>JALGQJ010000010.1:5889099-6409099 GCA_023055345.1 Quercus wislizeni
TTTGAGTGGCTAAGATGGATCTTGAAAAGAAACTTAGTACAATTTGGTGGACAATAATTGAAGGGGGTTCCACAACCATTTCTTCTTGAAAGTCATTGGTGGATTGAATTTTATGGCGGTTTGAAGCGAATCAAACTCGAGCATGTAAATACCATTTTTTGAGGATAAGGCTAAGATTGGTTTGAGTGGCTAAGATGGATCTTGAAAAGTAACTTAGTAAAATTTGGAGGACAATAATTGAAGGGGGTTCCACAACCATTTCTTCTTGAAAGTCATTGGTGGGTTGAGTTTTATGGCAGTTTGAAGCGAATCAAACTCCAGCATGTAAATACCATTTTTTGAGGATAAGGCTAAGATTGGTTTGAGTGGCTAAGATGGATCTTGAAAAGAAACTTAGTACAATTTGGAGGACAATAATTGAAGGGGGTTGCACAACCATTTCTTCTTGAAAGTCATTGGTGGGTTGAGTTTTATGACAGTTTGAAGCGAATCAAACTCCAGCATGTAAATACCATTTCTTGAGGATAAGGCTAAGATTGGTTTGAGTGGCTAAGATGGATCTTGAAAAGAAACTTAGAACAATTTGGAGGACAATAATTGAAGGGAGTTCCACAACCATTTCTTCTTGAAAGTCATTGGTGGGTTGAGTTTTATGGCAGTTTGAAGCGAATCAAACTCCAGCATGTAAATACCATTTCTTGAGGATAAGGCTAAGATTGGTTTGAGTGGCTAAGATGGATCTTGAAAAGAAACTTAGTACAATTTGGAGGACAATAATTGAAGGGGGTTGCACAACCATTACTTCTTGAAAGTCATTGGTGGGTTGAGTTTTATGACAGTTTGAAGCGAATCAAACTCCAGCATATAAATACCATTTCTTGAGGATAAGGCTAAGATTTGTTTGAGTGGCTAAGATGGATCTTGAAAAGAAACTTAGCACAATTTGGAGGATAATAATTGGAGGGGGTTCCACAACCATTTCTTCTTGAAAGTCATTGGTGGGTTGAGTTTTATGGCAGTTTGAAGCGAATCAAACTCCAGCATGTAAATACCATTTCTTGAGGATAAGGCCAAGATTGGTTTGAGTGGCTAAGATGGATCTTGAAAAGAAACTTAGTAAAATTTGGAGGACAATAATTGAAGGGGGTTCCACAACCATTTCTTCTTGAAAGTCATTGGTGGGTTGAGTTTTATGGCAGTTTGAAGCGAATCAAACTCCAGCATGTAAATACCATTTCTTGAGGAAAAGGCTAAGATTTGTTTGAGTGGCTAAGATGGATCTTGAAAAGAAACTTAGCACAATTTGGAGGATAATAATTGGAGGGGGTTCCACAACCATTTCTTCTTGAAAGTCATTGGTGGGTTGAGTTTTATGGCAGTTTGAAGCGAATCAAACTCCAGCATGTAAATACCATTTCTTGAGGCTAGGGCTAAGATTGGTTTGAGTGGCTAAGATGGATCTTGAAAAGAAACTTAGTACAATTTGGTGGACAATAATTGAAGGGGGTTCCAACCCCATTTCTTCTTGAAAGTCATTGGTGGGTTGAATTTTATGGCAGTTTGAAGCGAATCAAACTCCAGCATGTAAATACCATTTTTTGAGGATAAGGCTATGTTTGGTTTGAGTGGCTAAGATGGATCTTGAAAAGAAACTTAGTAAAATTTGGAGGACAATAATTGAAGGGGGTTCCACAACCATTTCTTCTTGAAAGTCATTGGTGGGTTGAGTTTTATGGCAGTTTGAAGCGAATCAAACTCCAGCATGTAAATACCATTTTTTGAGGATAAGGCTAAGATTGGTTTGAGTGGCTAAGATGGATCTTGAAAAGAAACTTAGTACAATTTGGAGGACAATAATTGAAGGGGGTTGCACAACCATTTCTTCTTGAAAGTCATTGGTGGGTTGAGTTTTATGACAGTTTGAAGCGAATCAAACTCCAGCATATAAATACCATTTCTTGAGGATAAGGCCAAGATTGGTTTGAGTGGCTAAGATGGATCTTGAAAAGAAACTTAGTACAATTTGGAGGACAATAATTGAAGGGGGTTCCACAACCATTTCTTCTTGAAAGTCACTGGTGGGTTGAGTTTTATGGCAGTTTGAAGCGAATCAAACTCCAGCATGTAAATACCATTTCTTGAGGAAAAGGCTAAGATTGGTTTGAGTGGCTAAGATGGATCTTGAAAAGAAACTTAGTAAAATTTGGAGGACAATAATTGAAGGGGTTTCCACAACCATTTCTTCTTGAAAGTCATTGGTGGGTTGAGTTTTAGGGCAGTTTGAAGCGAATCAAATTCCAACATGTAAATACCATTTCTTAAGGATAAGGCTAAGATTGGTTTGAGTGGCTAAGATGGATCTTGAAAAGAAACTTAGTACAATTTGGAGGATAATAATTGGAGGGGGTTCCACAACCATTTCTTCTTTAAAGTCATTGGTGGGTTGAGTTTTATGGCAGTTTGAAGCGAATCAAATTCCAGCATGTAAATACCATTTCTTGAGGATAAGGCTAAGATTGGTTTGAGTGGCTAAGATGGATCTTGAAAAGAAACTTAGTACAATTTGGTGGACAATAATTGAAGGGGGTTCCACAACCATTTCTTCTTGAAAGTCATTGGTGGGTTGAATTTTATGGCAGTTTGAAGCGAATCAAACTCCAGCATGTAAATATCATTTCTTGAGGCTAAGGCTAAGATTGGTTTGAGTGGCTAAGATGGATATTGAAAAGAAACTTAGTACAATTTGGTGGACAATAATTGAAGGGGGTTCCACAACCATTTCTTCTTGAAAGTCATTGGTGGATTGAATTTTATGGCGGTTTGAAGCGAATCAAACTCCAGCATGTAAATACCATTTTTTGAGGATAAGGCTAAGTTTGGTTTGAGTGGCTAAGATGGATCTTGAAAAGAAACTTAGTAAAATTTGGAGGACAATAATTGAAGGGGGTTCCACAACCATTTCTTCTTGAAAGTCATTGGTGGGTTGAGTTTTATGGCAGTTTGAAGCGAATCAAACTCCAGCATGTAAATACCATTTTTTGAGGATAAGGCTAAGTTTGGTTTGAGTGGCTAAGATGGATCTTGAAAAGAAACTTAGTAAAATTTGGAGGACAATAATTGAAGGGGGTTCCACAACCATTTCTTCTTGAAAGTCATTGGTGGGTTGAGTTTTATGGCAGTTTGAAGCGAATCAAACTCCAGCATGTAAATACCATTTTTTGAGGATAAGGCTAAGTTTGGTTTGAGTGGCTAAGATGGATCTTGAAAAGAAACTTAGTAAAATTTGGAGGACAATAATTGAAGGGGTTTCCACAACCATTTCTTCTTGAAAGTCATTGGTGGGTTGAGTTTTATGGCAGTTTGAAGAGAATCAATCTCCAGCATGTAAATACCATTTCTTGAGGATAAGGCTAAGATCGGTTTGAGTGGCTAAGATGGATCTTGAAAAGAAACTTAGTACAATTTGGTGGACAATAATTGAAGGGGGTTCCAACCCCATTTCTTCTTGAAAGTCATTGGTGGGTTGAATTTTATGGCAGTTTGAAGCGAATCAAACTCCAGCATGTAAATACCATTTTTTGAGGATAAGGCTAAGATTGGTTTGAGTGGCTAAGATGGATCTTGAAAAGAAACTTAGTACAATTTGGAGGACAATAATTGAAGGGGGTTGCACAAACATTTCTTCTTGAAAGTCATTGGTGGGTTGAGTTTTATGACAGTTTGAAGCGAATCAAACTCCAGCATGTAAATACCATTTCTTGAGGATAAGGCTAAGATTGGTTTGAGTGGCTAAGATGGATCTTGAAAAGAAACTTAGTACAATTTGGTGGACAATAATTGAAGGGGGTTCCACAACCATTTCTTCTTGAAAGTCATTGGTAGGTTGAGTTTTATGCCAGTTTGAAGCGAATCAAATTCCAACATGTAAATACCATTTCTAAAGGATAAGGCTAAGATTGGTTTGAGTGGCTAAGATGGATCTTGAAAAGAAACTTAGTACAATTTGGAGGACAATAATTGAAGGGGGTTGCACAAACATTTCTTCTTGAAAGTCATTGGTGGGTTGAGTTTTATGACAGTTTGAAGCGAATCAAACTCCAGCATGTAAATACCATTTCTTGAGGATAAGGCTAAGATTGGTTTGAGTGGCTAAGATGGATCTTGAAAAGAAACTTAGTACAATTTGGTGGACAATAATTGAAGGGGGTTCCACAACCATTTCTTCTTGAAAGTCATTGGTAGGTTGAGTTTTATGCCAGTTTGAAGCGAATCAAATTCCAACATGTAAATACCATTTCTAAAGGATAAGGCTAAGATTGGTTTGAGTGGCTAAGATGGATCTTGAAAAGAAACTTAGTACAATTTGGTGGACAATAATTGAAGGGGGTTCCACAACCATTTCTTCTTGAAAGTCATTGGTGGGTTGAATTTTATGGCAGTTTGAAGCGAATCAAACTCCAGCATGTAAATACCATTTCTTGAGGATAAGGCCAAGATTGGTTTGAGTGGCTAAGATGGATCTTGAAAAGAAACTTAGTACAATTTGGAGGACAATAATTGAAGGGGATTCCACAACCATTTCTTCTTGAAAGTCACTGGTGGGTTGAGTTTTATGGCAGTTTGAAGCGAATCAAATTCCAGCATGTAAATACCATTTCTTGAGGATAAGGCTAAGATTGGTTTGAGTGGCTAAGATGGATCTTGAAAAGAAACTCAGTACAATTTGGAGGACAATAATTGAAGGGGGTTCCACAGCCATTTCTTCTTGAAAGTCATTGGTGGGTTGAGTTTTATGGCAGTTTGAAGCGAATCATACTCCAGCATGTAAATACCTTTTCTTGAGGATAAGGCTAAGATTGGTTTGAGTGGCCAAGATGGATCTTGAAAAGAAACGTAGTACAATTTGGTGGACAATAAATGATGGGGGTTCCACAACCATTTCTTCTTGAAAGTCATTGGTGGGTTGAGTTTTACGGCAGTTTGAAGCGAATCAAACTCCAGCATGTAAATACCATTTTTTGAGGATAAGGCTAAGATTGGTTTGAGTGGCTAAGATGGATCTTGAAAAGAAACTTAGTACAATTTGGAGGACAATAATTGAAGGGGGTTCCACAACCATTTCTTCTTGAAAGTCATTGGTGGGTTGAGTTTTATGGCAGTTTGAAGCGAATCAAACTCCAGCATGTAAATAAAATTTCTTGAGGATAAGGCTAAGATTGGTTTGAGTGGCTAAGATGGATCTTGAAAAGAAACTTAGTACAATTTGGTGGACAATAAATGAAGGGGGTTCCACAACCATTTCTTCTTGAAGGTCATTGGTAGGTTGAGTTTTAGGGCAGTTTGAAGAGAATCAAATTCCAACATGTAAATACCATTTCTTAAGGATAAGGCTAAGATTGGTTTGAGTGGCTAAGATGGATCTTGAAAAGAAACTTAGTAAAATTTGGAGGACAATAATTGAAGGGGGTTCCACAACCATTTCTTCTTGAAAGTCATTGGTGGGTTGAGTTTTATGGCAGTTTGAAACGAATCAAACTCCAGCATGTAAATACCATTTCTTGAGGCTAAGGCTAAGATTGGTTTGAGTGGCTAAGATGGATCTTGAAAAGAAACTTAGTACAATTTGGTGGACAATAATTGAAGGGGGTTCCACAACCATTTCTTCTTGAAAGTCATTGGTGGGTTGAGTTTTATGGCAGTTTGAAGCGAATCAAACTCCAGCATGTAAATACCATTTCTTGAGGATAAGGCTAAGATTGGTTTGAGTGGCTAAGATGGATCTTGAAAAGAAACTTAGTACAATTTGGAGGACAATAATTGAAGGGGGTTCCACAACCATTTCTTCTTGAAAGTCATTGGTGGGTTGAGTTTTATGGCAGTTTGAAGCGAATCAAACTCCAGCATGTAAATACCACTTCTTGAGGATAAGGCTAAGATCGGTTTGAGTGGCTAAGATGGATCTTGAAAAGAAATTTAGTAAAATTTGGAGGACAATAATTGAAGGGGGTTCCACAACCATTTCTTCTTGAAAGTCATTGGTGGGTTGAGTTTTATGGCAGTTTGAAGCGAATCAAACTCCAGCATGTAAATACCATTTTTTGAGGATAAGGCTAAGATTGGTTTGAGTGGCTAAGATGGATCTTGAAAGGAAACTAAGTAAAATTTGGAGGACAATAATTGAAAGGGGTTCCACAACCATTTCTTCTTGAAAGTCATTGGTGGGTTGAGTTTTATGGCAGTTTGAAGCGAATCAAACTCCAGCATGTAAATACCATTTTTTGAGGATAAGGCTAAGATTGGTTTGAGTGGCTAAGATGGATCTTGTAAAGAAACTTAGTACAATTTGGAGGACAATAATTGAAGGGGGTTGCACAACCATTTCTTCTTGAAAGTCATTGGTGGGTTGAGTTTTATGACAGTTTGAAGCGAATCAAACTCCAGCATGTAAATACCATTTCTTGAGGATAAGGCTAAGATTGGTTTGAGTGGCTAAGATGGATCTTGAAAGGAAACTTAGTACAATTTGGTGGACAATAATTGAAGGGGGTTCCACAACCATTTCTTCTTGAAAGTCATTGGTAGGTTGAGTTTTATGGCAGTTTGAAGCGAATCAAATTCCAACATGTAAATACCATTTCTAAAGGATAAGGCTAAGATTGGTTTGAGTGGCTAAGATGGATCTTGAAAAGAAACTTAGTACAATTTGGAGGATAATAATTGGAGGGGGTTCCACAACCATTTCTTCTTGAAAGTCATTGGTGGGTTGAGTTTTATGGCAGTTTGAAGCGAATCAAACTCCAGCATATAAATACCATTTCTTGAGGCTAAGGCTAAGATTGGTTTGAGTGGCTAAGATGGATCTTGAAAAGAAACTTAGTACAATTTGGTGGACAATAATTGAAGGGGGTTCCACAACCATTTCTTCTTGAAAGTCATTGGTGGGTTGAATTTTATGGCAGTTTGAAGCGAATCAAACTCCAGCATACAAATACCATTTTTTGAGGATAAGGCTAAGATTGGTTTGAGTGGCTAAGATGGATCTTGAAAAGAAACTTAGTAAAATTTGGAGGACAATAATTGAAGGGGGTTCCACAACCACTTCTTCTTGAAAGTCATTGGTGGGTTGAGTTTTATGGCAGTTTGAAGCGAATCAAACTCCAGCATGTAAATACCATTTTTTGAGGATAAGGCTAAGATTGGTTTGAGTGGCTAAGATGGATCTTGAAAAGAAACTTAGTACAATTTGGAGGACAATAATTGAAGGGGGTTCCACAACCATTTCTTCTTGAAAGTCATTGGTGGGTTGAGTTTTGTGGCAGTTTGAAGCGAATCAAACTCCAGCATGTAAATACCATTTCTTGAGGATAAGGCTAAGATCGGTTTGAGTGGCTAAGATGGATCTTGAAAAGAAACTTAGTAAAATTTGGAGGACAATAATTGAAGGGGGTTCCACAACCATTTCTTCTTGAAAGTCATTGGTGGGTTGAGTTTTATGGCAGTTTGAAGCGAATCAAACTCCAGCATGTAAATACCATTTTTTGAGGATAAGGCTAAGATTGGTTTGAGTGGCTAAGATGGATCTTGTAAAGAAACTTAGTACAATTTGGAGGACAATAATTGAAGGGGGTTGCACAACCATTTCTTCTTGAAAGTCATTGGTGGGTTGAGTTTTATGACAGTTTGAAGCGAATCAAACTCCAGCATGTAAATACCATTTCTTGAGGATAAGGCTAAGATTGGTTTGAGTGGCTAAGATGGATCTTGAAAAGAAACTTAGTACAATTTGGTGGACAATAATTGAAGGGGGTTCCACAACCATTTCTTCTTGAAAGTCATTGGTAGGTTGAGTTTTATGGCAGTTTGAAGCGAATCAAATTCCAACATGTAAATACCATTTCTAAAGGATAAGGCTAAGATTGGTTTGAGTGGCTATGATGGATCTTGAAAAGAAACTTAGTACAATTTGGAGGATAATAATTGGAGGGGGTTCCACAACCATTTCATCTTGAAAGTCATTGGTGGGTTGAGTTTTATGGCAGTTTGAAGCGAATCAAACTCCAGCATGTAAATACCATTTCTTGAGGCTAAGGCTAAGATTGGTTTGAGTGGCTAAGATGGATCTTGAAAAGAAACTTAGTACAATTTGGTGGACAATAATTGAAGGGGGTTCCACAACCATTTCTTCTTGAAAGTCATTGGTGGGTTGAGTTTTATGGCAGTTTGAAGCGAATCAAACTCCAGCATGTAAATACCATTTCTTGAGGATAAGGCTAAGATTGGTTTGAGTGGCTAAGATGGATCTTGAAAAGAAACTTAGTACAATTTGGAGGACAATAATTGAAGGGGGTTCCACAACCATTTCTTCTTGAAAGTCATTGGTGGGTTGAGTTTTATGGCAGTTTGAAGCGAATCAAACTCCAGCATGTAAATACCACTTCTTGAGGATAAGGCTAAGATCGGTTTGAGTGGCTAAGATGGATCTTGAAAAGAAACTTAGTAAAATTTGGAGGACAATAATTGAAGGGGGTTCCACAACCATTTCTTCTTGAAAGTCATTGGTGGGTTGAGTTTTATGGCAGTTTGAAGCGAATCAAACTCCAGCATGTAAATACCATTTTTTGAGGATAAGGCTAAGATTGGTTTGAGTGGCTAAGATGGATCTTGAAAGGAAACTAAGTAAAATTTGGAGGACAATAATTGAAAGGGGTTCCACAACCATTTCTTCTTGAAAGTCATTGGTGGGTTGAGTTTTATGGCAGTTTGAAGCGAATCAAACTCCAGCATGTAAATACCATTTTTTGAGGATAAGGCTAAGATTGGTTTGAGTGGCTAAGATGGATCTTGTAAAGAAACTTAGTACAATTTGGAGGACAATAATTGAAGGGGGTTGCACAACCATTTCTTCTTGAAAGTCATTGGTGGGTTGAGTTTTATGACAGTTTGAAGCGAATCAAACTCCAGCATGTAAATACCATTTCTTGAGGATAAGGCTAAGATTGGTTTGAGTGGCTAAGATGGATCTTGAAAAGAAACTTAGTACAATTTGGTGGACAATAATTGAAGGGGGTTCCACAACCATTTCTTCTTGAAAGTCATTGGTAGGTTGAGTTTTATGGCAGTTTGAAGCGAATCAAATTCCAACATGTAAATACCATTTCTAAAGGATAAGGCTAAGATTGGTTTGAGTGGCTAAGATGGATCTTGAAAAGAAACTTAGTACAATTTGGAGGATAATAATTGGAGGGGGTTCCACAACCATTTCTTCTTGAAAGTCATTGGTGGGTTGAGTTTTATGGCAGTTTGAAGCGAATCAAACTCCAGCATGTAAATACCATTTTTTGAGGATAAGGCTAAGATTGGTTTGAGTGGCTAAGATGGATCTTGTAAAGAAACTTAGTACAATTTGGAGGACAATAATTGAAGGGGGTTGCACAACCATTTCTTCTTGAAAGTCATTGGTGGGTTGAGTTTTATGACAGTTTGAAGCGAATCAAACTCCAGCTTGTAAATACCATTTCTTGAGGATAAGGCTAAGATTGGTTTGAGTGGCTAAGATGGATCTTGAAAAGAAACTTAGTACAATTTGGTGGACAATAATTGAAGGGGGTTCCACAACCATTTCTTCTTGAAAGTCATTGGTAGGTTGAGTTTTATGGCAGTTTGAAGCGAATCAAATTCCAACATGTAAATACCATTTCTAAAGGATAAGGCTAAGATTGGTTTGAGTGGCTAAGATGGATCTTGAAAAGAAACTTAGTACAATTTGGAGGATAATAATTGGAGGGGGTTCCACAACCATTTCTTCTTGAAAGTCAATGGTGGGTTGAGTTTTATGGCAGTTTGAAGCGAATCAAACTCCAGCATATAAATACCATTTCTTGAGGCTAAGGCTAAGATTGGTTTGAGTGGCTAAGATGGATCTTGAAAAGAAACTTAGTACAATTTGGTGGACAATAATTGAAGGGGGCTCCACAACCATTTCTTCTTGAAAGTCATTGGTGGGTTGAATTTTATGGCTGTTTGAAGCGAATCAAACTCCAGCATATAAATACCATTTTTTGAGGATAAGGCTAAGATTGGTTTGAGTAGCTAAGATGGATCTTGAAAAGAAACTTAGTAAAATTTGGAGGACAATAATTGAAGGGGGTTCCACAACCACTTCTTCTTGAAAGTCATTGGTGGGTTGAGTTTTATGGCAGTTTGAAGCGAATCAAACTCCAGCATGTAAATACCATTTTTTGAGGATAAGGCTAAGATTGGTTTGAGTGGCTCAGATGGATCTTGAAAAGAAACTTAGTACAATTTGGAGGACAATAATTGAAGGGGGTTCCACAACCATTTCTTCTTGAAAGTCATTGGTGGGTTGAGTTTTATGGCAGTTTGAAGCGAATCAAACTCCAGCATGTAAATACCATTTTTTGAGGATAAGGCTAAGATTGGTTTGAGTGGCTAAGATGGATCTTGTAAAGAAACTTAGTACAATTTGGAGGACAATAATTGAAGGGGGTTGCACAACCATTTCTTCTTGAAAGTCATTGGTGGGTTGAGTTTTATGACAGTTTGAAGCGAATCAAACTCCAGCATGTAAATACCATTTCTTGAGGATAAGGCTAAGATTGGTTTGAGTGGCTAAGATGGATCTTGAAAAGAAACTTAGTACAATTTGGTGGACAATAATTGAAGGGGGTTCCACAACCATTTCTTCTTGAAAGTCATTGGTGGGTTGAATTTTATGGCAGTTTGAAGCGAATCAAACTCCAGCATATAAATACCATTTTTTGAGGATAAGGCTAAGATTGGTTTGAGTGGCTAAGATGGATCTTGAAAAGAAACTTAGTAAAATTTGGAGGACAATAATTGAAGGGGGTTCCACAACCACTTCTTCTTGAAAGTCATTGGTGGGTTGAGTTTTATGGCAGTTTGAAGCAAATCAAACTCCAGCATGTAAATACCATTTTTTGAGGATAAGGCTAAGATTGGTTTGAGTGGCTCAGATGGATCTTGAAAAGAAACTTAGTACAATTTGGAGGACAATAATTGAAGGGGGTTCCACAACCATTTCTTCTTGAAAGTCATTGGTGGGTTGAGTTTTATGGCAGTTTGAAGCGATTCAAACTCCAGGATGTAAATACCATTTCTTGAGGATAAGGCTAAGATCGGTTTGATTGGCTAAGATGGATCTTGAAAAGAAACTTAGTAAAATTTGGAGGACAATAATTGAAGGGGGTTCCACAACCATTTCTTCTTGAAAGTCATTGGTGGGTTGAGTTTTATGGCAGTTTGAAGCGAATCAAACTCCAGCATGTAAATACCATTTTTTGAGGATAAGGCTAAGATTGGTTTGAGTGGCTAAGATGGATCTTGTAAAGAAACTTAGTACAATTTGGAGGACAATAATTGAAGGGGGTTGCACAACCATTTCTTCTTGAAAGTCATTGGTGGGTTGAGTTTTATGACAGTTTGAAGCGAATCAAACTCCAGCATGTAAATACCATTTCTTGAGGATAAGGCTAAGATTGGTTTGAGTGGCTAAGATGGATCTTGAAAAGAAACTTAGTACAATTTGGTGGACAATAATTGAGGGGGGTTCCACAACCATTTCTTCTTGAAAGTCATTGGTAGGTTGAGTTTTATGGCAGTTTGAAGCGAATCAAATTCCAACATGTAAATACCATTTCTAAAGGATAAGGCTAAGATTGGTTTGAGTGGCTATGATGGATCTTGAAAAGAAACTTAGTACAATTTGGAGGATAATAATTGGAGGGGGTTCCACAACCATTTCATCTTGAAAGTCATTGGTGGGTTGAGTTTTATGGCAGTTTGAAGCGAATCAAACTCCAGCATGTAAATACCATTTCTTGAGGCTAAGGCTAAGATTGGTTTGAGTGGCTAAGATGGATCTTGAAAAGAAACTTAGTACAATTTGGTGGACAATAATTGAAGGGGGTTCCACAACCATTTCTTCTTGAAAGTCATTGGTGGGTTGAGTTTTATGGCAGTTTGAAGCGAATCAAACTCCAGCATGTAAATACCATTTCTTGAGGATAAGGCTAAGATTGGTTTGAGTGGCTAAGATGGATCTTGAAAAGAAACTTAGTACAATTTGGAGGACAATAATTGAAGGGGGTTCCACAACCATTTCTTCTTGAAAGTCATTGGTAGGTTGAGTTTTATGGCAGTTTGAAGCGAATCAAATTCCAACATGTAAATACCATTTCTAAAGGATAAGGCTAAGATTGGTTTGAGTGGCTAAGATGGATCTTGAAAAGAAACTTAGTACAATTTGGAGGATAATAATTGGAGGGGGTTCCACAACCATTTCTTCTTGAAAGTCATTGGTGGGTTGAGTTTTATGGCAGTTTGAAGCGAATCAAACTCCAGCATATAAATACCATTTCTTGAGGCTAAGGCTAAGATTGGTTTGAGTGGCTAAGATGGATCTTGAAAAGAAACTTAGTACAATTTGGTGGACAATAATTGAAGGGGGCTCCACAACCATTTCTTCTTGAAAGTCATTGGTGGGTTGAATTTTATGGCTGTTTGAAGCGAATCAAACTCCAGCATATAAATACCATTTTTTGAGGATAAGGCTAAGATTGGTTTGAGTAGCTAAGATGGATCTTGAAAAGAAACTTAGTAAAATTTGGAGGACAATAATTGAAGGGGGTTCCACAACCACTTCTTCTTGAAAGTCATTGGTGGGTTGAGTTTTATGGCAGTTTGAAGCGAATCAAACTCCAGCATGTAAATACCATTTTTTGAGGATAAGGCTAAGATTGGTTTGAGTGGCTCAGATGGATCTTGAAAAGAAACTTAGTACAATTTGGAGGACAATAATTGAAGGGGGTTCCACAACCATTTCTTCTTGAAAGTCATTGGTGGGTTGAGTTTTATGGCAGTTTGAAGCGAATCAAACTCCAGCATGTAAATACCATTTTTTGAGGATAAGGCTAAGATTGGTTTGAGTGGCTAAGATGGATCTTGTAAAGAAACTTAGTACAATTTGGAGGACAATAATTGAAGGGGGTTGCACAACCATTTCTTCTTGAAAGTCATTGGTGGGTTGAGTTTTATGACAGTTTGAAGCGAATCAAACTCCAGCATGTAAATACCATTTCTTGAGGATAAGGCTAAGATTGGTTTGAGTGGCTAAGATGGATCTTGAAAAGAAACTTAGTACAATTTGGTGGACAATAATTGAAGGGGGTTCCACAACCATTTCTTCTTGAAAGTCATTGGTGGGTTGAATTTTATGGCAGTTTGAAGCGAATCAAACTCCAGCATATAAATACCATTTTTTGAGGATAAGGCTAAGATTGGTTTGAGTGGCTAAGATGGATCTTGAAAAGAAACTTAGTAAAATTTGGAGGACAATAATTGAAGGGGGTTCCACAACCACTTCTTCTTGAAAGTCATTGGTGGGTTGAGTTTTATGGCAGTTTGAAGCAAATCAAACTCCAGCATGTAAATACCATTTTTTGAGGATAAGGCTAAGATTGGTTTGAGTGGCTCAGATGGATCTTGAAAAGAAACTTAGTACAATTTGGAGGACAATAATTGAAGGGGGTTCCACAACCATTTCTTCTTGAAAGTCATTGGTGGGTTGAGTTTTATGGCAGTTTGAAGCGATTCAAACTCCAGGATGTAAATACCATTTCTTGAGGATAAGGCTAAGATCGGTTTGATTGGCTAAGATGGATCTTGAAAAGAAACTTAGTAAAATTTGGAGGACAATAATTGAAGGGGGTTCCACAACCATTTCTTCTTGAAAGTCATTGGTGGGTTGAGTTTTATGGCAGTTTGAAGCGAATCAAACTCCAGCATGTAAATACCATTTTTTGAGGATAAGGCTAAGATTGGTTTGAGTGGCTAAGATGGATCTTGTAAAGAAACTTAGTACAATTTGGAGGACAATAATTGAAGGGGGTTGCACAACCATTTCTTCTTGAAAGTCATTGGTGGGTTGAGTTTTATGACAGTTTGAAGCGAATCAAACTCCAGCATGTAAATACCATTTCTTGAGGATAAGGCTAAGATTGGTTTGAGTGGCTAAGATGGATCTTGAAAAGAAACTTAGTACAATTTGGTGGACAATAATTGAGGGGGGTTCCACAACCATTTCTTCTTGAAAGTCATTGGTAGGTTGAGTTTTATGGCAGTTTGAAGCGAATCAAATTCCAACATGTAAATACCATTTCTAAAGGATAAGGCTAAGATTGGTTTGAGTGGCTATGATGGATCTTGAAAAGAAACTTAGTACAATTTGGAGGATAATAATTGGAGGGGGTTCCACAACCATTTCATCTTGAAAGTCATTGGTGGGTTGAGTTTTATGGCAGTTTGAAGCGAATCAAACTCCAGCATGTAAATACCATTTCTTGAGGCTAAGGCTAAGATTGGTTTGAGTGGCTAAGATGGATCTTGAAAAGAAACTTAGTACAATTTGGTGGACAATAATTGAAGGGGGTTCCACAACCATTTCTTCTTGAAAGTCATTGGTGGGTTGAGTTTTATGGCAGTTTGAAGCGAATCAAACTCCAGCATGTAAATACCATTTCTTGAGGATAAGGCTAAGATTGGTTTGAGTGGCTAAGATGGATCTTGAAAAGAAACTTAGTACAATTTGGAGGACAATAATTGAAGGGGGTTCCACAACCATTTCTTCTTGAAAGTCATTGGTGGGTTGAGTTTTATGGCAGTTTGAAGCGAATCAAACTCCAGCATGTAAATACCACTTCTTGAGGATAAGGCTAAGATCGGTTTGAGTCGCTAAGATGGATCTTGAAAAGAAACTTAGTAAAATTTGGAGGACAATAATTGAAGGGGGTTCCACAACCATTTCTTCTTGAAAGTCATTGGTGGGTTGAGTTTTATGGCAGTTTGAAGCGAATCAAACTCCAGCATGTAAATACCATTTTTTGAGGATAAGGCTAAGATTGGTTTGAGTGGCTAAGATGGATCTTGAAAGGAAACTAAGTAAAATTTGGAGGACAATAATTGAAAGGGGTTCCACAACCATTTCTTCTTGAAAGTCATTGGTGGGTTGAGTTTTATGGCAGTTTGAAGCGAATCAAACTCCAGCATGTAAATACCATTTTTTGAGGATAAGGCTAGGATTGGTTTGAGTGGCTAAGATGGATCTTGTAAAGAAACTTAGTACAATTTGGAGGACAATAATTGAAGGGGGTTGCACAACCATTTCTTCTTGAAAGTCATTGGTGGGATGAGTTTTATGACAGTTTGAAGCGAATCAAACTCCAGCATGTAAATACCATTTCTTGAGGATAAGGCTAAGATTGGTTTGAGTGGCTAAGATGGATCTTGAAAAGAAACTTAGTACAATTTGGTGGACAATAATTGAAGGGGGTTCCACAACCATTTCTTCTTGAAAGTCATTGGTAGGTTGAGTTTTATGGCAGTTTGAAGCGAATCAAATTCCAACATGTAAATACCATTTCTAAAGGATAAGGCTAAGATTGGTTTGAGTGGCTATGATGGATCTTGAAAAGAAACTTAGTACAATTTGGAGGATAATAATTGGAGGGGGTTCCACAACCATTTCATCTTGAAAGTCATTGGTGGGTTGAGTTTTATGGCAGTTTGAAGCGAATCAAACTCCAGCATGTAAATACCATTTCTTGAGGCTAAGGCTAAGATTGGTTTGAGTGGCTAAGATGGATCTTGAAAAGAAACTTAGTACAATTTGGTGGACAATAATTGAAGGGGGTTCCACAACCATTTCTTCTTGAAAGTCATTGGTGGGTTGAGTTTTATGGCAGTTTGAAGCGAATCAAACTCCAGCATGTAAATACCATTTCTTGAGGATAAGGCTAAGATTGGTTTGAGTGGCTAAGATGGATCTTGAAAAGAAACTTAGTACAATTTGGAGGACAATAATTGAAGGGGGTTCCACAACCATTTCTTCTTGAAAGTCATTGGTGTGTTGAGTTTTATGGCAGTTTGAAGAGAATCAAACTCCAGCATGTAAATACCATTTCTTGAGGATAAGGCTATGATCGGTTTGAGTGGCTAAGATGGATCTTGAAAAGAAACTTAGTAAAATTTGGAGGACAATAATTGAAGGGGGTTCCACAACCATTTCTTCTTGAAAGTCATTGGTGGGTTGAGTTTTATGGCAGTTTGAAGCGAATCAAACTCCAGCATGTAAATACCATTTTTTGAGGATAAGGCTAAGATTGGTTTGAGTGGCTAAGATGGATCTTAAAAGGAAACTACGTAAAATTTGGAGGACAATAATTGAAAGGGGTTCCACAACCATTTCTTCTTGAAAGTCATTGGTGGGTTGAGTTTTATGGCAGTTTGAAGCGAATCAAACTCCCGCATGTAAATACCATTTTTTGAGGATAAGGCTAAGATTGGTTTGAGTGGCTAAGATGGATCTTGTAAAGAAACTTAGTACAATTTGGAGGACAATAATTGAAGGGGGTTGCACAACCATTTCTTCTTGAAAGTCATTGGTGGGTTGAGTTTTATGACAGTTTGAAGCGAATCAAACTCCAGCATGTAAATACCATTTCTTGAGGATAAGGCTAAGATTGGTTTGAGTGGCTAAGATGGATCTTGAAAAGAAACTTAGTACAATTTGGTGGACAATAATTGAAGGGGGTTCCACAACCATTTCTTCTTGAAAGTCATTGGTAGGTTAAGTTTTATGGCAGTTTGAAGCGAATCAAATTCCAACATGTAAATACCATTTCTAAAGGATAAGGCTAAGATTGGTTTGAGTGGCTATGATGGATCTTGAAAAGAAACTTAGTACAATTTGGAGGATAATAATTGGAGGGGGTTCCACAACCATTTCATCTTGAAAGTCATTGGTGGGTTGAGTTTTATGGCAGTTTGAAGCGAATCAAACTCCAGCATGTAAATACCATTTCTTGAGGCAAAGGCTAAGATTGGTTTGAGTGGCTAAGATGGATCTTGAAAAGAAACTTAGTACAATTTGGTGGACAATAATTGAAGGGGGTTGCACAACCATTTCTTCTTGAAAGTCATTGGTGGGTTGAGTTTTATGACAGTTTGAAGCGAATCAAACTCCAGCATGTAAATACCATTTCTTGAGGATAAGGCTAAGATTGGTTTGAGTGGCTAAGATGGATCTTGAAAAGAAACTTAGTACAATTTGGTGGACAATAATTGAAGGGGGTTCCACAACCATTTCTTCTTGAAAGTCATTGGTAGGTTGAGTTTTATGGCAGTTTGAAGCGAATCAAATTCCAACATGTAAATACCATTTCTAAAGGATAAGGCTAAGATTGGTTTGAGTGGCTATGATGGATCTTGAAAAGAAACTTAGTACAATTTGGAGGATAATAATTGGAGGGGGTTCCACAACCATTTCATCTTGAAAGTCATTGGTGGGTTGAGTTTTATGGCAGTTTGAAGCGAATCAAACTCCAGCATGTAAATACCATTTCTTGAGGCTAAGGCTAAGATTGGTTTGAGTGGCTAAGATGGATCTTGAAAAGAAACTTAGTACAATTTGGAGGACAATAATTGAAGGGGGTTCCACAACCATTTCTTCTTGAAAGTCATTGGTGTGTTGAGTTTTATGGCAGTTTGAAGAGAATCAAACTCCAGCATGTAAATACCATTTCTTGAGGATAAGGCTAAGATCGGTTTGAGTGGCTAAGATGGATCTTGAAAAGAAACTTAGTAAAATTTGGAGGACAATAATTGAAGGGGGTTCCACAACCATTTCTTCTTGAAAGTCATTGGTGGGTTGAGTTTTATGGCAGTTTGAAGCGAATCAAACTCCAGCATGTAAATACCATTTTTTGAGGATCAGGCTAAGATTGGTTTGAGTGGCTAAGATGGATCTTGAAAGGAAACTAAGTAAAATTTGGAGGACAATAATTGAAAGGGGTTCCACAACCATTTCTTCTTGAAAGTCATTGGTGGGTTGAGTTTTATGGCAGTTTGAAGCGAATCAAACTCCAGCATGTAAATACCATTTTTTGAGGATAAGGCTAAGATTGGTTTGAGTGGCTAAGATGGATCTTGTAAAGAAACTTAGTACAATTTGGAGGACAATAATTGAAGGGGGTTGCACAACCATTTCTTCTTGAAAGTCATTGGTGGGTTGAGTTTTATGACAGTTTGAAGCGAATCAAACTCCAGCATGTAAATACCATTTCTTGAGGATAAGGCTAAGATTGGTTTGAGTGGCTAAGATGGATCTTGAAAAGAAACTTAGTACAATTTGGTGGACAATAATTGAAGGGGGTTCCACAACCATTTCTTCTTGAAAGTCATTGGTAGGTTGAGTTTTATGGCAGTTTGAAGCGAATCAAATTCCAACATGTAAATACCATTTCTAAAGGATAAGGCTAAGATTGGTTTGAGTGGCTATGATGGATCTTGAAAAGAAACTTAGTACAATTTGGAGGATAATAATTGGAGGGGGTTCCACAACCATTTCATCTTGAAAGTCATTGGTGGGTTGAGTTTTATGGCAGTTTGAAGCGAATCAAACTCCAGCATGTAAATACCATTTCTTGAGGCAAAGGCTAAGATTGGTTTGAGTGGCTAAGATGGATCTTGAAAAGAAACTTAGTACAATTTGGTGGACAATAATTGAAGGGGGTTCCACAACCATTTCTTCTTGAAAGTCATTGGTGGGTTGAGTTTTATGGCAGTTTGAAGCGAATCAAACTCCAGCATGTAAATACCATTTTTTGAGGATAAGGCTAAGATTGGTTTGAGTGGCTAAGATGGATCTTGAAAAGAAACTTAGTAAAATTTGGAGGACAATAATTGAAGGGGGTTCCACAACCATTTCTTCTTGAAAGTCATTGGTGGGTTGAGTTTTATGGCAGTTTGAAGCGAATCAAACTCCAGCATGTAAATACCATTTTTTGAGGATAAGGCTAAGATTGGTTTGAGTGGCTAAGATGGATCTTGAAAAGAAACTTAGTATAATTTGGAGGACAATAATTGAAGGGGGTTGCACAACCATTTCTTCTTGAAAGTCATTGGTGGGTTGAGTTTTATGACAGTTTGAAGCGAATCAAACTCCAGCATGTAAATACCATTTCTTGAGGATAAGGCTAAGATTGGTTTGAGTGGCTAAGATGGATCTTGAAAAGAAACTTAGTACAATTTGGTGGACAATAATTGAAGGGGGTTCCACAACCATTTCTTCTTGAAAGTCATTGGTAGGTTGAGTTTTATGGCAGTTTGAAGCGAATCAAATTCCAACATGTAAATACCATTTCTAAAGGATAAGGCTAAGATTGGTTTGAGTGGCTATGATGGATCTTGAAAAGAAACTTAGTACAATTTGGAGGATAATAATTGGAGGGGGTTCCACAACCATTTCATCTTGAAAGTCATTGGTGGGTTGAGTTTTATGGCAGTTTGAAGCGAATCAAACTCCAGCATGTAAATACCATTTCTTGAGGCTAAGGCTAAGATTGGTTTGAGTGGCTAAGATGGATCTTGAAAAGAAACTTAGTGCAATTTGGTGGACAATAATTGAAGGGGGTTCCACAACCATTTCTTCTTGAAAGTCATTGGTGGGTTGAGTTTTATGGCAGTTTGAAGCGAATCAAACTCCAGCATGTAAATACCATTTCTTGAGGATAAGGCTAAGATTGGTTTGAGTGGCTAAGATGGATCTTGAAAAGAAACTTAGTACAATTTGGAGGACAATAATTGAAGGGGGTTCCACAACCATTTCTTCTTGAAAGTCATTGGTGTGTTGAGTTTTATGGCAGTTTGAAGAGAATCAAACTCCAGCATGTAAATACCATTTCTTGAGGATAAGGCTAAGATCGGTTTGAGTGGCTAAGATGGATCTTGAAAAGAAACTTAGTAAAATTTGGAGGACAATAATTGAAGGGGGTTCCACAACCATTTCTTCTTGAAAGTCATTGGTGGGTTGAGTTTTATGGCAGTTTGAAGCGAATCAAACTCCAGCATGTAAATACCATTTTTTGAGGATAAGGCTAAGATTGGTTTGAGTGGCTAAGATGGATCTTGAAAGGAAACTAAGTAAAATTTGGAGGACAATAATTGAAAGGGGTTCCACAACCATTTCTTCTTGAAAGTCATTGGTGGGTTGAGTTTTATGGCAGTTTGAAGCGAATCAAACTCCAGCATGTAAATACCATTTCTTGAGGATAAGGCTAAGATTGGTTTGAGTGGCTAAGATGGATCTTGAAAAGAAACTTAGTACAATTTGGAGGACAATAATTGAAGGGGGTTCCACAACCATTTCTTCTTGAAAGTCATTGGTGTGTTGAGTTTTATGGCAGTTTGAAGAGAATCAAACTCCAGCATGTAAATACCATTTCTTGAGGATAAGGCTAAGATCGGTTTGAGTGGCTAAGATGGATCTTGAAAAGAAACTTAGTAAAATTTGGAGGACAATAATTGAAGGGGGTTCCACAACCATTTCTTCTTGAAAGTCATTGGTGGGTTGAGTTTTATGGCAGTTTGAAGCGAATCAAACTCCAGCATGTAAATACCATTTTTTGAGGATAAGGCTAAGATTGGTTTGAGTGGCTAAGATGGATCTTGAAAGGAAACTAAGTAAAATTTGGAGGACAATAATTGAAAGGGGTTCCACAACCATTTCATCTTGAAAGTCATTGGTGGGTTGAGTTTTATGGCAGTTTGAAGCGAATCAAACTCCAGCGTGTGAATACCATTTCTTGAGGCTAAGGCTAAGATTGGTTTGAGTGGCTAAGATGGATCTTGAAAAGAAACTTAGTACAATTTGGAGGACAATAATTGAAGGGGGTTCCACAACCATTTCTTCTTGAAAGTCATTGGTGTGTTGAGTTTTATGGCAGTTTGAAGAGAATCAAACTCCAGCATGTAAATACCATTTCTTGAGGATAAGGCTAAGATCGGTTTGAGTGGCTAAGATGGATCTTGAAAAGAAACTTAGTAAAATTTGGAGGACAATAATTGAAGGGGGTTCCACAACCATTTCTTCTTGAAAGTCATTGGTGGGTTGAGTTTTATGGCAGTTTGAAGCGAATCAAACTCCAGCATGTAAATACCATTTTTTGAGGATAAGGCTAAGATTGGTTTGAGTGGCTAAGATGGATCTTGAAAGGAAACTAAGTAAAATTTGGAGGACAATAATTGAAAGGGGTTCCACAACCATTTCTTCTTGAAAGTCATTGGTGGGTTGAGTTTTATGGCAGTTTGAAGCGAATCAAACTCCAGCATGTAAATACCATTTTTTGAGGATAAGGCTAAGATTGGTTTGAGTGGCTAAGATGGATCTTGAAAAGAAACTTAGTAAAATTTGGAGGACAATAATTGAAGGGGGTTCCACAACCATTTCTTCTTGAAAGTCATTGGTGGGTTGAGTTTTATGGCAGTTTGAAGCGAATCAAACTCCAGCATGTAAATACCATTTTTTGAGGATAAGGCTAAGATTGGTTTGAGTGGCTAAGATGGATCTTGAAAAGAAACTTAGTATAATTTGGAGGACAATAATTGAAGGGGGTTGCACAACCATTTCTTCTTGAAAGTCATTGGTGGGTTGAGTTTTATGACAGTTTGAAGCGAATCAAACTCCAGCATGTAAATACCATTTCTTGAGGATAAGGCTAAGATTGGTTTGAGTGGCTAAGATGGATCTTGAAAAGAAA
This sequence comes from Quercus wislizeni, assembly GCA_023055345.1. Taxonomy (NCBI): domain Eukaryota; kingdom Viridiplantae; phylum Streptophyta; class Magnoliopsida; order Fagales; family Fagaceae; genus Quercus; species Quercus wislizeni. The sequence goes on from JALGQJ010000010.1 coordinate 5,910,732, forward strand.
CTTAGTACAATTTGGTGGACAATAATTGAAGGGGGTTCCACAACCATTTCTTCTTGAAAGTCATTGGTAGGTTGAGTTTTATGGCAGTTTGAAGCGAATCAAATTCCAACATGTAAATACCATTTCTAAAGGATAAGGCTAAGATTGGTTTGAGTGGCTATGATGGATCTTGAAAAGAAACTTAGTACAATTTGGAGGATAATAATTGGAGGGGGTTCCACAACCATTTCATCTTGAAAGTCATTGGTGGGTTGAGTTTTATGGCAGTTTGAAGCGAATCAAACTCCAGCATGTAAATACCATTTCTTGAGGCTAAGGCTAAGATTGGTTTGAGTGGCTAAGATGGATCTTGAAAAGAAACTTAGTGCAATTTGGTGGACAATAATTGAAGGGGGTTCCACAACCATTTCTTCTTGAAAGTCATTGGTGGGTTGAGTTTTATGGCAGTTTGAAGCGAATCAAACTCCAGCATGTAAATACCATTTCTTGAGGATAAGGCTAAGATTGGTTTGAGTGGCTAAGATGGATCTTGAAAAGAAACTTAGTACAATTTGGAGGACAATAATTGAAGGGGGTTCCACAACCATTTCTTCTTGAAAGTCATTGGTGTGTTGAGTTTTATGGCAGTTTGAAGAGAATCAAACTCCAGCATGTAAATACCATTTCTTGAGGATAAGGCTAAGATCGGTTTGAGTGGCTAAGATGGATCTTGAAAAGAAACTTAGTAAAATTTGGAGGACAATAATTGAAGGGGGTTCCACAACCATTTCTTCTTGAAAGTCATTGGTGGGTTGAGTTTTATGGCAGTTTGAAGCGAATCAAACTCCAGCATGTAAATACCATTTTTTGAGGATAAGGCTAAGATTGGTTTGAGTGGCTAAGATGGATCTTGAAAGGAAACTAAGTAAAATTTGGAGGACAATAATTGAAAGGGGTTCCACAACCATTTCTTCTTGAAAGTCATTGGTGGGTTGAGTTTTATGGCAGTTTGAAGCGAATCAAACTCCAGCATGTAAATACCATTTCTTGAGGATAAGGCTAAGATTGGTTTGAGTGGCTAAGATGGATCTTGAAAAGAAACTTAGTACAATTTGGAGGACAATAATTGAAGGGGGTTCCACAACCATTTCTTCTTGAAAGTCATTGGTGTGTTGAGTTTTATGGCAGTTTGAAGAGAATCAAACTCCAGCATGTAAATACCATTTCTTGAGGATAAGGCTAAGATCGGTTTGAGTGGCTAAGATGGATCTTGAAAAGAAACTTAGTAAAATTTGGAGGACAATAATTGAAGGGGGTTCCACAACCATTTCTTCTTGAAAGTCATTGGTGGGTTGAGTTTTATGGCAGTTTGAAGCGAATCAAACTCCAGCATGTAAATACCATTTTTTGAGGATAAGGCTAAGATTGGTTTGAGTGGCTAAGATGGATCTTGAAAGGAAACTAAGTAAAATTTGGAGGACAATAATTGAAAGGGGTTCCACAACCATTTCATCTTGAAAGTCATTGGTGGGTTGAGTTTTATGGCAGTTTGAAGCGAATCAAACTCCAGCGTGTGAATACCATTTCTTGAGGCTAAGGCTAAGATTGGTTTGAGTGGCTAAGATGGATCTTGAAAAGAAACTTAGTACAATTTGGAGGACAATAATTGAAGGGGGTTCCACAACCATTTCTTCTTGAAAGTCATTGGTGTGTTGAGTTTTATGGCAGTTTGAAGAGAATCAAACTCCAGCATGTAAATACCATTTCTTGAGGATAAGGCTAAGATCGGTTTGAGTGGCTAAGATGGATCTTGAAAAGAAACTTAGTAAAATTTGGAGGACAATAATTGAAGGGGGTTCCACAACCATTTCTTCTTGAAAGTCATTGGTGGGTTGAGTTTTATGGCAGTTTGAAGCGAATCAAACTCCAGCATGTAAATACCATTTTTTGAGGATAAGGCTAAGATTGGTTTGAGTGGCTAAGATGGATCTTGAAAGGAAACTAAGTAAAATTTGGAGGACAATAATTGAAAGGGGTTCCACAACCATTTCTTCTTGAAAGTCATTGGTGGGTTGAGTTTTATGGCAGTTTGAAGCGAATCAAACTCCAGCATGTAAATACCATTTTTTGAGGATAAGGCTAAGATTGGTTTGAGTGGCTAAGATGGATCTTGTAAAGAAACTTAGTACAATTTGGAGGACAATAATTGAAGGGGGTTGCACAACCATTTCTTCTTGAAAGTCATTGGTGGGTTGAGTTTTATGACAGTTTGAAGCGAATCAAACTCCAGCATGTAAATACCATTTCTTGAGGATAAGGCTAAGATTGGTTTGAGTGGCTAAGATGGATCTTGAAAAGAAACTTAGTACAATTTGGTGGACAATAATTGCAGGGGGTTCCACAACCATTTCTTCTTGAAAGTCATTGGTAGGTTGAGTTTTATGGCAGTTTGAAGCGAATCAAATTCCAACATGTAAATACCATTTCTGAAGGATAAGGCTAAGATTGGTTTGAGTGGCTATGATGGATCTTGAAAAGAAACTTAGTACAATTTGGAGGATAATAATTGGAGGGGGTTCCACAACCATTTCATCTTGAAAGTCATTGGTGGGTTGAGTTTTATGGCAGTTTGAAGCGAATCAAACTCCAGCATGTAAATACCATTTCTTGAGGCAAAAGCTAAGATTGGTTTGAGTGGCTAAGATGGATCTTGAAAAGAAACTTAGTACAATTTGGTGGACAATAATTGAAGGGGGTTCCACAACTATTTCTTCTTGAAAGTCATTGGTGGGTTGAGTTTTATGGCAGTTTGAAGCGAATCAAACTCCAGCATGTAAATACCATTTTTTGAGGATAAGGCTAAGATTGGTTTGAGTGGCTAAGATGGATCTTGAAAAGAAACTTAGTACAATTTGGTGGACAATAATTGAAGGGGGTTCCACAACTATTTCTTCTTGAAAGTCATTGGTGGGTTGAGTTTTATGGCAGTTTGAAGCGAATCAAACTCCAGCATGTAAATACCATTTTTTGAGGATAAGGCTAAGATTGGTTTGAGTGGCTAAGATGGATCTTGAAAAGAAACTTAGTACAATTTGGTGGACAATAATTGAAGGGGGTTCCACAACCATTTCTTCTTGAAAGTCATTGGTGGGTTGAGTTTTATGGCAGTTTGAAGCGAATCAAACTCCAGCATGTAAATACCATTTTTTGAGGATAAGGCTAAGATTGGTTTGAGTGGCTAAGATGGATCTTGAAAGGAAACTAAGTAAAATTTGGAGGACAATAATTGAAAGGGGTTCCACAACCATTTCTTCTTGAAAGTCATTGGTGGGTTGAGTTTTATGGCAGTTTGAAGCGAATCAAACTCCAGCATGTAAATACCATTTTTTGAGGATAAGGCTAAGATTGGTTTGAGTGGCTAAGATGGATCTTGTAAAGAAACTTAGTACAATTTGGAGGACAATAATTGAAGGGGGTTCCACAACCATTTCTTCTTGAAAGTCATTGGTGGGTTGAGTTTTATGGCAGTTTGAAGCGAATCAAACTCCAGCATGTAAATACCACTTCTTGAGGATAAGGCTAAGATCGGTTTGAGTGGCTAAGATGGATCTTGAAAAGAAACTTAGCAAAATTTGGAGGACAATAATTGAAGGGGGTTCCACAACCATTTCTTCTTGAAAGTCATTGGTGGGTTGAGTTTTATGGCAGTTTGAAGCGAATCAAACTCCAGCATGTAAATACCATTTTTTGAGGATAAGGCTAAGATGGGTTTGAGTGGCTAAGATGGATCTTGAAAGGAAACTAAGTAAAATTTGGAGGACAATAATTGAAAGGGGTTCCACAACCATTTCTTCTTGAAAGTCATTGGTGTGTTGAGTTTTATGGCAGTTTGAAGAGAATCAAACTCCAGCATGTAAATACCATTTCTTGAGGATAAGGCTAAGATCGGTTTGAGTGGCTAAGATGGATCTTGTAAAGAAACTTAGTACAATTTGGAGGACAATAATTGAAGGGGGTTGCACAACCATTTCTTCTTGAAAGTCATTGGTGGGTTGAGTTTTATGACAGTTTGAAGCGAATCAAACTCCAGCATGTAAATACCATTTCTTGAGGATAAGGCTAAGATTGGTTTGAGTGGCTAAGATGGATCTTGAAAAGAAACTTAGTACAATTTGGTGGACAATAATTGAAGGGGGTTCCACAACCATTTCTTCTTGAAAGTCATTGGTGGGTTGAGTTTTATGGCAGTTTGAAGCGAATCAAACTCCAGCATGTAAATACCATTTCTTGAGGATAAGGCTAAGATTGGTTTGAGTGGCTAAGATGGATCTTGAAAAGAAACTTAGTACAATTTGGAGGACAATAATTGAAGGGGGTTCCACAACCATTTCTTCTTGAAAGTCATTGGTGTGTTGAGTTTTATGGCAGTTTGAAGAGAATCAAACTCCAGCATGTAAATACCATTTCTTGAGGATAAGGCTAAGATCGGTTTGAGTGGCTAAGATGGATCTTGAAAAGAAACTTAGTAAAATTTGGAGGACAATAATTGAAGGGGGTTCCACAACCATTTCTTCTTGAAAGTCATTGGTGGGTTGAGTTTTATGGCAGTTTGAAGCGAATCAAACTCCAGCATGTAAATACCATTTTTTGAGGATAAGGCTAAGATTGGTTTGAGTGGCTAAGATGGATCTTGAAAGGAAACTAAGTAAAATTTGGAGGACAATAATTGAAAGGGGTTCCACAACCATTTCATCTTGAAAGTCATTGGTGGGTTGAGTTTTATGGCAGTTTGAAGCGAATCAAACTCCAGCATGTGAATACCATTTCTTGAGGCTAAGGCTAAGATTGGTTTGAGTGGCTAAGATGGATCTTGAAAAGAAACTTAGTACAATTTGGAGGACAATAATTGAAGGGGGTTCCACAACCATTTCTTCTTGAAAGTCATTGGTGTGTTGAGTTTTATGGCAGTTTGAAGAGAATCAAACTCCAGCATGTAAATACCATTTCTTGAGGATAAGGCTAAGATCGGTTTGAGTGGCTAAGATGGATCTTGAAAAGAAACTTAGTAAAATTTGGAGGACAATAATTGAAGGGGGTTCCACAACCATTTCTTCTTGAAAGTCATTGGTGGGTTGAGTTTTATGGCAGTTTGAAGCGAATCAAACTCCAGCATGTAAATACCATTTTTTGAGGATAAGGCTAAGATTGGTTTGAGTGGCTAAGATGGATCTTGAAAGGAAACTAAGTAAAATTTGGAGGACAATAATTGAAAGGGGTTCCACAACCATTTCTTCTTGAAAGTCATTGGTGGGTTGAGTTTTATGGCAGTTTGAAGCGAATCAAACTCCAGCATGTAAATACCATTTTTTGAGGATAAGGCTAAGATTGGTTTGAGTGGCTAAGATGGATCTTGTAAAGAAACTTAGTACAATTTGGAGGACAATAATTGAAGGGGGTTGCACAACCATTTCTTCTTGAAAGTCATTGGTGGGTTGAGTTTTATGACAGTTTGAAGCGAATCAAACTCCAGCATGTAAATACCATTTCTTGAGGATAAGGCTAAGATTGGTTTGAGTGGCTAAGATGGATCTTGAAAAGAAACTTAGTACAATTTGGTGGACAATAATTGCAGGGGGTTCCACAACCATTTCTTCTTGAAAGTCATTGGTAGGTTGAGTTTTATGGCAGTTTGAAGCGAATCAAATTCCAACATGTAAATACCATTTCTGAAGGATAAGGCTAAGATTGGTTTGAGTGGCTATGATGGATCTTGAAAAGAAACTTAGTACAATTTGGAGGATAATAATTGGAGGGGGTTCCACAACCATTTCATCTTGAAAGTCATTGGTGGGTTGAGTTTTATGGCAGTTTGAAGCGAATCAAACTCCAGCATGTAAATACCATTTCTTGAGGCAAAGGCTAAGATTGGTTTGAGTGGCTAAGATGGATCTTGAAAAGAAACTTAGTACAATTTGGTGGACAATAATTGAAGGGGGTTCCACAACTATTTCTTCTTGAAAGTCATTGGTGGGTTGAGTTTTATGGCAGTTTGAAGCGAATCAAACTCCAGCATGTAAATACCATTTTTTGAGGATAAGGCTAAGATTGGTTTGAGTGGCTAAGATGGATCTTGAAAAGAAACTTAGTACAATTTGGTGGACAATAATTGAAGGGGGTTCCACAACTATTTCTTCTTGAAAGTCATTGGTGGGTTGAGTTTTATGGCAGTTTGAAGCGAATCAAACTCCAGCATGTAAATACCATTTTTTGAGGATAAGGCTAAGATTGGTTTGAGTGGCTAAGATGGATCTTGAAAAGAAACTTAGTACAATTTGGTGGACAATAATTGAAGGAGGTTCCACAACCATTTCTTCTTGAAAGTCATTGGTGGGTTGAGTTTTATGGCAGTTTGAAGCGAATCAAACTCCAGCATGTAAATACCATTTTTTGAGGATAAGGCTAAGATTGGTTTGAGTGGCTAAGATGGATCTTGAAAGGAAACTAAGTAAAATTTGGAGGACAATAATTGAAAGGGGTTCCACAACCATTTCTTCTTGAAAGTCATTGGTGGGTTGAGTTTTATGGCAGTTTGAAGCGAATCAAACTCCAGCATGTAAATACCATTTTTTGAGGATAAGGCTAAGATTGGTTTGAGTGGCTAAGATGGATCTTGTAAAGAAACTTAGTACAATTTGGAGGACAATAATTGAAGGGGGTTCCACAACCATTTCTTCTTGAAAGTCATTGGTGGGTTGAGTTTTATGGCAGTTTGAAGCGAATCAAACTCCAGCATGTAAATACCACCTCTTGAGGATAAGGCTAAGATCGGTTTGAGTGGCTAAGATGGATCTTGAAAAGAAACTTAGTAAAATTTGGAGGACAATAATTGAAGGGGGTTCCACAACCATTTCTTCTTGAAAGTCATTGGTGGGTTGAGTTTTATGGCAGTTTGAAGCGAATCAAACTCCAGCATGTAAATACCATTTTTTGAGGATAAGGCTAAGATGGGTTTGAGTGGCTAAGATGGATCTTGAAAGGAAACTAAGTAAAATTTGGAGGACAATAATTGAAAGGGGTTCCACAACCATTTCTTCTTGAAAGTCATTGGTGTGTTGAGTTTTATGGCAGTTTGAAGAGAATCAAACTCCAGCATGTAAATACCATTTCTTGAGGATAAGGCTAAGATCGATTTGAGTGGCTAAGATGGATCTTGTAAAGAAACTTAGTACAATTTGGAGGACAATAATTGAAGGGGGTTGCACAACCATTTCTTCTTGAAAGTCATTGGTGGGTTGAGTTTTATGACAGTTTGAAGCGAATCAAACTCCAGCATGTAAATACCATTTCTTGAGGATAAGGCTAAGATTTGTTTGAGTGGCTAAGATGGATCTTGAAAAGAAACTTAGTACAATTTGGTGGACAATAATTGAAGGGGGTTCCACAACCATTTCTTCTTGAAAGTCATTGGTGGGTTGAGTTTTATGGCAGTTTGAAGCGAATCAAACTCCAGCATGTAAATACCATTTTTTGAGGATAAGGCTAAGATTGGTTTGAGTGGCTAAGATGGATCTTGAAAAGAAACTTAGTACAATTTGGTGGACAATAATTGAAGGGGGTTCCACAACCATTTCTTCTTGAAAGTCATTGGTGGGTTGAGTTTTATGGCAGTTTGAAGCGAATCAAACTCCAGCATGTAAATACCATTTTTTGAGGATAAGGCTAAGATTGGTTTGAGTGGCTAAGATGGATCTTGAAAGGAAACTAAGTAAAATTTGGAGGACAATAATTGAAAGGGGTTCCACAACCATTTCTTCTTGAAAGTCATTGGTGGGTTGAGTTTTATGGCAGTTTGAAGCGAATCAAACTCCAGCATGTAAATACCATTTTTTGAGGATAAGGCTAAGATTGGTTTGAGTGGCTAAGATGGATCTTGTAAAGAAACTTAGTACAATTTGGAGGACAATAATTGAAGGGGGTTCCACAACCATTTCTTCTTGAAAGTCATTGGTGGGTTGAGTTTTATGGCAGTTTGAAGCGAATCAAACTCCAGCATGTAAATACCACTTCTTGAGGATAAGGCTAAGATCGGTTTGAGTGGCTAAGATGGATCTTGAAAAGAAACTTAGTAAAATTTGGAGGACAATAATTGAAGGGGGTTCCACAACCATTTCTTCTTGAAAGTCATTGGTGGGTTGAGTTTTATGGCAGTTTGAAGCGAATCTAACTCCAGCATGTAAATACCATTTTTTGAGGATAAGGCTAAGATGGGTTTGAGTGGCTAAGATGGATCTTGAAAGGAAACTAAGTAAAATTTGGAGGACAATAATTGAAAGGGGTTCCACAACCATTTCTTCTTGAAAGTCATTGGTGTGTTGAGTTTTATGGCAGTTTGAAGAGAATCAAACTCCAGCATGTAAATACCATTTCTTGAGGATAAGGCTAAGATCGGTTTGAGTGGCTAAGATGGATCTTGTAAAGAAACTTAGTACAATTTGGAGGACAATAATTGAAGGGGGTTGCACAACCATTTCTTCTTGAAAGTCATTGGTGGGTTGAGTTTTATGACAGTTTGAAGCGAATCAAACTCCAGCATGTAAATACCATTTCTTGAGGATAAGGCTAAGATTGGTTTGAGTGGCTAAGATGGATCTTGAAAAGAAACTTAGTACAATTTGGTGGACAACAATTGAAGGGGGTTCCACAACCATTTCTTCTTGAAAGTCATTGGTGGGTTGAGTTTTATGGCAGTTTGAAGCGAATCAAACTCCAGCATGTAAATACCATTTCTTGAGGATAAGGCTAAGATTGGTTTGAGTGGCTAAGATGGATCTTGAAAGGAAACTTAGTACAATTTGGTGGACAATAATTGAAGGGGGTTCCACAACCATTTCTTCTTGAAAGTCATTGGTGGGTTGAGTTTTATGGCAGTTTGAAGCGAATCAAACTCCAGCATGTAAATACCATTTCTTGAGGCTAAGGCTAAGATTTGTTTGAGTGGCTAAGATGGATCTTGAAAAGAAACTTAGTACAATTTGGTGGACAATAATTGAAGGGGGTTCCACAACCATTTCTTCTTGAAAGTCATTGGTGGGTTGACTTTTATGGCAGTTTGAAGCGAATCAAACTCCAGCATGTAAATACCATTTTTTGAGGATAAGGCTAAGATTGGTTTGAGTGGCTAAGATGGATCTTGAAAAGAAACTTAGTACAATTTGGTGGACAATAATTGAAGGGGGTTCCACAACCATTTCTTCTTGAAAGTCATTGGTGGGTTGAGTTTTATGGCAGTTTGAAGCGAATCAAACTCCAGCATGTAAATACCATTTTTTGAGGATAAGGCTAAGATTGGTTTGAGTGGCTAAGATGGATCTTGAAAAGAAACTTAGTACAATTTGGAGGACAATAATTGAAGGGGGTTGCACAAACATTTCTTCTTGAAAGTCATTGGTCGGTTGAGTTTTATGGCAGTTTGAAGCGAATCAAACTCCAGCATGTAAATACCATTTCTTGAGGATAAGGCTAAGATTGGTTTGAGTGGCTAAGATGGATCTTGAAAAGAAATTTAGTACAATTTGGTGGACAATAATTGAACGGGGTTCCACAACCATTTCTTCTCGAAAGTCATTGGTTGGTTGAGTTTTATGGCAGTTTGAAGCGAATCAAATTCCAACATGTAAATACCATTTCTTAAGGATAAGGCTAAGATTGGTTTGAGTGGCTAAGATGGATCTTGAAAAGAAACTTAGTACAATTTGGAGGACAATAATTGAGGGGGTTCCACCATCATTTCTTCTTGAAAGTCATTGGTGGGTTGAGTTTGATGGCAGTTTGAAGCGAATCAAACTCCAGCATGTAAATACCATTTTTTGAGGATAAGGCTAAGATTGGTTTCAGTGGCTGAGATGGATCTTGAAAAGAAACTTAGTACAATTTGGAGGACAATAATTGATGGGGTTTCACAATCATTTCATCTTGAAAGTCATTGGTGGGTTGAGTTTTATGGCAGTTTAAAGCGAATCAAACTCCAGCTTGTAAATACCATTTTTTGAGGATAAGGCTAAGATTGGTTTGAGTGGCTAAGATGGATCTTGAAAAGAAACTTAGTACAATTTGGAGGACAATAATTGAAGGGGGTTCCACAATCATTTCTTCTTGAAAGTCATTGGTGGGTTGAGTTTTATGGCAGTTTGAAGCGAATCAAACTCCAGCATGTAAATACCATTTTTTGAGGATAAGGCTAAGACTGGTTTGAGTGGCTAAGATGGATCTTGAAAAGAAAGTTAGTACAATTTGGAGGACAATAATTGAAGGGGGTTCCACAACCATTTCTTCTAGAAAGTCATTGGTGGGTAGAGTTTTATGGCAGTTTGAAACGAATCAAACTCCAGCATGTAAATACCATTTCTTGAGGATAAGGCTAAGATTGGTTTGAGTGGCTAAGATGGATCTTGAAAAGAAACTTAGTACAATTTGGTGGACAACAATTGAAGGGGGTTCCACAACCATTTCTTCTTGAAAGTCATTGGTGGGTTGAGTTTTATGGCAATTTGAAGCGAATCAAACCCCAGCATGTAAATACCATTTTTTGAGGATAAGGCTAAGATTGGTTTGAGTGGCTAAGATGGATCTTGAAAAGAAACTTAGTACAATTTGGAGGACAATAATTGAAGGGGGTTGCACAAACATTTCTTCTTGAAAGTCATTGGTGGGTTGAGTTTTATGGCAGTTTGAAGCGAATCAAACTCCAGCATGTAAATACCATTTCTTGAGGATAAGGCTAAGATTGGTTTGAGTGGCTAAGATGGATCTTGAAAAGAAACTTAGTACAATTTGGTGGACAATAATTGAACGGGATTCCACAACCATTTCTTCTTGAAAGTCATTGGTAGGTTGAGTTTTATTGCAGTTTGAAGCGAATCAAATTCCAACATGTAAATACCATTTCTTAAGGATAAGGCTAATATTGGTTTGAGTGGCTAAGATGGATCATGAAAAGAAACTTAGTACAATTTGGAGGACAATAATTGAGGGGGTTCCACCATCATTTCTTCTTGAAAGTCATTGGTGGGTTGAGTTTGATGGCAGTTTGAAGCGAATCAAACTCCAGCATGTAAATACCATTTTTTGAGGATAAGGCTAAGATTGGTTTCAGTGGCTGAGATGGATCTTGAAAAGAAACTTAGTACAATTTGGAGGACAATAATTGATGGGGTTCCACAATCATTTCTTCTTGAAAGTCATTGGTGGGTTGAGTTTTATGGCAGTTTAAAGCGAATCAAACTCCAGCATGTAAATACCATTTTTTGAGGATAAGGCTAAGATTGGTTTGAGTGGCTAAGATGGATCTTGAAAAGAAACTTAGTACAATTTGGAGGACAATAATTGAAGGGGGTTCCACAATCATTTCTTCTTGAAAGTCATTGGTGGGTTGAGCTTTATGGCAGTTTGAAGCGAATCAAACTCCAGCATGTAAATACCATTTTTTGAGGATAAGGCTAAGATTGGTTTGAGTGGCTAAGATGGATCTTGAAAAGAAACTTAGTACAATTTGGAGGACAATAATTGAAGGGGGTTCCACAACCATTTCTTCTTGAAAGTCATTGGTGGGTTGAGTTTTATGGCAGTTTGAAGCGAATCAAACTCCAGCATGTAAATAGCATTTCTTGAGGATAAGGCTAAGATTGGTTTGAGTGGCTAAGATGGATCTTGAAAAGAAACTTAGTACAATTTGGTGGACAATAATTGAAGGGTGTTCCACAACCATTTCTTCTTGAAAGTCATTGGTGGGTTGAGTTTTATGGCAGTTTGAAGCGAATCAAACTCCAGCATGTAAATACCATTTTTTGAGGATAAGGCTAAGATTGGTTTGAGTGGCTAAGATGGATCTTGAAAAGAAACTTAGTACAATTTGGAGGACAATAATTGAAGGGGGTTGCACAAACATTTCTTCTTGAAAGTCATTGGTGGGTTGAGTTTTATGGCAGTTTGAAGCGAATCAAACTCCAGCATGTAAATACCATTTCTTGAGGATAAGGCTAAGATTGGTTTGAGTGGCTAAGATGGATCTTGAAAAGAAACTTAGTACAATTTGGTGGACAATAATTGAACGGGGTTCCACAACCATTTCTTCTTGAAAGTCATTGGTAGGTTGAGTTTTATGGCAGTTTGAAGCGAATCAAACTCCAGCATGTAAATACCATTTCTTGAGGATAAGGCTAAGATTGGTTTGAGTGGCTAAGATGGATCTTGAAAAGAAACTTAGTACAATTTGGAGGACAATAATTGAGGGGGTTCCACCATCATTTCTTCTTGAAAGTCATTGGTGGGTTGAGTTTGATGGCAGTTTGAAGCGAATCAAACTCCAGCATGTAAATACCATTTTTTGAGGATAAGGCTAAGATTGGTTTCAGTGGCTGAGATGGATCTTGAAAAGAAACTTAGTACAATTTGGAGGACAATAATTGATGGGGTTCCACAATCATTTCTTCTTGAAAGTCATTGGTGGGTTGAGTTTTATGGCAGTTTAAAGCGAATCAAACTCCAGCATGTAAATACCATTTTTTGAGGATAAGGCTAAGATTGGTTTGAGTGGCTAAGATGGATCTTGAAAAGAAACTTAGTACAATTTGGAGGACAATAATTGAAGGGGGTTCCACAATCATTTCTTCTTGAAAGTCATTGGTGGGTTGAGTTTGATGGCAGTTTGAAGCGAATCAAACTCCAGCATGTAAATACCATTTTTTGAGGATAAGGCTAAGATTGGTTTGAGTGGCTAAGATGGATCTTGAAAAGAAACTTAGTACAATTTGGAGGACAATAATTGAAGGGGGTTCCACAACCATTTCTTCTTGAAAGTCATTGGTGGGTTGAGTTTTATGGCAGTTTGAAGCGAATCAAACTCCAGCATGTAAATACCATTTCTTGAGGATAAGGCTAAGATTGGTTTGAGTGGCTAAGATGGATCTTGAAAAGAAACTTAGTACAATTTGGTGGACAATAATTGAAGGGGGTTCCACAACCATTTCTTCTTGAAAGTCATTGGTGGGTTGAGTTTTATGGCAGTTTGAAGCGAATCAAACTCCAGCATGTAAATACCATTTTTTGAGGATAAGGCTAAGATTGGTTTGAGTGGCTAATATGGATCTTGAAAAGAAACTTAGTAAAATTTGGAGGACAATAATTGAAGGGGGTTCCACAACCATTTCTTCTTGAAAGTCATTGGTGGGTTGAGTTTTGTGGCAGTTTGAAGCGAATCAAACTCCAGCATGTAAATACCATTTTTTGAGGATAAGGCTAAGATTGGTTTGAGTGGCTAAGATGGATCTTGAAAAGAAACTTAGTACAATTTGGAGGACAATAATTGAAGGGGGTTGCACAACCATTTCTTCTTGAAAGTCAATGGTGGGTTGAGTTTTATGGCAGTTTGAAGCGAATCAAACTCCAGCATGTAAATACCATTTCTTGAGGATAAGGCTAAGATTGGTTTGAGTGGCTAAGATGGATCTTGAAAAGAAACTTAGTACAATTTGGTGGACAATAATTGAAGGGGGTTCCACAACAATTTCTTCTTGAAAGTCATTGGTAGGCTGAGTTTTATGGCAGTTTGAAGCGAATCAAATTCCAACATGTAAATACCATTTCTAAAGGATAAGGCTAAGATTGGTTTGAGTGGCTAAGATGGATCTTGAAAGGAAACTTAGTACAATTTGGACGACAATAATTGAAGGGGGTTGCACAAACATTTCTTCTTGAAAGTCATTGGTGGGTTGAGTTTTATGGCAGTTTGAAGCGAATCAAACTCCAGCATGTAAATACCATTTCTTGAGGATAAGGCTAAGATTGGTTTGAGTGGCTAAGATGGATCTTGAATAGAAACTTAGAACAATTTGGTGGACAATAATTGAACGGGGTTCCACAACCATTTCTTCTTGAAAGTCATTGGTAGGTTGAGTTTTATGGCAGTTTGAAGCGAATCAAATTCCAACATGTAAATACCATTTCTTAAGGATAAGGCTAAGATTGGTTTGAGTTGCTAAGATGGATCTTGAAAAGAAACTTAGTACAATTTGGAGGACAATAATTGAGGGGGTTCCACCATCATTTCTTCTTGAAAGTCATTGGTGGGTTTAGTTTGATGGCAATTTGAAGCGAATCGAACTCCAGCATGCAAATACCATTTTTTGAGGATAAGGCTAAGATTGGTTTGAGTGGCTGAGATGGATCTTGAAAAGAAACTTAGTACAATTTGTGGACAATAATTGAGGGGGTTCCACAATCATTTCTTCTTGAAAGTCATTGGTGGGTTGAGTTTTATGGCAGTTTGAAGCGAATCAAACTCCAGCATGTAAATACCATTTTTTGAGGATAAGGCTAAGATTGGTTTGAGTGGCTAAGATGGATCTTGAAAAGAAACTTAGTACAATTTGGAGGACAATAATTGAAGGGGGTTCCACAATCATTTCTTCTTGAAAGTCATTGGTGGGTTGAGTTTTATGGCAGTTTGAAGCGAATCAAACTCCAGCATGTAAATACCATTTTTTGAGGATAAGGCTAAGATTGGTTTGAGTGGCTAAAATGGATCTTGAAAAGAAACTTAGTAAAATTTGGAGGACAATAATTGAAGGGGGTTCCACAACCATTTCTTCTTGAAAGTCATTGGTGGGTTGAGATTTACGACAGATTGAAGCGAATCAAACTCCAGCATGTAAATACCATTTTTTGAGGATAAGGCTAAGTTTGGTTTGAGTGGCTAAGATGGATCTTGAAAAAAAACTTAGTAAAATTTGGAGGACAATAATTGAAGGGGGTTCCACAACCATTTCTTCTTGAAAGTCATTGGTGGGTTGAGTTTTATGGCAGTTTGAAGCGAATCAAACTCCAGCATGTAAATCCCATTTTTTGAGGATAAGGCTAAGATTGGTTTGAGTGGCTAAGATGGATCTTGAAAAGAAACTTAGTACAATTTGGAGGACAATAATTGAAGGGGGTTGCACAACCATTTCTTCTTGAAAGTCATTGGTGGATTGAGTTTTATGGCAGTTTGAAGCGAATCAAACTCCAGCATGTAAATACCATTTCTTGAGGATAAGGCTAAGATTGGTTTGAGTGGCTAAGATGGATCTTGAAAAGAAACTTAGTACAATTTGGTGGACAATAATTGAAGGGGGTTCCACAACCATTTCTTCTTGAAAGTCATTGGTAGGTTGAGTTTTATGGCAGTTTGAAGCGAATCAAATTCCAACATGTAAATACCATTTCTTAAGGATAAGGCTAAGATTGGTTTGAGTTGCTAAGATGGATCTTGAAAAGAAACTTAGTACAATTTGGAGGACAATAATTGAGGGGGTTCCACCATCATTTCTTCTTGAAAGTCATTGGTGGGTTTAGTTTGATGGCAATTTGAAGCGAATCGAACTCCAGCATGCAAATACCATTTTTTGAGGATAAGGCTAAGATTGGTTTGAGTGGCTGAGATGGATCTTGAAAAGAAACTTAGTACAATTTGGTGGACAATAATTGAGGGGGTTCCACAATCATTTCTTGTTGAAAGTCATTGGTGGGTTGAGTTTTATGGCAGTTTGAAGCGAATCAAACTCCAGCATGTAAATACCATTTTTTGAGGATAAGGCTAAGATTGGTTTGAGTGGCTAAGATGGATCTTGAAAAGAAACTTAGTACAATTTGGAGGACAATAATTGAAGGGGGTTCCACAATCATTTCTTCTTGAAAGTCATTGGTGGGTTGAGTTTTATGGCAGTTTGAAGCGAATCAAACTCCAGCATGTAAATACCATTTTTTGAGGATAAGGCTAAGATTGGTTTGAGTGGCTAAGATGGATCTTGAAAAGAAACTTAGTAAAATTTGGAGGACAATAATTGAAGGGGGTTCCACAACCATTTCTTCTTGAAAGTCATTGGTGGGTTGAGTTTTACGACAGATTGAAGCGAATCAAACTCCAGCATGTAAATACCATTTTTTGAGGATAAGGCTAAGTTTGGTTTGAGTGGCTAAGATGGATCTTGAAAAGAAACTTAGTACAATTTGGAGGACAATAATTGAGGGGGTTCCACCATCATTTCTTCTTGAAAGTCATTGGTGGGTTGAGTTTGATGGCAATTTGAAGCGAATCGAACTCCAGCATGCAAATACCATTTTTTGAGGATAAGGCTAAGATTGGTTTGAGTGGCTGAGATGGATCTTGAAAAGAAACTTAGTACAATTTGTGGACAATAATTGAGGGGGTTCCACAATCATTTCTTCTTGAAAGTCATTGGTGGGTTGAGTTTTATGGCAGTTTGAAGCGAATCAAACTCCAGCATGTAAATACCATTTTTTGAGGATAAGGCTAAGATTGGTTTGAGTGGCTAAGATGGATCTTGAAAAGAAACTTAGTACAATTTGGAGGACAATAATTGAAGGGGGTTCCACAATCATTTCTTCTTGAAAGTCATTGGTGGGTTGAGTTTTATGGCAGTTTGAAGCGAATCAAACTCCAGCATGTAAATACCATTTTTTGAGGATAAGGCTAAGATTGGTTTGAGTGGCTAAAATGGATCTTGAAAAGAAACTTAGTAAAATTTGGAGGACAATAATTGAAGGGGGTTCCACAACCATTTCTTCTTGAAAGTCATTGGTGGGTTGAGTTTTACGACAGATTGAAGGGAATCAAACTCCAGCATGTAAATACCATTTTTTGAGGATAAGGCTAAGTTTGGTTTGAGTGGCTAAGATGGATCTTGAAAAAAAACTTAGTAAAATTTGGAGGACAATAATTGAAGGGGGTTCCACAACCATTTCTTCTTGAAAGTCATTGGTGGGTTGAGTTTTATGGCAGTTTGAAGCGAATCAAACTCCAGCATGTAAATCCCATTTTTTGAGGATAAGGCTAAGATTGGTTTGAGTGGCTAAGATGGATCTTGAAAAGAAACTTAGTACAATTTGGAGGACAATAATTGAAGGGGGTTGCACAACCATTTCTTCTTGAAAGTCATTGGTGGACTGAGTTTTATGGCAGTTTGAAGCGAATCAAACTCCAGCATGTAAATACCATTTCTTGAGGATAAGGCTAAGATTGGTTTGAGTGGCTAAGATGGATCTTGAAAAGAAACTTAGTACAATTTGGTGGACAATAATTGAAGGGGGTTCCACAACCATTTCTTCTTGAAAGTCATTGGTAGGTTGAGTTTTATGGCAGTTTGAAGCGAATAAAATTCCAACATGTAAATACCATTTCTTAAGGATAAGGCTAAGATTGGTTTGAGTTGCTAAGATGGATCTTGAAAAGAAACTTAGTACAATTTGGAGGACAATAATTGAGGGGGTTCCACCATCATTTCTTCTTGAAAGTCATTGGTGGGTTTAGTTTGATGGCAATTTGAAGCGAATCGAACTCCAGCATGCAAATACCATTTTTTGAGGATAAGGCTAAGATTGGTTTGAGTGGCTGAGATGGATCTTGAAAAGAAACTTAGTACAATTTGGTGGACAATAATTGAGGGGGTTCCACAATCATTTCTTCTTGAAAGTCATTGGTGGGTTGAGTTTTATGGCAGTTTGAAGCGAATCAAACTCCAGCATGTAAATACCATTTTTTGAGGATAAGGCTAAGATTGGTTTGAGTGGCTAAGATGGATCTTGAAAAGAAACTTAGTAAAATTTGGAGGACAATAATTGAAGGGGGTTCCACAACCATTTCTTCTTGAAAGTCATTGGTGGGTTGAGTTTTACGACAGATTGAAGCGAATCAAACTCCAGCATGTAAATACCATTTTTTGAGGATAAGGCTAAGTTTGGTTTGAGTGGCTAAGATGGATCTTGAAAAAAAACTTAGTAAAATTTGGAGGACAATAATTGAAGGGGGTTCCACAACCATTTCTTCTTGAAAGTCATTGGTGGGTTGAGTTTTATGGCAGTTTGAAGCGAATCAAACTCCAGCATGTAAATCCCATTTTTTGAGGATAAGGCTAAGATTGGTTTGAGTGGCTAAGATGGATCTTGAAAAGAAACTTAGTACAATTTGGAGGACAATAATTGAAGGGGGTTGCACAACCATTTCTTCTTGAAAGTCATTGGTGGATTGAGTTTTATGGCAGTTTGAAGCGAATCAAACTCCAGCATGTAAATACCATTTCTTGAGGATAAGGCTAAGATTGGTTTGAGTGGCTAAGATGGATCTTGAAAAGAAACTTAGTACAATTTGGTGGACAATAATTGAAGGGGGTTCCACAACCATTTCTTCTTGAAAGTCATTGGTAGGTTGAGTTTTATGGCAGTTTGAAGCGAATCAAATTCCAACATGTAAATACTATTTCTTGAGGATAAGGCTAAGATTGGTTGGAGTGGCTAAGATGGATCTTGAAAATAAACTTAGTACAATTTGGTGGACAATAATTGAGGGGGTTCCACAATCATTTCTTCTTGAAAGTCATTGGTGGGTTGAGTTTTATGGCAGTTTGAAGCGAATCAAACTCCAGCATGTAAATACCATTTTTTGAGGATAAGGCTAAGATTGGTTTGAGTGGCTAAGATGGATCTTGAAAAGAAACTTAGTAAAATTTGAAGGACAATAATTGAAGGGGGTTCCACAACCATTTCTTCTTGAAAGTCATTGGTGGGTTGAGTTTTACGACAGATTGAAGCGAATCAAACTCCAGCATGTAAATACCATTTTTTGAGGATAAGGCTAAGTTTGGTTTGAGTGGCTAAGATGGATCTTGAAAAGAAACTTAGTACAATTTGGTGGACAATAATTGAAGGGGGTTCCACAACCATTTCTTCTTGAAAGTCATTGGTAGGTTGAGTTTTATGGCAGTTTGAAGCGAATCAAATTCCAACATGTAAATACCATTTCTTAAGGATAAGGCTAAGATTTGTTTGAGCGGCTAAGATGGATCTTGAAAAGAAACTTGGTACAATTTGGAGGATAATAATTGGAGGGGGTTCCACAACCATTTTTTCTTGAAAGTCATTGGTGGGTTGAGTTTTATGGCAGTTTGAAGCGAATCAAATTCCAGCATGTAAATACCATTTCTTGAGGATAAGGCTAAGATTGGTTTGAGTGGCTAAGATGGATCTTGAAAAGAAACTTAGTACAATTTGGTGGACAATAATTGAAGGGGGTTCCACAACCATTTCTTCTTGAAAGTCATTGGTGGGTTGAGTTTTATGGCAGTTTGAAGCGAATCAAACTCCAGCATGTAAATACCATTTTTTGAGGATAAGGCTAAGATTGGTTTGAGTGGCTAAGACGGATCTTGAAAAGAAACTTAGTACAATTTGGAGGACAATAATTGAAGGGGGTTGCACAAACGTTTCTTCTTGAAAGTCATTGGTCGGTTGAGTTTTATGGCAGTTTGAAGCGAATCAAACTCCAGCATGTAAATACCATTTCTTGAGGATAAGGCTAAGATTGGTTTGAGTGGCTAAGATGGATCTTGAAAAGAAACTTAGTACAATTTGGTGGACAATAATTGAACGGGGTTCCACAACCATTTCTTCTTGAAAGTCATTGGTAGGTTGAGTTTTATGGCAGTTTGAAGCGAATCAAATTCCAACATGTAAATACCATTTCTTAAGGATAAGGCTAAGATTGGTTTGAGTGGCTAAGATGGATCTTGAAAAGAAACTTAGTACAATTTGGAGGACAATAATTGAGGGGGTTCCACCATCATTTCTTCTTGAAAGTCATTGGTGGGTTGAGTTTGATGGCAGTTTGAAGCGAATCAAACTCCAGCATGTAAATACCATTTTTTGAGGATAAGGCTAAGATTGGTTTCAACGGCTGAGATGGATCTTGAAAAGAAACTTAGTACAATTTGGAGGACAATAATTGATGGGGTTCCACAATCATTTCTTCTTGAAAGTCATTGGTGGGTTGAGTTTTATGGCAGTTTAAAGCGAATCAAACTCCATCATGTAAATACCATTTTTTGAGGATAAGGCTAAGATTGGTTTGAGTGGCTAAGATGGATCTTGAAAAGAAACTTAGTACAATTTGGAGGACAATAATTGAAGGGGGTTCCACAATCATTTCTTCCTGAAAGTCATTGGTGGGTTGAGTTTTATGGCAGTTTGAAGCGAATCAAACTCCAGCATGTAAATACCATTTTTTGAGGATAAGGCTAAGATTGGTTTGAGTGGCTAAGATGGATCGTGAAAAGAAACTTAGTACAATTTGGAGGACAATAATTGAAGGGGGTTCCACAACCATTTCTTCTTGAAAGTCATTGGTGGGTTGAGTTTTATGGCAGTTTGAAGCGAATCAAACTCCAGCATGTAAATACCATTTCTTGAGGATAAGGCTAAGATTGGTTTGAATGGCTAAGATGGATCTTGAAAAGAAACTTAGTACAATTTGGTGGACAATAATTGAAGGGGGTTCCACAACCATTTCTTCTTGAAAGTCATTGGTGGGTTGAGTTTTATGGCAGTTTGAAGCGAATCAAACTCCAGCATGTAAATCCCATTTTTTGAGGATAAGGCTAAGATTGGTTTGAGTTGCTAAGATGGATCTTGAAAAGAAACTTAGTACAATTTGGAGGACAATAATTGAAGGGGGTTCCACAACCATTTCTTCTTGAAAGTCATTGGTGGGTTGAGTTTTATGGCAGTTTGAAGCGAATCAAACTCCAGCATGTAAATACCATTTTTTGAGGATAAGGCTAAGATTGGTTTGAGTGGCTAAGATGGATCGTGAAAAGAAACTTAGTACAATTTGGAGGACAATAATTGAAGGGGGTTCCACAACCATTTCTTCTTGAAAGTCATTGGTGGGTTGAGTTTTATGGCAGTTTGAAGCGAATCAAACTCCAGCATGTAAATACCATTTTTTGAGGATAAGGCTAAGATTGGTTTGAGTGGCTAAGATGGATCTTGAAAAGAAACTTAGTACAATTTGGAGGACAATAATTGAAGGGGGTTGCACAACCATTTCTTCTTGAAAGTCATTGGTGGGTTGAGTTTTACGACAGATTGAAGCGAATCAAACTCCAGCATGTAAATACCATTTTTTGAGGATAAGGCTAAGTTTGGTTTGAGTGGCTAAGATGGATCTTGAAAAAAAACTTAGTAAAATTTGGAGGACAATAATTGAAGGGGGTTCCACAACCATTTCTTCTTGAAAGTCATTGGTGGGTTGAGTTTTATGGCAGTTTGAAGCGAATCAAACTCCAGCATGTAAATCCCATTTTTTGAGGATAACGCTAAGATTGGTTTGAGTTGCTAAGATGGATCTTGAAAAGAAACTTAGTAAAATTTGGAGGACAATAATTGAAGGGGGTTCCACAACCATTTCTTCTTGAAAGTCATTGGTGGGTTGAGTTTTACGACAGATTGAAGCGAATCAAACTCCAGCATGTAAATACCATTTTTTGAGGATAAGGCTAAGTTTGGTTTGAGTGGCTAAGATGGATCTTGAAAAAAAACTTAGTAAAATTTGGAGGACAATAATTGAAGGGGGTTCCACAACCATTTCTTCTTGAAAGTCATTGGTGGGTTGAGTTTTATGGCAGTTTGAAGCGAATCAAACTCCAGCATGTAAATCCCATTTTTTGAGGATAAGGCTAAGATTGGTTTGAGTGGCTAAGATGGATCTTGAAAAGAAACTTAGTACAATTTGGAGGACAATAATTGAAGGGGGTTGCACAACCATTTCTTCTTGAAAGTCATTGGTGGGTTGAGTTTTATGGCAGTTTGAAGCGAATCAAACTCCAGCATGTAAATACCATTTTTTGAGGATAAGGCTAAGATTGGTTTGAGTGGCTAAGATGGATCTTGAAAAGAAACTTAGTACAATTTGGAGGACAATAATTGAAGGGGGTTGCACAAACATTTCTTCTTGAAAGTCATTGGTGGGTTGAGTTTTATGGCAGTTTGAAGCGAATCAAACTCCAGCATGTAAATACCATTTTTTGAGGATAAGGCTAAGATTGGTTTGAGTGGCTAAGATGGATCTTGAAAAGAAACTTACTACAATTTGGTGCACAATAAATGAAGGGGGTTCCACAATCATTTCTTCTTGAAAGTCATTGGTGGGTTGAGTTTTATGGCAGTTTAAAGCGAATCAAACTCCAGCATGTAAATACCATTTTTTGAGGATAAGGCTAAGATTGGTTTGAGTGGCTAAGATGGATCTTGAAAAGAAACTTAGTACAATTTGGAGGACAATAATTGAAGGGGGTTCCACAATCATTTCTTCTTGAAAGTCATTGGTGGGTTGAGTTTTATGGCAGTTTGAAGCGAATCAAACTCCAGCATGTAAATACCATTTTTTGAGGATAAGGCTAAGATTGGTTTGAGTGGCTAAGATGGATCGTGAAAAGAAACTTAGTACAATTTGGAGGACAATAATTGAAGGGGGTTGCACAAACATTTCTTCTTGAAAGTCATTGGTCGGTTGAGTTTTATGGTAGTTTGAAGCGAATCAAACTCCAGCATGTAAATACCATTTCTTGAGGATAAGGCTAAGATTGGTTTGAGTGGCTAAGATGGATCTTGAAAAGAAACTTAGTACAATTTGGTGGACAATAATTGAACGGGGTTCCACAACCATTTCTTCTTGAAAGTCATTGGTAGGTTGAGTTTTATGGCAGTTTGAAGCGAATCAAATTCCAACATGTAAATACCATTTCTTAAGGATAAGGCTAAGATTGGTTTGAGTGGCTAAGATGGATCTTGAAAAGAAACTTAGTACAATTTGGAGGACAATAATTGAGGGGGTTCCACCATCATTTCTTCTTGAAAGTCATTGGTGGGTTGAGTTTTATGGCAGTTTGAAGCGAATCAAATTCCAACATGTAAATACTATTTCTTGAGGATAAGGCTAAGATTGGTTTGAGTGGCTAAGATGGATCTTGAAAAGAAACTTAGTACAATTTGGTGGACAATAATTGAAGGGGGTTCCACAACCATTTCTTCTTGAAAGTCATTGGTAGGTTGAGTTTTATGGCAGTTTGAAGCGAATCAAATTCCAACATGTAAATACCATTTCTTAAGGATAAGGCTAAGATCTGTTTGAGCGGCTAAGATGGATCTTGAAAAGAAACTTAGTACAATTTGGAGGATAATAATTGGAGGGGGTTCCACAACCATTTCTTCTTGAAAGTCATTGGTGGGTTGAGTTTTATGGCAGTTTGAAGCAAATCAAATTCCAGCATGTAAATACCATTTCTTGAGGATAAGGCTAAGATTGGTTTGAGTGGCTAAGATGGATCTTGAAAAGAAACTTAGTACAATTTGGTGGACAATAATTGAAGGGGGTTCCACAACCATTTCTTCTTGAAAGTCATTGGTGGGTTGAGTTTTATGGCAGTTTGAAGCGAATCAAACTCCAGCATGTAAATACCATTTTTTGAGGATAAGGCTAAGATTGGTTTGAGTGGCTAAGATGGATCTTGAAAAGAAACTTAGTACAATTTGGAGGACAATAATTGAAGGGGGTTCCACAATCATTTCTTCTTGAAAGTCATTGGTGGGTTGAGTTTTATGGCAGTTTGAAGCGAATCAAACTCCAGCATGTAAATACCATTTTTTGAGGATAAGGCTAAGATTGGTTTGAGTGGCTAAGATGGATCTTGAAAAGAAACTTAGTACAATTTGGAGGACAATAATTGAAGGGGGTTGCACAAACATTTCTTCTTGAAAGTCATTGGTGGGTTGAGTTTTATGGCAGTTTGAAGCGAATCAAACTCCAGCATTTAAATACCATTTTTTGAGGATAAGGCTAAGATTGGTTTGAGTGGCTAAGATGGATCTTGAAAAGAAACTTACTACAATTTGGTGCACAATAAATGAAGGGGGTTCCACAATCATTTCTTCTTGAAAGTCATTGGTGGGTTGAGTTTTATGGCAGTTTAAAGCGAATCAAACTCCAGCATGTAAATACCATTTTTTGAGGATAAGGCTAAGATTGGTTTGAGTGGCTAAGATGGATCTTGAAAAGAAACTTAGTACAATTTGGAGGACAATAATTGAAGGGGGTTCCACAATCATTTCTTCTTGAAAGTCATTGGTGGGTTGAGTTTTATGGCAGTTTGAAGCGAATCAAACTCCAGCATGTAAATACCATTTTTTGAGGATAAGGCTAAGATTGGTTTGAGTGGCTAAGATGGATCGTGAAAAGAAACTTAGTACAATTTGGAGGACAATAATTGAAGGGGGTTGCACAAACATTTCTTCTTGAAAGTCATTGGTCGGTTGAGTTTTATGGCAGTTTGAAGCGAATCAAACTCCAGCATGTAAATACCATTTCTTGAGGATAAGGCTAAGATTGGTTTGAGTGGCTAAGATGGATCTTGAAAAGAAACTTAGTACAATTTGGTGGACAATAATTGAACGGGGTTCCACAACCATTTCTTCTTGAAAGTCATTGGTAGGTTGAGTTTTATGGCAGTTTGAAGCGAATCAAATTCCAACATGTAAATACCATTTCTTAAGGATAAGGCTAAGATTGGTTTGAGTGGCTAAGATGGATCTTGAAAAGAAACTTAGTACAATTTGGAGGACAATAATTGAGGGGGTTCCACCATCATTTCTTCTTGAAAGTCATTGGTGGGTTGAGTTTTATGGCAGTTTGAAGCGAATCAAATTCCAACATGTAAATACTATTTCTTGAGGATAAGGCTAAGATTGGTTTGAGTGGCTAAGATGGATCTTGAAAAGAAACTTAGTACAATTTGGTGGACAATAATTGAAGGGGGTTCCACAACCATTTCTTCTTGAAAGTCATTGGTAGGTTGAGTTTTATGGCAGTTTGAAGCGAATCAAATTCCAACATGTAAATACCATTTCTTAAGGATAAGGCTAAGATCTGTTTGAGCGGCTAAGATGGATCTTGAAAAGAAACTTAGTACAATTTGGAGGATAATAATTGGAGGGGGTTCCACAACCATTTCTTCTTGAAAGTCATTGGTGGGTTGAGTTTTATGGCAGTTTGAAGCGAATCAAATTCCAGCATGTAAATACCATTTCTTGAGGATAAGGCTAAGATTGGTTTGAGTGGCTAAGATGGATCTTGAAAAGAAACTTAGTACAATTTGGTGGACAATAATTGAAGGGGGTTCCACAACCATTTCTTCTTGAAAGTCATTGGTGGGTTGAGTTTTATGGCAGTTTGAAGCGAATCAAACTCCAGCATGTAAATACCATTTTTTGAGGATAAGGCTAGGATTGGTTTGAGTGGCTAAGATGGATCTTGAAAAGAAACTTAGTACAATTTGGAGGACAATAATTGAAGGGGGTTCCACAATCATTTCTTCTTGAAAGTCATTGGTGGGTTGAGTTTTATGGCAGTTTGAAGCGAATCAAACTCCAGCATGTAAATACCATTTTTTGAGGATAAGGCTAAGATTGGTTTGAGTGGCTAAGATGGATCTTGAAAAGAAACTTAGTACAATTTGGAGGACAATAATTGAAGGGGGTTGCACAAACATTTCTTCTTGAAAGTCATTGGTGGGTTGAGTTTTATGGCAGTTTGAAGCGAATCAAACTCCAGCATGTAAATACCATTTTTTGAGGATAAGGCTAAGATTGGTTTGAGTGGCTAAGATGGATCTTGAAAAGAAACTTACTACAATTTGGTGCACAATAAATGAAGGGGGTTCCACAATCATTTCTTCTTGAAAGTCATTGGTGGGTTGAGTTTTATGGCAGTTTAAAGCGAATCAAACTCCAGCATGTAAATACCATTTTTTGAGGATAAGGCTAAGATTGGTTTGAGTGGCTAAGATGGATCTTGAAAAGAAACTTAGTACAATTTGGAGGACAATAATTGAAGGGGGTTCCACAATCATTTCTTCTTGAAAGTCATTGGTGGGTTGAGTTTTATGGCAGTTTGAAGCGAATCAAACTCCAGCATGTAAATACCATTTTTTGAGGATAAGGCTAAGATTGGTTTGAGTGGCTAAGATGGATCGTGAAAAGAAACTTAGTACAATTTGGAGGACAATAATTGAAGGGGGTTGCACAAACATTTCTTCTTGAAAGTCATTGGTCGGTTGAGTTTTATGGCAGTTTGAAGCGAATCAAACTCCAGCAAGTAAATACCATTTCTTGAGGATAAGGCTAAGATTGGTTTGAGTGGCTAAGATGGATCTTGAAAAGAAACTTAGTACAATTTGGTGGACAATAATTGAACGGGGTTCCACAACCATTTCTTCTTGAAAGTCATTGGTAGGTTGAGTTTTATGGCAGTTTGAAGCGAATCAAATTCCAACATGTAAATACCATTTCTTAAGGATAAGGCTAAGATTGGTTTGAGTGGCTAAGATGGATCTTGAAAAGAAACTTAGTACAATTTGGAGGACAATAATTGAGGGGGTTCCACCATCATTTCTTCTTGAAAGTCATTGGTGGGTTGAGTTTTATGGCAGTTTGAAGCGAATCAAATTCCAACATGTAAATACTATTTCTTGAGGATAAGGCTAAGATTGGTTTGAGTGGCTAAGATGGATCTTGAAAAGAAACTTAGTACAATTTGGTGGACAATAATTGAAGGGGGTTCCACAACCATTTCTTCTTGAAAGTCATTGGTAGGTTGAGTTTTATGGCAGTTTGAAGCGAATCAAATTCCAACATGTAAATACCATTTCTTAAGGATAAGGCTAAGATCTGTTTGAGCGGCTAAGATGGATCTTGAAAAGAAACTTAGTACAATTTGGAGGATAATAATTGGAGGGGGTTCCACAACCATTTCTTCTTGAAAGTCATTGGTGGGTTGAGTTTTATGGCAGTTTGAAGCGAATCAAATTCCAGCATGTAAATACCATTTCTTGAGGATAAGGCTAAGATTGGTTTGAGTGGCTAAGATGGATCTTGAAAAGAAACTTAGTACAATTTGGTGGACAATAATTGAAGGGGGTTCCACAACCATTTCTTCTTGAAAGTCATTGGTGGGTTGAGTTTTATGGCAGTTTGAAGCGAATCAAACTCCAGCATGTAAATACCATTTTTTGAGGATAAGGCTAAGATTGGTTTGAGTGGCTAAGATGGATCTTGAAAAGAAACTTAGTACAATTTGGAGGACAATAATTGAAGGGGGTTCCACAATCATTTCTTCTTGAAAGTCATTGGTGGGTTGAGTTTTATGGCAGTTTGAAGCGAATCAAACTCCAGCATGTAAATACCATTTTTTGAGGATAAGGCTAAGATTGGTTTGAGTGGCTAAGATGGATCTTGAAAAGAAACTTAGTACAATTTGGAGGACAATAATTGAAGGGGGTTGCACAAACATTTCTTCTTGAAAGTCATTGGTGGGTTGAGTTTTATGGCAGTTTGAAGCGAATCAAACTCCAGCATGTAAATACCATTTTTTGAGGATAAGGCTAAGATTGGTTTGAGTGGCTAAGATGGATCTTGAAAAGAAACTTACTACAATTTGGTGCACAATAAATGAAGGGGGTTCCACAATCATTTCTTCTTGAAAGTCATTGGTGGGTTGAGTTTTATGGCAGTTTAAAGCGAATCAAACTCCAGCATGTAAATACCATTTTTTGAGGATAAGGCTAAGATTGGTTTGAGTGGCTAAGATGGATCTTGAAAAGAAACTTAGTACAATTTGGAGGACAATAATTGAAGGGGGTTCCACAATCATTTCTTCTTGAAAGTCATTGGTGGGTTGAGTTTTATGGCAGTTTGAAGCGAATCAAACTCCAGCATGTAAATACCATTTTTTGAGGATAAGGCTAAGATTGGTTTGAGTGGCTAAGATGGATCGTGAAAAGAAACTTAGTACAATTTGGAGGACAATAATTGAAGGGGGTTGCACAAACATTTCTTCTTGAAAGTCATTGGTCGGTTGAGTTTTATGGCAGTTTGAAGCGAATCAAACTCCAGCATGTAAATACCATTTCTTGAGGATAAGGCTAAGATTGGTTTGAGTGGCTAAGATGGATCTTGAAAAGAAACTTAGTACAATTTGGTGGACAATAATTGAACGGGGTTCCACAACCATTTCTTCTTGAAAGTCATTGGTAGGTTGAGTTTTATGGCAGTTTGAAGCGAATCAAATTCCAACATGTAAATACCATTTCTTAAGGATAAGGCTAAGATTGGTTTGAGTGGCTAAGATGGATCTTGAAAAGAAACTTAGTACAATTTGGAGGACAATAATTGAGGGGGTTCCACCATCATTTCTTCTTGAAAGTCATTGGTGGGTTGAGTTTTATGGCAGTTTGAAGCGAATCAAATTCCAACATGTAAATACTATTTCTTGAGGATAAGGCTAAGATTGGTTTGAGTGGCTAAGATGGATCTTGAAAAGAAACTTAGTACAATTTGGTGGACAATAATTGAAGGGGGCTCCACAACCATTTCTTCTTGAAAGTCATTGGTGGGTTGAGTTTTATGGCAGTTTGAAGCGAATCAAACTCCAGTATGTAAATACCATTTCTTGAGGATAACGCTAAGATTGGTTTGAGTGGCTAAGATGGATCTTGAAAAGAAACTTAGTACAATTTGGTGGACAATAATTGAAGGGGGTTCCACAACCATTTCTTCTTGAAAGTCATTGGCAGGTTGAGTTTTATGGCAGTTTGAAGCGAATCAAATTCCAACATGTAAATACCATTTCTTAAGGATAAGGCTAAGATTTGTTTGAGCGGCTAAGATGGATCTTGAAAAGAAACTTAGTACAATTTGGAGGATAATAATTGGAGGGGGTTCCACAACCATTTTTTCTTGAAAGTCATTGGTGGGTTGAGTTTTATGGCAGTTTGAAGCGAATCAAATTCCAGCATGTAAATACCATTTCTTGAGGATAAGGCTAAGATGGATCTTGAAAAGAAACTTAGTACAATTTGGTGGACAATAATTGAAGGGGGTTCCACAACCATTTCTTCTTGAAAGTCATTGGTGGGTTGAGTTTTATGGCAGTTTGAAGCGAATCAAACTCCAGCATGTAAATACCATTTTTTGAGGATAAGGCTAAGATTGGTTTGAGTGGCTAAGACGGATCTTGAAAAGAAACTTAGTACAATTTGGAGGACAATAATTGAAGGGGGTTGCACAAACATTTCTTCTTGAAAGTCATTGGTCGGTTGAGTTTTATGGCAGTTTGAAGCGAATCAAACTCCAGCATGTAAATACCATTTCTTGAGGATAAGGCTAAGATTGGTTTGAGTGGCTAAGATGGATCTTGAAAAGAAACTTAGTACAATTTGGAGGACAATAATTGAGGGGGTTCCACCATCATTTCTTCTTGAAAGTCATTGGTGGGTTGAGTTTGATGGCAGTTTGAAGCGAATCAAACTCCAGCATGTAAATACCATTTTTTGAGGATAAGGCTAAGATTGGTTTCAACGGCTGAGATGGATCTTCAAAAGAAACTTAGTACAATTTGGAGGACAATAATTGATGGGGTTCCACAATCATTTCTTCTTGAAAGTCATTGGTGGGTTGAGTTTTATGGCAGTTTAAAGCGAATCAAACTCCAGCATGTAAATACCATTTTTTGAGGATAAGGCTAAGATTGGTTTGAGTGGCTAAGATGGATCTTGAAAAGAAACTTAGTACAATTTGGAGGACAATAATTGAAGGGGGTTCCACAATCATTTCTTCTTGAAAGTCATTGGTGGGTTGAGTTTTATGGCAGTTTGAAGCGAATCAAACTCCAGCATGTAAATACCATTTTTTGAGGATAAGGCTAAGATTGGTTTGAGTGGCTAAGATGGATCGTGAAAAGAAACTTAGTACAATTTGGAAGACAATAATTGAAGGGGGTTCCACAACCATTTCTTCTTGAAAGTCATTGGTGGGTTGAGTTTTATGGCAGTTTGAAGCGAATCAAACTCCAGCATGTAAACACCATTTCTTGAGGATAAGGCTAAGATTGGTTTGAATGGCTAAGATGGATCTTGAAAAGAAACTTAGTACAATTTGGTGGACAATAATTGAAGGGGGTTCCACAACCATTTCTTCTTGAAAGTCATTGGTGGGTTGAGTTTTATGGCAGTTTGAAGCGAATCAAACTCCAGCATGTAAATACCATTTTTTGAGGATAAGGCTAAGATTGGTTTGAGTGGCTAAGATGGATCTTGAAAAGAAACTTAGTACAATTTGGAGGACAATAATTGAAGGGGGTTGCACAAACATTTCTTCTTGAAAGTCATTGGTGGGTTGAGTTTTATGGCAGTTTGAAGCGAATCAAACTCCAGCATGTAAATACCATTTCTTGAGGATAAGGCTAAGATTGGTTTGAGTGGCTAAGATGGATCTTGAAAAGAAACTTAGTACAATTTGGTGGACAATAATTGAACGGGGTTCCACAACCATTTCTTCTTGAAAGTCATTGGTAGGTTGAGTTTTATGGCAGTTTGAAGCGAATCAAATTCCAACATGTAAATACCATTTCTTAAGGATAAGGCTAAGATTGGTTTGAGTGGCTAAGATGGATCTTGAAAAGAAACTTAGTACAATTTGGAGGACAATAATTGAGGGGGTTCCACCATCATTTCTTCTTGAAAGTCATTGGTGGGTTGAGTTTTATGGCAGTTTGAAGCGAATCAAACTCCAACATGTAAATACCATTTCTTAAGGATAAGGCTAAGATTGGTTTGAGTGGCTAAGATGGATCTTGAAAAGAAACTTAGTACAATTTGGAGGACAATAATTGAAGGGGGTTGCACAAACATTTCTTCTTGAAAGTCATTGGTCGGTTGAGTTTTATGGCAGTTTGAAGCGAATCAAACTCCAGCATGTAAATACCATTTCTTGAGGATAAGGCTAAGATTGGTTTGAGTGGCTAAGATGGATCTTGAAAAGAAACTTAGTACAATTTGGAGGACAATAATTGAAGGGGGTTGCACAAACATTTCTTCTTAAAAGTTATTGGTCGGTTGAGTTTTATGGCAGTTTGAAGCGAATCAAACTCCAGCATGTAAATACAATTTCTTGAGGATAAGGCTATGATTGGTTTGAGTGGCTAAGATGGATCTTGAAAAGAAACTTAGTACAATTTGGAGGACAATAATTGAAGGGGGTTGCACAAACATTTCTTCTTAAATGTTATTGGTCGGTTGAGTTTTATGGCAGTTTGAAGCGAATCAAATTCCAACATGTAAATACCATTTCTTAAGGATAAGGCTAAGATTGGTTTGAGTGGCTAAGATGGATCTTGAAAAGAAACTTAGTACAATTTGGAGGACAATAATTGAGGGGGTTCCACCATCATTTCTTCTTGAAAGTCATTGGTGGGATGAGTTTGATGGCAGTTTGAAGCGAATCAAACTCCAGCATGTAAATACCATTTTTTGAGGATAAGGCTAAGATTGGTTTCAGTGGCTGAGATGGATCTTGAAAAGAAACTTAGTACAATTTGGAGGACAATAATTGATGGGGTTCCACAATCATTTCTTCTTGAAAGTCATTGGTGGGTTGAGTTTTATGGCAGTTTAAAGCGAATCAAACTCCAACATGTAAATACCATTTTTTGAGGATAAGGCTAAGATTGGTTTGAGTGGCTAAGATGGATCTTGAATAGAAACTTAGTACAATTTGGAGGACAATAATTGAAGGGGGTTCCACAATCATTTCTTCTTGAAAGTCATTGGTGGGTTGAGTTTTATGGCAGTTTGAAGCGAATCAAACTCCAGCATGTAAATACCATTTTTTGAGGATAAGGCTAAGATTGGTTTGAGTGGCTAAGATGGATCTTGAAAAGAAACTTAGTACAATTTGGAGGACAATAATTGAAGGGGGTTCCACAATCATTTCTTCTTGAAAGTCATTGGTGGGTTGAGTTTTATGGCAGTTTGAAGCGAATCAAACTCCAGCATGTAAATACCATTTTTTGAGGATAAGGCTAAGATTGGTTTGAGTGGCTAAGATGGATCTTGAAAAGAAACTTAGTACAATTTGGAGGACAATAATTGAAGGGGGTTCCACAACCATTTCTTCTTGAAAGTCATTGGTGGGTTGAGTTTTATGGCAGTTTTAAGCGAATCAAACTCCAGCATGTAAATACCATTTCTTGAGGATAAGGCTAAGATTGGTTTGAGTGGCTAAGATGGATCTTGAAAAGAAACTTAGTACAATTTGGTGGACAATAATTGAAGGGGGTTGCACAAACATTTCTTCTTGAAAGTCATTGGTGGGTTGAGTTTTATGGCAGTTTGAAGCGAATCAAACTCCAGCATGTAAATACCACTTCTTGAGGATAAGGCTAAGATTGGTTTGAGTGGCTAAGATGGATCTTGAAAAGAAACTTAGTACAATTTGGTGGACAATAATTGAACGGGGTTCCACAACCATTTCTTCTTTAAAGTCATTGGTAGGTTGAGTTTTATGGCAGTTTGAAGCGAATCAAATTCCAACATGTAAATACCATTTCTTAAGGATAAGGCTAAGATTGGTTTGAGTGGCTAAGATGGATCTTGAAAAGAAACTTAGTACAATTTGGAGGACAATAATTGAGGGGGTTCCACCATCATTTCTTCTTGAAAGTCATTGGTGGGTTGAGTTTGATGGCAGTTTGAAGCGAATCAAACTCCAGCATGTAAATACCATTTTTTGAGGATAAGGCTAAGATTGGTTTCAGTGGCTGAGATGGATCTTGAAAAGAAACTTAGTACAATTTGGAGGACAATAATTGATGGGGTTCCACAATCATTTCTTCTTGAAAGTCATTGGTGGGTTGAGTTTTATGGCAGTTTGAAGCGAATCAAACTCCAGCATGTAAATACCATTTTTTGAGGATAAGGCTAAGATTGGTTTGAGTGGCTAAGATGGATCTTGAAAAGAAACTTAGTAAAATTTGGAGGACAATAATTGAAGGGGGTTCCACAACCATTTCTTCTTGAAAGTCATTGGTGGGTTGAGTTTTATGGCAGTTTGAAGCGAATCAAACTCCAGCATGTAAATACCATTTCTTGAGGATAAGGCTAAGATTGGTTTGAGTGGCTAAGATGGATCTTGAATAGAAACTTAGTACAATTTGGTGGACAATAATTGAACGGGGTTCCACAACCATTTCTTCTTGAAAGTCATTGGTAGGTTGAGTTTTATGGCAGTTTGAAGCGAATCAAATTCCAACATGTAAATACTATTTCTTAAGGATAAGGCTAAGATAGGTTTGAGTGGCTAAGATGGATCTTGAAAAGAAACTTAGTACAATTTGGAGGACAATAATTGAGGGGGTTCCACCATCATTTCTTCTTGAAAGTCATTGGTGGGTTGAGTTTGATGGCAGTTTGAAGCGAATCAAACTCCAGCATGTAAATACCATTTTTTGAGGATAAGGCTAAGATTGGTTTGAGTGGCTGAGATGGATCTTGAAAAGAAACTTAGTACAATTTGGTGGACAATAATTGAGGGGGTTCCACAATCATTTCTTCTTGAAAGTCATTGGTGGGTTGAGTTTTATGGCAGTTTGAAGCGAATCAAACTCCAGCATGTAAATACCATTTCTTGAGGGTAAGGCTAAGATTGGTTTGAGTGGCTAAGATGGATCTTGAAAAGAAACTTAGTACAATTTGGTGGACAATAATTGAAGGGGGTTCCACAATCATTTCTTCTTGAACGTCATTGGTGGGTTGAGTTTTATGGCAGTTTGAAGCGAATCAAACTCCAGCATGTAAATACAATTTTTTGAGGATAAGGCTAAGATTGGTTTGAGTGGCTAAGATGGATCTTGAAAAGAAACTTAGTACAATTTGGTGGACAATAATTGAAGGGGGTTCCACAACCATTTATTCTTGAAAGTCATTGGTGGGTTGAGTTTTATGGCAGTTTTAAGCGAATCAAACTCCAGCATGTAAATACCATTTTTTGAGGATAAGGCTAAGATTGGTTTGAGTGGCTGAGATGGATCTTGAAAAGAAACTTAGTACAATTTGTAGGACAATAATTGAGGGGGTTCCACAATCATTTCTTCTTGAAAGTCATTGGTGGGTTGAGTTTTATGGCAGTTTGAAGCGAATCAAACTCCAGCATGTAAATACCATTTCTTGAGGATAAGGCTAAGATTGGTTTGAGTGGCTAAGATGGATCTTGAAAAGAAACTTAGTACAATTTGGTGGACAATAATTGAAGGGGGTTCCACAACCATTTCTTCTTGAAAGTCATTGGTGGGTTGAGTTTTATGGCAGTTTGAAGCGAATCAAACTCCAGCATATAAATACCATTTCTTGAGGATAAGGCTAAGATTGGTTTGAGTGGCTAAGATGGATCTTGAAAAGAAACTTAGTACAATTTGGAGGACAATAATTGAAGGGGGTTGCACAACCATTTCTTCTTGAAAGTCATTGGTGGATTGAGTTTTATGGCAGTTTGAAGCGAATCAAACTCCAGCATGTAAATACCATTTCTTGAGGATAAGGCTAAGATTGGTTTGAGTGGCTAAGATGGATCTTGAAAAGAAACTTAGTACAATTTGGTGGACAATAATTGAAGGGGGTTCCACAACCATTTCTTCTTGAAAGTCATTGGTAGGTTGAGTTTTATGGCAGTTTGAAGCGAATCAAATTCCAACATGTAAATACCATTTCTTGAGGATAAGGCTAAGATTGGTTTGAGAAGCTAAGATGGATCTTGAAAAGAAACTTAGTACAATTTGGAGGACAATAATTGGAGGCGGTTCCACCATCATTTCTTCTTGAAAGTCATTGGTGGGTTGAGTTTTATGGCAGTTTGAAGCGAATCAAACTCCAGCATGTAAATACCATTTCTTGAGGATAAGGCTAAGATTGGTTTGAGTGGCTAAGATGGATCTTGAAAAGAAACTTAGTACAATTTGATGGACAATAATTGAAGGGGGTTCCACAACCATTTCTTCTTGAAAGTCATTGGTGGGTTGAATTTTATGGCAGTTTGAAGCGAATCAAACTCCAGCATGTAAATACCATTTCTTGAGGCTAAGGCTAAGATTGGTTTGAGTGGCTAAGATGGATCTTGAAAAGAAACTTAGTACAATTTGGAGGACAATAATTGAAGGGGGTTCCACAACCATTTCTTCTTGAAAGTCATTGGTGGGTTGAGTTTTATGGCAGTTTGAAGCGAATCAAACTCCAGCATGTAAATACCATTTTTTGAGGATAAGGCTAAGATTGGTTTGAGTGGCTAAGATGGATCTTGAAAAGAAACTTAGTACAATTTGGAGGACAATAATTGAAGGGGGTTGCACAACCATTTCTTCTTGAAAGTCATTGGTGGATTGAGTTTTATGGCAGTTTGAAGCGAATCAAACTCCAGCATGTAAATACCATTTCTTGAGGATAAGGCTAAGATTGGTTTGAGTGGCTAAGATGGATCTTGAAAAGAAACTTAGTACAATTTGGTGGACAATAATTGAAGGGGGTTCCACAACCATTTCTTCTTGAAAGTCATTGGTAGGTTGAGTTTTATGGCAGTTTGAAGCGAATCAAATTCCAACATGTAAATACCATTTCTTGAGGATAAGGCTAAGATTGGTTTGAGTGGCTAAGATGGATCTTGAAAAGAAACTTAGTACAATTTGGACGACAATAATTGAAGGGGGTTGCACAAACATTTCTTCTTGAAAGTCATTGGTGGGTTGAGTTTTATGGCAGTTTGAAGCGAATCAAACTCCAGCATGTAAATACCATTTCTTGAGGATAAGGCTAAGATTGGTTTGAGTGGCTAAGATGGATCTTGAAAAGAAACTTAGTACAATTTGGTGGACAATAATTGAAGGGGGTTCCACAACAATTTCTTCTTGAAAGTCATTGGTAGGCTGAGTTTTATGGCAGTTTGAAGCGAATCAAATTCCAACATGTAAATACCATTTCTAAAGGATAAGGCTAAGATTGGTTTGAGTGGCTAAGATGGATCTTGAAAAGAAACTTAGTAAAATTTGGAGGACAATAATTGAAGGGGGTTGCGCAAACATTTCTTCTTGAAAGTCATTGGTGGGTTGAGTTTTATGGCAGTTTGAAGCGAATCAAACTCCAGCATGTAAATACCATTTCTTGAGGATAAGGCTAAGATTGGTTTGAGTGGCTAAGATGGATCTTGAATAGAAACTTAGTACAATTTGGTGGACAATAATTGAACGGGGTTCCACAACCATTTCTTCTTGAAAGTCATTGGTAGGTTGAGTTTTATGGCAGTTTGAAGCGAATCAAATTCCAACATGTAAATACTATTTCTTAAGGATAAGGCTAAGATAGGTTTGAGTGGCTAAGATAGATCTTGAAAAGAAACTTAGTACAATTTGGAGGACAATAATTGAGGGGGTTCCACCATCATTTCTTCTTGAAAGTCATTGGTGGGTTGAGTTTGATGGCTGTTTGAAGCGAATCAAACTCCAGCATGTAAATACCATTTTTTGAGGATAAGGCTAAGATTGGTTTGAGTGGCTGAGATGGATCTTGAAAAGAAACTTAGTACAATTTGGTGGACAATAATTGAGGGGGTTCCACAATCATTTCTTCTTCAAAGTCATTGGTGGGTTGAGTTTTATGGCAGTTTGAAGCGAATCAAACTCCAGCATGTAAATACCATTTTTTGAGGATAAGGCTAAGATTGGTTTGAGTGGCTAAGATGGATCTTGAAAAGAAACTTAGTACAATTTGGAGGACAATAATTGAAGGGGGTTCCACAATCATTTCTTCTTGAAAGTCATTGGTGGGTTGAGTTTTATGGCAGTTTGAAGCGAATCAAACTCCAGCATGTAAATACCATTTTTTGAGGATAAGGCTAAGATTGGTTTGAGTGGCTAAGATGGATCTTGAAAAGAAACTTAGTAAAATTTGGAGGACAATAATTGAAGGGGGTTGCACAACCATTTCTTCTTGAAAGTCATTGGTGGGTTGAGTTTTATGGCAGTTTGAAGCGAATCAAACTCCAGCATGTAAATACCATTTCTTGAGGATAAGGCTAAGATTGGTTTGAGTGGCTAAGATGGATCTTGAAAAGAAACTTAGTACAATTTGGTGGACAATAATTGAAGGGGGTTCCACAACAATTTCTTCTTGAAAGTCATTGGTAGGCTGAGTTTTATGGCAGTTTGAAGCGAATCAAATTCCAACATGTAAATACCATTTCTAAAGGATAAGGCTAAGATTGGTTTGAGTGGCTAAGATGGATCTTGAAAAGAAACTTAGTAAAATTTGGAGGACAATAATTGAAGGGGGTTGCGCAAACATTTCTTCTTGAAAGTCATTGGTGGGTTGAGTTTTATGGCAGTTTGAAGCGAATCAAACTCCAGCATGTAAATACCATTTCTTGAGGATAAGGCTAAGATTGGTTTGAGTGGCTAAGATGGATCTTGAATAGAAACTTAGTACAATTTGGTGGACAATAATTGAACGGGGTTCCACAACCATTTCTTCTTGAAAGTCATTGGTAGGTTGAGTTTTATGGCAGTTTGAAGCGAATCAAATTCCAACATGTAAATACTATTTCTTAAGGATAAGGCTAAGATAGGTTTGAGTGGCTAAGATAGATCTTGAAAAGAAACTTAGTACAATTTGGAGGACAATAATTGAGGGGGTTCCACCATCATTTCTTCTTGAAAGTCATTGGTGGGTTGAGTTTGATGGCTGTTTGAAGCGAATCAAACTCCAGCATGTAAATACCATTTTTTGAGGATAAGGCTAAGATTGGTTTGAGTGGCTGAGATGGATCTTGAAAAGAAACTTAGTACAATTTGGTGGACAATAATTGAGGGGGTTCCACAATCATTTCTTCTTCAAAGTCATTGGTGGGTTGAGTTTTATGGCAGTTTGAAGCGAATCAAACTCCAGCATGTAAATACCATTTTTTGAGGATAAGGCTAAGATTGGTTTGAGTGGCTAAGATGGATCTTGAAAAGAAACTTAGTACAATTTGGAGGACAATAATTGAAGGGGGTTCCACAATCATTTCTTCTTGAAAGTCATTGGTGGGTTGAGTTTTATGGCAGTTTGAAGCGAATCAAACTCCAGCATGTAAATACCATTTTTTGAGGATAAGGCTAAGATTGGTTTGAGTGGCTAAGATGGATCTTGAAAAGAAACTTAGTAAAATTTGGAGGACAATAATTGAAGGGGGTTCCACAACCATTTCTTCTTGAAAGTCATTGGTGGGTTGAGTTTTATGGCAGATTGAAGCGAATCAAACTCCAGCATGTAAATACCATTTTTTGAGGATAAGGCTAAGATTGGTTTGAGTGGCTAAGATGGATCTTGAAAAGAAACTTAGTAAAATTTGGAGGACAATAATTGAAGGGGGTTCCACAACCATTTCTTCTTGAAAGTCATTGGTGGGTTGAGTTTTATGGCAGTTTGAAGCGAATCAAACTCCAGCATGTAAATCCCATTTTTTGAGGATAAGGCTAAGATTGGTTTGAGTGGCTAAGATGGATCTTGAAAAGAAACTTAGTACAATTTGGAGGACAATAATTGAAGGGGGTTGCACAACCATTTCTTCTTGAAAGTCATTGGTGGATTGAGTTTTATGGCAGTTTGAAGCGAATCAAACTCCAGCATGTAAATACCATTTCTTGAGGATAAGGCTAAGATTGGTTTGAGTGGCTAAGATGGATCTTGAAAAGAAACTTAGTACAATTTGGTGGACAATAATTGAAGGGGGTTCCACAACCATTTCTTCTTGAAAGTCATTGGTAGGTTGAGTTTTATGGCAGTTTGAAGCGAATCAAATTCCAACATGTAAATACCATTTCTTGAGGATAAGGCTAAGATTGGTTTGAGTGGCTAAGATGGATCTTGAAAAGAAACTTAGTACAATTTGGTGGACAATAATTGAAGGGGGTTCCACAACCATTTCTTCTTGAAAGTCATTGGTGGGTTGAGTTTTATGGCAGTTTGAAGCGAATCAAACTCCAGCATGTAAATACCATTTTTTGAGGATAAGGCTAAGATTGGTTTGAGTGGCTAAGATGGATCTTGTAAAGAAACTTAGTACAATTTGGAGGACAATAATTGAAGGGGGTTGCACAACCATTTCTTCTTGAAAGTCATTGGTGGGTTGAGTTTTATGGCAGTTTGAAGCGAATCAAACTCCAGCATGTAAATACCATTTCTTGAGGATAAGGCTAAGATTGGTTTGAGTGGCTAAGATGGATCTTGAAAAGAAACTTAGTACAATTTGGTGGACAATAATTGAAGGGGGTTCCACAACCATTTCTTCTTGAAAGTCATTGGTAGGTTGAATTTTATGGCAGTTTGAAGCGAATCAAATTCCAACATGTAAATACCATTTCTTGAGGATAAGGCTAAGATTGGTTTGAGTGGCTAAGATGGATCTTGAAAAGAAACTTAGTACAATTTGGTGGACAATAATTGAAGGGGGTTCCACAACCATTTCTTCTTGAAAGTCATTGGTGGGTTGAGTTTTATGGCAGTTTGAAGCGAATCAAACTCCAGCATGTAAATACCATTTCTTGAGGATAAGGCTAAGATTGGTTTGAGTGGCTAAGATGGATCTTGAAAAGAAACTTAGTACAATTTGGTGGACAATAATTGAAGGGGGTTCCACAACCATTTCTTCTTGAAAGTCATTGGTAGGTTGAGTTTTATGGCAGTTTGAAGCGAATCAAATTCCAACATGTAAATACTATTTCTTAAGGATAAGGCTAAGATAGGTTTGAGTGGCTAAGATAGATCTTGAAAAGAAACTTAGTACAATTTGGAGGACAATAATTGAGGGGGTTCCACCATCATTTCTTCTTGAAAGTCATTGGTGGGTTGAGTTTGATGGCAGTTTGAAGCGAATCAAACTCCAGCATGTAAATACCATTTTTTGAGGATAAGGCTAAGATTGGTTTGAGTGGCTGAGATGGATCTTGAAAAGAAACTTAGTACAATTTGGTGGACAATAATTGAGGGGGTTCCACAATCATTTCTTCTTCAAAGTCATTGGTGGGTTGAGTTTTATGGCAGTTTGAAGCGAATCAAACTCCAGCATGTAAATACCATTTTTTGAGGATAAGGCTAAGATTGGTTTGAGTGGCTAAGATGGATCTTGAAAAGAAACTTAGTACAATTTGGAGGACAATAATTGAAGGGGGTTCCACAATCATTTCTTCTTGAAAGTCATTGGTGGGTTGAGTTTTATGGCAGTTTGAAGCGAATCAAACTCCAGCATGTAAATACCATTTTTTGAGGATAAGGCTAAGATTGGTTTGAGTGGCTAAGATGGATCTTGAAAAGAAACTTAGTAAAATTTGGAGGACAATAATTGAAGGGGGTTGCGCAAACATTTCTTCTTGAAAGTCATTGGTGGGTTGAGTTTTATGGCAGTTTGAAGCGAATCAAACTCCAGCATGTAAATACCATTTTTTGAGGATAAGGCTAAGATTGGTTTGAGTGGCTAAGATGGATCTTGAAAAGAAACTTAGTAAAATTTGGAGGACAATAATTGAAGGGGGTTGCGCAAACATTTCTTCTTGAAAGTCATTGGTGGGTTGAGTTTTATGGCAGTTTGAAGCGAATCAAACTCCAGCATGTAAATACCATTTTTTGAGGATAAGGCTAAGATTGGTTTGAGTGGCTAAGATGGATCTTGAAAAGAAACTTAGTAAAATTTGGAGGACAATAATTGAAGGGGGTTCCACAACCATTTCTTCTTGAAAGTCATTGGTGGGTTGAGTTTTATGGCAGATTGAAGCGAATCAAACTCCAGCATGTAAATACCATTTTTTGAGGATAAGGCTAAGATTGGTTTGAGTGGCTAAGATGGATCTTGAAAAGAAACTTAGTAAAATTTGGAGGACAATAATTGAAGGGGGTTGCGCAAACATTTCTTCTTGAAAGTCATTGGTGGGTTGAGTTTTATGGCAGTTTGAAGCGAATCAAACTCCAGCATGTAAATACCATTTCTTGAGGATAAGGCTAAGATTGGTTTGAGTGGCTAAGATGGATCTTGAATAGAAACTTAGTACAATTTGGTGGACAATAATTGAACGGGGTTCCACAACCATTTCTTCTTGAAAGTCATTGGTAGGTTGAGTTTTATGGCAGTTTGAAGCGAATCAAATTCCAACATGTAAATACTATTTCTTAAGGATAAGGCTAAGATAGGTTTGAGTGGCTAAGATAGATCTTGAAAAGAAACTTAGTACAATTTGGAGGACAATAATTGAGGGGGTTCCACCATCATTTCTTCTTGAAAGTCATTGGTGGGTTGAGTTTGATGGCTGTTTGAAGCGAATCAAACTCCAGCATGTAAATACCATTTTTTGAGGATAAGGCTAAGATTGGTTTGAGTGGCTGAGATGGATCTTGAAAAGAAACTTAGCACAATTTGGTGGACAATAATTGAGGGGGTTCCACAATCATTTCTTCTTCAAAGTCATTGGTGGGTTGAGTTTTATGGCAGTTTGAAGCGAATCAAACTCCAGCATGTAAATACCATTTTTTGAGGATAAGGCTAAGATTGGTTTGAGTGGCTAAGATGGATCTTGAAAAGAAACTTAGTACAATTTGGAGGACAATAATTGAAGGGGGTTCCACAATCATTTCTTCTTGAAAGTCATTGGTGGGTTGAGTTTTATGGCAGTTTGAAGCGAATCAAACTCCAGCATGTAAATACCATTTTTTGAGGATAAGGCTAAGATTGGTTTGAGTGGCTAAGATGGATCTTGAAAAGAAACTTAGTAAAATTTGGAGGACAATAATTGAAGGGGGTTCCACAACCATTTCTTCTTGAAAGTCATTGGTGGGTTGAGTTTTATGGCAGATTGAAGCGAATCAAACTCCAGCATGTAAATACCATTTTTTGAGGATAAGGCTAAGATTGGTTTGAGTGGCTAAGATGGATCTTGAAAAGAAACTTAGTAAAATTTGGAGGACAATAATTGAAGGGGGTTCCACAACCATTTCTTCTTGAAAGTCATTGGTGGGTTGAGTTTTATGGCAGTTTGAAGCGAATCAAACTCCAGCATGTAAATCCCATTTTTTGAGGATAAGGCTAAGATTGGTTTGAGTGGCTAAGATGGATCTTGAAAAGAAACTTAGTACAATTTGGAGGACAATAATTGAAGGGGGTTGCACAACCATTTCTTCTTGAAAGTCATTG
Organism: Quercus wislizeni; assembly: GCA_023055345.1. Classification (NCBI taxonomy): domain Eukaryota; kingdom Viridiplantae; phylum Streptophyta; class Magnoliopsida; order Fagales; family Fagaceae; genus Quercus; species Quercus wislizeni. The sequence continues at coordinate 5,952,678 of JALGQJ010000010.1, forward strand.
GTGGATTGAGTTTTATGGCAGTTTGAAGCGAATCAAACTCCAGCATGTAAATACCATTTCTTGAGGATAAGGCTAAGATTGGTTTGAGTGGCTAAGATGGATCTTGAAAAGAAACTTAGTACAATTTGGTGGACAATAATTGAAGGGGGTTCCACAACCATTTCTTCTTGAAAGTCATTGGTAGGTTGAGTTTTATGGCAGTTTGAAGCGAATCAAATTCCAACATGTAAATACCATTTCTTGAGGATAAGGCTAAGATTGGTTTGAGTGGCTAAGATGGATCTTGAAAAGAAACTTAGTACAATTTGGTGGACAATAATTGAAGGGGGTTCCACAACCATTTCTTCTTGAAAGTCATTGGTGGGTTGAGTTTTATGGCAGTTTGAAGCGAATCAAACTCCAGCATGTAAATACCATTTTTTGAGGATAAGGCTAAGATTGGTTTGAGTGGCTAAGATGGATCTTGTAAAGAAACTTAGTACAATTTGGAGGACAATAATTGAAGGGGGTTGCACAACCATTTCTTCTTGAAAGTCATTGGTGGGTTGAGTTTTATGGCAGTTTGAAGCGAATCAAACTCCAGCATGTAAATACCATTTCTTGAGGATAAGGCTAAGATTGGTTTGAGTGGCTAAGATGGATCTTGAAAAGAAACTTAGTACAATTTGGTGGACAATAATTGAAGGGGGTTCCACAACCATTTCTTCTTGAAAGTCATTGGTAGGTTGAATTTTATGGCAGTTTGAAGCGAATCAAATTCCAACATGTAAATACCATTTCTTGAGGATAAGGCTAAGATTGGTTTGAGTGGCTAAGATGGATCTTGAAAAGAAACTTAGTACAATTTGGTGGACAATAATTGAAGGGGGTTCCACAACCATTTCTTCTTGAAAGTCATTGGTGGGTTGAGTTTTATGGCAGTTTGAAGCGAATCAAACTCCAGCATGTAAATACCATTTCTTGAGGATAAGGCTAAGATTGGTTTGAGTGGCTAAGATGGATCTTGAAAAGAAACTTAGTACAATTTGGTGGACAATAATTGAAGGGGGTTCCACAACCATTTCTTCTTGAAAGTCATTGGTAGGTTGAGTTTTATGGCAGTTTGAAGCGAATCAAATTCCAACATGTAAATACTATTTCTTAAGGATAAGGCTAAGATAGGTTTGAGTGGCTAAGATAGATCTTGAAAAGAAACTTAGTACAATTTGGAGGACAATAATTGAGGGGGTTCCACCATCATTTCTTCTTGAAAGTCATTGGTGGGTTGAGTTTGATGGCAGTTTGAAGCGAATCAAACTCCAGCATGTAAATACCATTTTTTGAGGATAAGGCTAAGATTGGTTTGAGTGGCTGAGATGGATCTTGAAAAGAAACTTAGTACAATTTGGTGGACAATAATTGAGGGGGTTCCACAATCATTTCTTCTTCAAAGTCATTGGTGGGTTGAGTTTTATGGCAGTTTGAAGCGAATCAAACTCCAGCATGTAAATACCATTTTTTGAGGATAAGGCTAAGATTGGTTTGAGTGGCTAAGATGGATCTTGAAAAGAAACTTAGTACAATTTGGAGGACAATAATTGAAGGGGGTTCCACAATCATTTCTTCTTGAAAGTCATTGGTGGGTTGAGTTTTATGGCAGTTTGAAGCGAATCAAACTCCAGCATGTAAATACCATTTTTTGAGGATAAGGCTAAGATTGGTTTGAGTGGCTAAGATGGATCTTGAAAAGAAACTTAGTAAAATTTGGAGGACAATAATTGAAGGGGGTTCCACAACCATTTCTTCTTGAAAGTCATTGGTGGGTTGAGTTTTATGGCAGATTGAAGCGAATCAAACTCCAGCATGTAAATACCATTTTTTGAGGATAAGGCTAAGATTGGTTTGAGTGGCTAAGATGGATCTTGAAAAGAAACTTAGTAAAATTTGGAGGACAATAATTGAAGGGGGTTCCACAACCATTTCTTCTTGAAAGTCATTGGTGGGTTGAGTTTTATGGCAGTTTGAAGCGAATCAAACTCCAGCATGTAAATCCCATTTTTTGAGGATAAGGCTAAGATTGGTTTGAGTGGCTAAGATGGATCTTGAAAAGAAACTTAGTACAATTTGGAGGACAATAATTGAAGGGGGTTGCACAACCATTTCTTCTTGAAAGTCATTGGTGGATTGAGTTTTATGGCAGTTTGAAGCGAATCAAACTCCAGCATGTAAATACCATTTCTTGAGGATAAGGCTAAGATTGGTTTGAGTGGCTAAGATGGATCTTGAAAAGAAACTTAGTACAATTTGGTGGACAATAATTGAAGGGGGTTCCACAACCATTTCTTCTTGAAAGTCATTGGTAGGTTGAGTTTTATGGCAGTTTGAAGCGAATCAAATTCCAACATGTAAATACCATTTCTTGAGGATAAGGCTAAGATTGGTTTGAGTGGCTAAGATGGATCTTGAAAAGAAACTTAGTACAATTTGGTGGACAATAATTGAAGGGGGTTCCACAACCATTTCTTCTTGAAAGTCATTGGTGGGTTGAGTTTTATGGCAGTTTGAAGCGAATCAAACTCCAGCATGTAAATACCATTTTTTGAGGATAAGGCTAAGATTGGTTTGAGTGGCTAAGATGGATCTTGTAAAGAAACTTAGTACAATTTGGAGGACAATAATTGAAGGGGGTTGCACAACCATTTCTTCTTGAAAGTCATTGGTGGGTTGAGTTTTATGGCAGTTTGAAGCGAATCAAACTCCAGCATGTAAATACCATTTCTTGAGGATAAGGCTAAGATTGGTTTGAGTGGCTAAGATGGATCTTGAAAAGAAACTTAGTACAATTTGGTGGACAATAATTGAAGGGGGTTCCACAACCATTTCTTCTTGAAAGTCATTGGTAGGTTGAATTTTATGGCAGTTTGAAGCGAATCAAATTCCAACATGTAAATACCATTTCTTGAGGATAAGGCTAAGATTGGTTTGAGTGGCTAAGATGGATCTTGAAAAGAAACTTAGTACAATTTGGTGGACAATAATTGAAGGGGGTTCCACAACCATTTCTTCTTGAAAGTCATTGGTGGGTTGAGTTTTATGGCAGTTTGAAGCGAATCAAACTCCAGCATGTAAATACCATTTCTTGAGGATAAGGCTAAGATTGGTTTGAGTGGCTAAGATGGATCTTGAAAAGAAACTTAGTACAATTTGGTGGACAATAATTGAAGGGGGTTCCACAACCATTTCTTCTTGAAAGTCATTGGTAGGTTGAGTTTTATGGCAGTTTGAAGCGAATCAAATTCCAACATGTAAATACCATTTCTTAAGGATAAGGCTAAGATTGGTTTGAGTGGCTAAGATGGATCTTGAAAAGAAACTTAGTACAATTTGGAGGACAATAATTGAGGGGGTTCCACCATCATTTCTTCTTGAAAGTCATTGGTGGGTTGAGTTTTATGGCAGTTTTAAGCGAATCAAACTCCAGCATGTAAATACCATTTTTTGAGGATAAGGCTAAGATTGGTTTGAGTGGCTGAGATGGATCTTGAAAAGAAACTTAGTACAATTTGTAGGACAATAATTGAGGGGGTTCCACAATCATTTCTTCTTGAAAGTCATTGGTGGGTTGAGTTTTGTGGCAGTTTGAAGCGAATCAAACTCCAGCATGTAAATACCATTTTTTGAGGATAAGGCTAAGATTGGTTTGAGTGGCTAAGATGGATCTTGAAAGAAACTTAGTACAATTTGGAGGACAATAAGTGAAGGGGGTTCCACAACCATTTCTTCTTGAAAGTCATTGGTGGGTTGAGTTTTATGGCAGTTTGAAGCGAATCAAACTCCAGCATGTAAATACCATTTCTTGAGGATAAGGCTAAGATTGGTTTGAGTGGCTAAGATGGATCTTGAAAAGAAACTTAGTAACATTTGGTGGACAATAATTGAAGGGGGTTCCACAACCATATTTTCTTGAAAGTCTTTGGTGGGTTGAGTTTTATGGCAATTTGAAGCGAATCAAACTCCAGCATGTAAATACCATTTCTTGAGGATAAGGCTAAGATTGGTTTGAGTGGCTAAGATGGCTCTTGAAAAGAAACTTAAAATAAAGATAATAATAATAATAATCCCTTTTTTGTTCTTCGTCCAAGTCTTCATTGTAAGTTATTGTCGATTTGGGTTTTTTTTTTTTGTTTTAAAAATGTTGGAAACTCTAAATGGGATAAAGATTGGATTAATTCTATAAAAAATAAAATAAAAATAAAAACCACTGAATTGGAATTTTCCCAAAATGCTATCTCTCCAACTCATATAGATGATAAATTTGAAAATAATATAAGTAGTATTAGTTAAAATAGTATTAGTGATAGTATCACTCATGGTTTAAGAAACTTGAAAAAAAAAAATCAAATGATTATATGTAGAAGCTAAATTAGATTCTATGTCAATAACCGTAGATAATATAGATAATAATATAAAACAATTAAGTACAATAGTAGACTTGGATCTCTAACTAGAGACTAAAGAAGTATTATATAGTTTAGTTGATAAAATAGAAAATACCTCACTAGATGGCATGAATGGCCAAGGAGATAACAAAATCTCTAAGTTATTTTATAAAACAGAAGATATAATAGTTCTTCAAGAAATTTTCAGAGAACTTGTATCTGGAAATCTCATGTCCCAAATCAAAAAGGCAAGTTCAGACAATATATTACTAATTTAGCAGAAAGAAAAATTCTTCTGACTTTATCAAATGTGGTTCTTAAAACGCACATAGGAAGAAGACTTTACTGAAGGCATATTGGTAAATTCGCAGAGTTTTCTTATGATGACGAAACAAATTATGCGGCACAAAGCTTAGTTAATTTGTCTGATAGAGCTAGGCAAAGAATTAAAGGAACAATTCAGGGTGAAAAATGTTAAAAAGACTATTTGTTACACTATTACCAATTGGCTACACGCCAACTAATTGTCAGTAGATTTGCTAGAAAACTTGGTGTCAAGAAAAAAATTTGAATGCCATATGAGATGTCTCGATTCTCATTAAAAAAAAAAACGTGATGTAAAAATAAAACATAGAAACACATTTATAAAGTTCTTAATTTGTTTTACTTGAGACAAAGTTAGTGAACCGATCATGAGAAGCAAGATATTTTCTATTTGTTCAACTTTATTATTGTATACAACAAAATTTATTAGATGTGGTGATTGGTTATTGATAAAAAAAAAAATTGATATTTAAGTAGTGGGCTTAAATGAGACCTGTAAATATTTGTCACCTCAATAGTTTATAAAAAATGTTATTAAAAAATTTGTGACGACAATATTACTCTTTTAATAATCATGAAAATAGTTTTTGTAGCAACAACTTAGCTGCCAAGTTTGCACTCCAAACCCCTGAGTCTTGTCATTTTTCTTTGGACAGTCTACCATTGGTCCTAGCCACCACTTGTAAGGCAGACTTCCCCCCTCTTCTTTCCTTTTTTAGTACAATGACATTGAAGTTTAGCAAAAAAAAAAAAAAAAAGTCACATATCATATACCAATAGCAATAAAATTATTGCACGCACACTCACTCACACTCACACATACGAAACTGGGAAAGCTCCACTCCCACCTAAAACATCGTTTCTATCTAACTCTCATTTGTCCTGTAATGAATTAGGCACCAATGTACTGTACATTGAAATGCAACAGTTGTAGGGAATTAAACCAAATTCCCAACCTGTGAGAAACAAAAAAAAACAAAAAAAAACAAAAAAAAAAAAAAAAATCACATGCACAAGACAATATTTACGTGATTCGGCAATTTGCCTACGACCATGGAGTTGCAAGGATTTCACTATTATCAGGGAAGAATACAGAGTACAAGATGCGGCTACAATATTTTCTCTCACTCTAAAACACGGCAACACCACTCACAATGAAATCCCCCATTAAAAACCATACAATATTATTCGGGTTGGGTCAGGTCGTTGAACTGGATAAAACAAAACTAGACTCCACAAAGCCCAACAAATCTTCCACTTGGAGACTAGTTCAATCACCAACATCAACCGCTATCCTCCAAATAACAATCCCTCATCCCTACAACTCATCCTCCTGTCCTCAACCTAGAAGACCAATTGAAGCTGCGCACAGCTTCAACTTCTCAATAGTGATACCCTTAGTCAGCATGTCTGTCGGGTTCTTAGATCCACAAATCTTCTCAAGTATTATCAGTTTATCTTCAACAAGGTAATGGATAAAGTAGTACTTTGTTTGTATATGCTTCGACTTTGAATGAAAAGCTGAATTTTTAGCAAGAAAAATTGCACTCTGACTGTCATTGTGTAGAATGCCTATCTCCTGCTTCTTACCCAATTCATCTAAGAAACCATGTAGCCAAATCATTTCCTTTCCAGCTTCAGTTGCTGCAACATACCTAGCTTCTGTAGTAGACAAAGTGACAATCTTTTGTAGAATTGAAGCCCATGATATAGTTGTACCACCCAGAGTAAAAACAAACCTAGTAGTACTCTTTTTACTATCAATATCACCAGCAAAATCAGCATCTACATAACCCTGTAATTTCAAACTTGTACCTGTGAAGCAAAGACATGTATCTGATGAACCCTTCAGATATCTTTGAGTCCACTTGACTACCTCCCAATGCTGCTTTCCAAGCCTACTCATGAACCTGCTCATAACTCCCACTGCATATGCAATGTCTAGGCTTGTACACACCATAGCATACATCAAGCTGCCAATAGCTGAGGTATAGGGCACCTTGCTCATATGATCCCTTTCTTCTTTTGTCTTTAGTGATTGTTTTTTGCTTAGTTTGAAATGACTACCCAAGGGTGTGCTCACTGGTTTCACGTCATTCATGTTGAATTTGCTAAGGACTTTCTTCACATACTCTGACTGTGAAAGCTTCAATGTACCATTGCCCTTGTCTCTAATGATTCTCATACTAAGGATTTGCTTTACGGCTCCCAAATCCTTCATTGCAAACTGTTTAGACAACTGCTTCTTCAAATTATTAATTTCCTCAATGCTAGACCCTGCAATAAGCATATCATTCACATACAACAGTAATATAATGTAAGAATTGTCAAAAGACTTAACATAGCAACAATGATTAGCTTCACATCTCTTGAATCCAATTCTATGCATAAAACTGTCAAATTTCTTGTACCACTATCTAGAAGCTTGTTTTAGGCTATACAAGCTTTTTCTCATTTTGCAGACTAGATTCTCTTGTCCCTGAACAATGAACCATTTTAGCTGAATCATGTAAAGGTCTTCCTCCAAGTCACCATGAAGGAATGCCGTCTTCACATCTAACTACTCAAGATGTAAGTTTTCTGTAGCCACCATTCCCAGTACCAGTCTAATTGTTGACATCTTCACAATTGGAGAAAATATCTTTGTGAAGTCAATGCCCTCCTTCTGCTGGAACCCTTTAACAACTAATCTGGCCTTGTAACGTTTTCTACCATCATGCTCATTCTTTATTCTGTATACCTACTTGTTGTGCAAAGCCTTCTTTCCTATTAGCAATTCAGTTAGTTCCCATGTCTGATTCCCCAACAAGGAATTCATCTCATCCTTCATGGCTAACTCCCACTTGCTTGAGTTATCATCTTGCAAGGCTTCATCATAACACTCTGGCTCATCACCATCAGTTAACAGGAGATAATTTAGAGTGGGTGAATAACGATGTGGAGGTCTAATATTCCTGGAAGATCTCCAGACTTCAGCTATAGGTATACTCTAATCTACCTGTGAATTTACATTCTCCTTATTTTCTTCACCCCTTTTCTGGACAGTACTTTCAGTCAATTCATCTAAGTTGACAAACTTAGATTTCTTTTGATCTATCTCTCCAATATCTGATACTACAATTGACATGTCCTTGTACATAACCTGTTCATTAAATATTACATTTCTACTTCAGATGATTTTCCTATTTTGTTTATCCCAAAACCTATAGCCAAATTTCTCATCACCATAGCTAATGAAAAAACATATTTTAGACTTTGCATCAAGTTTACTACAAGCATCAAAATCAATATGAAAATAAGAAACACAACCAAAAACTATTAAATGTGAAAACTTTACCTCTTTACCACTCCAAACCTCCTCAAGAAGTCTGAACTCTATGGGAACTGATGGTCCTCAGTTTATTAGGTAAGCTATAGTGCTAATAGCATTAGCCCAGAAAGTTTTTGGCAGTCCAACATGCAACCTCATACTCCTAGCACGCTCATTGAGAGTTATGTTCATGCGTTCAACCAACCATTCTACTATGATGTCCCAGGAATGGTCTTCTCCATCCTAATTCCCTATGCAGCACAATACTCACTGAACCCTCCATCTATGTACTCTCCTCCATTATTTGACCTCAAACATTTTACTTTCAAACCTGCTTTTGTCTCAACCATGACTTTCCACTTCTTAAAAGTTTCAAATACATTAGATTTATTTTTCAAAAAATGAACCCATACCTTTCTGCTTGAGTCATCAATAAAAGTGATGTAGTACCTTGAACCTCCAAGGGATGCAACCGGAGAAGGCCCCCACAAATCAGTGTGTACTAACTTCAATTTTTCATCCTTCGGTGTCCTACCAGTTTTCAAGAAACTCACATTTTTTTGTTTTCCTAAGATGCAGCTTTCACACATGTCAAAATCAATGGACTTCAATTCTGGTAGTTTTCCTTTTGATAACAATATCTTCATCCCTTTCTCACTCATGTGACTAGTTTGTGGTGCCATAGGCTTGTATCAGTACTTGCATCAGCAACTGCAATTGTGTCTCTTGGACTTGAGGTCATATATAGAGTACCAGTTTTCTTTCCACGAGCCAATACCCTAGCTTCCTTTGTAACCTTCCAAGTACCACTAACAAATAGTATTGCATGCCCTTCATCATCAAGTTGTCCAACAGAAATTAGATTCCTCTTCAGGTCAGGAATATGTCAAACCTTCTCCAGTAGCCAAACAGATCCATTGGGCAACAATATCCGAACATCTCCTATACCTACAACATCCAAGGTTGAACCATCAGCCAAATAAACCTTACCAAAATCACCTGCAACATAATTCTGTATGATTTCTTGGTGTAGAGTGGTATAAAACGAAGCTCCTGAATCCAAAACCCAATCATCAAGTGGACTGTCTACTACAAGAAGTAATACATCCTGTATCTCTTATGTTACAGCATTAGCAGAATCATCTTCATTCTTCTTCTTATGACTTTTGCATTGATTCCTAAAGGTGACTTGTTTTCCCATAGTTCTAGCATTGTACTTGTTGGTTTGATCTAGATTTGCTTCTGTTCCGATTAGAATTTCTGGATTTTGATATTCCCCGATTTGAATTTCTGTCATTACCTCTGTCTCTTGTCTCAAGGTTTAAGGCAGAACCAGATCCTGAGGTTTCACCTGCATCTCTTCTACGAATCTCCGCAGCCAGAATTAAATCTCGTATGTCATTGTACTTTAGCTTTTCTTTTCCTGTAGAATTGCTTATTGTCATCCTCATTGCCTCCCAACTGTTTGGCAAAGAAGCCAAAATGATTAGAGCACGAATCTCATCATCAAAATCAATTTCTACAGATGACAATTGATTTGTGATAGTATTAAATTTGTTTAGATGTTGTGTTACTGAAGCATTCTTTACCATCTTTAAATTGAACAATTTCTTCATCAGATGAACCTTGTTGTTTGCGGACGGCTTTTCATACATACTAGACAAAGCCTTCATCAGATCTGCTGTGGTCTTCTCCTTTACAACATTATGTGCAACAGACCTAGACAGAGTTAACCTGATAACTCCCAGTACCTGTCTATCAAGAAGAGCCCATTCCTCAGCCTTCATAGCCTCAGGTTTTTTCCCCAAGAAAGACAGATGCAATTTCCTCCCATAGAGATAATCTTCAATCTGCATCCTCCAATACGCAAAGTCTATGCCATCAAACTTTTCTATTCCAGATGACTTTCCTGCTTCCTCTGCCATTGCTCCCACTCAAACCTAACCCTAGGCTTTGATACCAATTGTAGGGAATTAAACCAAATTCCCAACCTGTGTAAAACAAAAAAAATAGAGAAAACACACACCAAAGAAAAAACAATCACACGCACAAGACAATATTTACGTGGTTCGGCAATTTGCCTACGTCCACGGAGTTGCAGGGATTTCACTATTATAAGGGAAGAATACAGAGTACAAGATGCGGCTACAATATTTTCTCTCACTCTAAAACACAGCAACACCACTCACAATGAAACCCTAATCACCCAAAGTTGGTTTCTATATAAAAATGGGCCAAAATTTTTTTCGTCTCCATGGACTAAGCCTCAGTAAATCTACCATTAAAAACCATGCAATATTATTCGAGTCGGGTCGGGTTAACGAACTGGATCAAACAAAACTAGGCTCCACAAACCCCAACAGTAGTAATCTACAACCAATTTATATGTAAGAATGCAGTTGGACCTCATGGAGAAGTAAATGAAGCTTAGCATTAAAGAGAACAGGACTAAGATGGATCTCATTCATGGTGAGGGAGTGACTGAGTTATTTCAGGTTCAATGTCATTTGTATAAACACATTTTTAGCTACATAGATTCCATGTCACTTAAATGTGCAATTCAGCTAGGCATTCCTAACACAATCCACAACCATGGCCAACCTATTACTCTCCAAGAGTTGGTCTCTAAGCTTAATATTCACCCAAAAAAAACTAGCTGAGTGCACAGGCTTATGCGTCTATTGGTGCACTCTGGCTTCTTCGCTAAAACTATTGTTCATGAAAATCAAGAAAAAGAAAGAGAAGAAGAAGCCTATACTCTCACACCTTCTTCTAGGCTTATCCTCAAAGACAATGTCACTAGCTTATCACCATTTGTTCTGGCAATGCTTGATCCTGCACTTGTAAGCCCATGGTAGTTGTTGGGAGATTGGTTTCGAGGGAGTGAGGTCACACCTTTTGAGAAAGCACATGGGAAAGGAATCTTGGACTATTGCAACCAAAACCCAGAATACAATAACATTTTCAATGAAGGAATGGCCAGTGATTCCCGACTGATGAACTTGGTTGTTAAGGACTACAAGCCCATTTTTGAGGGTTTAGGTTCATTGGTTGATGTTGGAGGTGGTACTGGGACAGTAGCAAGGATTATTTCTGAGGCATTTCCTCACATGAAATTCACTGTGCTTGATCTCCCACATGTTGTTGCCAACTTGCCAGATAGTAAAAATTTGAAATTTGTTGGTGGTGATATGTTTCAGTATATCCCTCTTGCAGATGCCATTCTGTTCAAGGTATGTGACATACTAATGTGTCTTTAATATTTGAAATAGTATCATCTCAATTTCACTTAAATTTGAGTGTTTATTTGATGGTTAGTACTTTATTTTCTAGATTTAATAGTGTTCAAAGTATCACATTTTTTAAAATTTTATGACATACACTTTTAGACTTGTAAGATTTAATCTAAACAATGAATTGGTGTGCGTTTTTTTAAGTTGCGTCCAATTGTTTATTTTGACCATTAATATTGGCTATAGTTGGGTTTTTTTTTCTTGGCTCGAAGGTGGTAATAGGAATTTTTCTTCATGTGTGCGTGGATGTTGTACTTGGATGTACCATTCATATGGATGTAAAAAAGCTCCTTAACCACAATTACTTTCCATAAAACATGTTTACAAACAGTAAGATAGAAAGATAATTAAGTAGATATTAGGTAGGTAAATCTGAACAATTGAAATGATAAATTTTAAGACTTCCATAGGTGAAAGAATTTCGAAGAATTATTTAACATTATTTTGAGGTTGGCTAAATTTAAAAGATGCTAGAGATATGAGGCACTCAAATTTGATTGTTATATTACTATCTGGCAGTGGATTTTGCATGATTGGAGTGATGAGGAATGTGTCAGCATACTGAAAAATTGCAAGGATGCTATTACGAGCAAAGGTAAGGAAGGAAAGGTAATTATCATAGACGTAGTGGTAAATCAAGAGAAGGTTGAACATGATGTAACCACTACAAAGCTCCTCTTTGATGCACTAATGATGGTTGTGCTCACTAGAAAAGAGAGAAACGAGAAAGAATGATAGAAACTGTTCTTGGAGGCTGGCTTTAGCCACTACAAAATTGTGTCATCATTTGGCATGAAGTCCATCATTGAGATTTATCTTTAGGAGATAAACAAGTACCTATGTATATTAAGCCGGCAAAGACCGTTGACACAAAAAAAAAAAAAAAAAAAGAAAAAAAAAAAGAATGATGCTTGCCAGCATAGGAATTAAACTACTATCAATCTTGAAACTGCCTATTGTAAGATATCATAATTAAGCATAATAAATTTTGCTTTAGTATCTTCTTATTATATATATATATATATATATAACTGAAGTCTCTAAAATTTTCACAATTTTCCACGTCACCACTATTTTATTTGTCTTTTTATTTTAGATTATTTTTATTTTAGGTTTTATATCTTATATCTTATAATTATCTTATCAAGTGTTACAATAGTTTAGTTTAAGTAAAACTCTAATAGATGTATGTTTCAAGAGCTTGAAAATTCTACTTCAACTAAAATTCTCTCTCTCTCTCTCTCTCTCTCTCTCTCTCTCTCTCTTTCTCTCTCTCTATATATATATATATTGATAGGCCAAGAATGTATTGACCCCTTATAATAAATTAATTAATTAATTAGCAAAGTTTATTAATTAATCAAATTAACATGTAAAGTGCATGGTAGCACAAACAAATCACCAATTATCTAATGTATGCAGCTAAAAATAAATTGACACGGTGATTTGTTTACGAATGAGGAAAACCTACACGGCAAAAATCTTACCGGCTGATTTTAAGACCACCACTCCCGAGAATCCACTATTATCAAAACAAGCGGTTACAAGTAAAGAAATCACAATACCTTATACCAACTTACAGTTGAACCCTTACTCCAATACCCAATTTGACTTATTTTGTAGTGACAATCTCTCCTTTCAATGCATGGCTCCCGGTACGTGACTAACCAATTGCGCGAATCTCAGTATGCGACTTGATCACCAACTTGGGAAGGATATTGGCTGAAAAGTTCTTCTGTTCATCACACAATGAAGATCATGAAGTTGCTTGGTCAGAAAACCCTATGATGCACAAACACGGCAGCATCTTTAAGAACTAGGGCAAACTAGGTTTCCGATCACACCTTCCTTCACACTTGTGGAATTTGCTCATGTGCAACTTCTGTAACCTTTTATGGCCCATAAAATAATCCTTATATATGTTTAGGGTTGTGAGAAAAGAAAGCTCAAACATACATTCACGGATTGGATGAAAATTAGCTTGAAAAACTGAACTTCATAAACCTCGATAGATAGCCATCTATCAAGCAAGCTGTCGAGCCACGGGCTTCAATAACTTTTAAACCTCGATAGATGCTAGCTATTGAGTTTTAAAATCTGGCACTTCATTACTTGATTCTTGGACAGACTTGTATGGCTTTAACACTTGAACTTGAAACCTTGTTTCTTGAAGCGTTAAACACATCCTAGATCTATCCAATTACAAGTAAAGTGTGTTTTGTCAAAGGATTAGCCAGTCACATAAAATATTGACATATGTTCTTAACATTGAATCACATATGTCCTAACATCAATATATATATATATATATCTGAAACTAAGAAGAAATCATCTGTAAGGCATAACCGTGTAGAAACAGAGAAAGAGAATGAGATATTTGAGGGCACCCACATTCAGGTCGACATCCCATAACCATAACTACTAAAGAGATTTTAAATAGACTAAAATTTAGATTTTGTTGTTTTGGTTTGATTGATTTAATTGTGTGGGTATATAATCTCTACAAAATCCCCTCTCTCAATAATTTGCTTTAATATTTTGTTGTTGACGTAACTAACAAAAAATTTTGTTACTTGCATGCAAATTGTTTGATAAAATACCTGATTTTTTTTTTTTTTCAAAATTTGATTGATTCTGTACAATGTCCATTTTACAAGTCTAATAAGTAGACATGTATTCTTCTTGCTATAGTATATACATGGTCTAACCAAAGTCAAAAAGTTAGCAAGAGGTTTTCTTCCTTCTTCACGTTAGTATCAATTTATTTTAGATTTTCTTTTGATTTATGTGTAATGAACTTCATATGGTAGAATTGTTTTCTTGGTTTTAATGTTATGTGAAATTAGGAGTGTGGGCAAGAAAATAAAAGTTGAATTGTTTATTTTGTGGTAAAGCCTGGAAGTTTGAGATTTGATTATTGATTGAGTAGAGTGATGGGGATACTAGATCTTATATATTTGTGATTGGCATTTGGGAATGGATTGATAAATTGGATTTGTTATCATTATCATTGTGGTTCAAGATATTTTAAGTTCAAATATTTTTATTTATCAGATGTATCTAACACAGATATATGTGCCTGCAAATAATCTCCTCAACAGTTTCCAAGAAGTCTGCATAATCAAAATTGGGGGCTAACGAGAGCATATAAGCAGAGATACCTAGATTATTTGTCTACTGTTTTGAAGTTTTGAATTTTGTGTTTGAGTTGCTTCTTATGAGTGAGAGTGGCATAGTGACTCATGTGTCTAGGTGGCATATATTCCTTGGCAGCAAATGCATGGTCTTGCTATGCTGTCATGAAATTGTCTACACATTTGTATATTCAATTTATCAAGAAAGTTTTATCTTTTATCCTTAAAAAAAAGAAAAGAAAATAGTGCATCTTAGGAGTAGAACAAATTAGCAAAGCAGGAAGAGCAAATTTATTAGTTTGAATATTTTAAAATGATACCAATGTTCTTTTTCTATTTGTAGGGTCTTCAAAATTGTCAATAGCTTGCAATATGGTTGTACATGCATAATTGTTTTGTTAATAATTGCTTCACAGCTTTAAGTTTTACAAGTCATTGAAAACTTGTGTACATGGCCATATCATCAAATTCCCCAATTCAAAGATATATAAACATTCCAGAATGCTTAAAAGGTTTAGTATCAAAGCTCAAGCTTCAGTTGCATAGTTTTTATTCTACATTCCATCAACTTGTGAACTAAGTTTTTTTTAATGTCGTATTGATAATTTGACAATTATTTATTTATTTATTTATAATTTGAATTGAGTTTATCTTATATATAGTGGTTTTTGTATCTTCCTTTGTCATGATAACGAATGAGCTTCCTTGCTCTAGGATTGAATTAAAAATAAATTAAAAACTGTGGACTTGGCATTGACTTTTTTTAAAAATTATATATAATTAATTTTGCAATATCTTTTCTCAGTTTCTTTTATTGCAATAGTTGTCTGTGTGTTGTCTTTCTCAGTCAACTACTATAAAGTAATTTTTAAGTGATCCAATTAGTTATATAGACAAGTGCGCAAGACAACATGCTTTATATTGGTGTTGGACTATAAATTCAATTATAGTTGAGCATTATATGAATTCAAATTATGCCCAAATCTGTGTATGATCTTTTGGAATGTTAGCATTAATGTTTTCATTGCCATATAGCAACCAAGGTGTGGCCTTTATGTGTTATGTGGAGGACCCTACATTTGTACAAGGTTTTCAAACTAGGTATTAAAAATAAATTAAAGCCAGGCTACAAATCAAGGAGGTATGGGTGTATGCAATCTGTCATTTAAATACGGACCAAGAACTAACGAATCCTTAAATAAAATTAAAAAAAAAAAAAAAAAAAAAAAAAAAAAAAAAACTCAATCATCCGAAGAAAATGTTTTCAAAGTGGAGCATTCTCATGAAGGGCCAAGTTTGCACTGTAATGTCCTTAAGGCTTAAACCACATTTGTTCTAATATCGGTTCTAATATCATTTTTCATGACTTGAGGAAAGTGTTAACCATATTTGAATCATACCTTAAAGTACTAGTGAAAGTATAATTAAGGTTATTTGTAATCACTTATATAGCTTAAATCTACCTAGTATATTCTCTATATAGAACTCAATTTAAAATCGCGTAACATACTCTCACACAAGCTAATCCAATTCGACCCACACAATTTAGAGTATGACAAAGCTTTGATCGAGGATGCTCTTTTCTATTTTTAAGAGGTTATGTTTGCAAGACGTTCAAAATGTCATTTTTCAAGGCCAATTAGATGGAAGACTAGTGGACATGATTCAGCTGCCAAGATTTCATGATCCTAATAAACCCATTTATGTTTGTGTCTTGAAAAAAAATCTCTACATGGGCTTAAAAAGTCGCCATGGTTCTGGTACCATCACCTCAACTATTTCCTTCTCGTCTATGGTTTTGTCGCCTTAAGATAGAGACTTCATTCACTGTTCATTTATCAGTATTACTCTATTTAAGACAGACACTTCTTGTTTATTTCCTACAGACATTTGTTCTGCGATATATTTATCACCTGTCCATTGCCTTTGCAATTAAAGACATGGCTTATTTTGTCAATATTGTAGCCACCTATTTTTCATCTAGATTTTAGTGAATCTCTAATTTTCCCACAAAGAGCAAGATCATGCCTTATGCTAAGGCTGTAAACACATCCAACGACAGAGGGAGAGGAGTGGGAGCTAGGTGCTACCTAGCTTTCCCCTCCCCCATTATTTTAATATGGTTTGTTGCTTTATCAAAAGTTGTTCTTCTCTCTTATACCCATATGCCTTAAGTAATAGAAAGATCTACCGAAAGTGTTGATTTTAAGGTATGAGTAATGAAAAAAAAAAAAAAAAAAAATCTTGATAACTCCAAATCCAAAACCAAACATGGTTTGTTTCTTCATCAAAACTTGAGCTTCTCTCTAATATCCATATGCCTTCAACAATATAAAGGTCTATCCAAACACCTAGACAAGCTAATTCTCCAAAAAACATAGATTAGAAGGTCAAAAGTGTTGTTATTAAGGTATGGGTAATAGAAAAATGCCGATTACTCCAAATCCACAACCAAATGCAAGCTATGGCCCTTGGCTTTCCCCTCCCCCTTTCTTTTTCTTTTTTTTTTTTTTTTTTTGCTAGGCGAAAAACAAGGTCAAATAATTTAGAAGAAATTCCTAAATTTTGGGCCACCTTGCACTGAAACCATATTAAAATAATAAGAAGATACTAAAGCACAATTTATTATGCTTAATTATAATACCTTATAATAGGCAGTTTCAAGATTGATAGTAGTTTAATTCCTATGCTGGCAAGCATTATTCCATATTTTTAATTGTCAACAGTCTTTGCCGGTTTAATATACATAGGTACTTGTTCATCTCTTAAGGATAAATCTCAATGACGGACTTCATGCCAAATGATGACACAATTTTGTAGTAGCTAAAGCCAGCCTCCAAGAACAACTTCTCCCATTCTTTCTTGTTTCTCTCTTTTCTAGTGTGCAAAACCATCATTAGTGCATCAAAGAGGAGCTTTGTAGTAGTAACATCATGTTCATCCTTCTCTTGATTTATCACTACGTCTATGACAATTTCCTTTCCTTCCTTACCTTTGCTTGTAATAGCCTCCTTGCAATTTTTTAGTATGTTCACACATTCCTCATGGCTCCAATCATGCAAAATCCACTACCAAATAGTAATATAACAACCAAATTTGAGAGTTGCATATCTCTAGCATCTTTTAAATTTAGCCAACCTCAAAATATTGTTAAATAATTCTTCGAAATTATTTCACCTATGGAAGTCTTGAAATTTATCATTTATATTATTCAGATTTACCTACTTAATATCTACTTAATTATCTTTCTATCTAACTGTTTCTAAACATGTTATGGAAAGTAATTGTGGTTAAAGAGCTTTTTTACATCATATGAATGGTACATCCAAGTACAACATATCCACGCACACATGAAGAAAAATTCCTAATACCACCATCCAGCCGAGGAAAAAAAAAAAAAAAAACCTATTATAGCCAATATTAATTCCTATTTGCTTACTTCTGCTCTGCAATTCGCACCAGGATTGACCCAATTACCTATGAACAACTATCTATCATGTTACAAAGTGAAGAACAAGCTATGGCAGAGAATTCTGATAATCTCTCTCACTCTCTAGCCATGTATGCTTCTGGTAATAAGCATTCTAACAATTCTTAGTTTCAGTCACGTAATAATGGTGGATCTAATCGAGGAAGAGGCAAAAGCAATACTAACAAAGGTCGAGGTGGAGGAAGGTACACCAACAATGGTAGTGGAAGACAACAACATCAGTTTTACTCACCTCAACAACAACAGCAACTTTACTCTCCTCAACTTTAGCAAAATTACTCTTTTAATCAGACCTCTCAGTTTGGTGGCCAAAACTTCAAGAGTGATAGACCTATTTGCCAAATTTGTGGAAAGGCAGGTCATCTAACTCTTGATTGTTATCACAGAATGGAAAAATCCACCAACCAAACTTGTTGCAATGGCTTAAGCTTCTAATGTTGCTTTGACAACAACCAAGATCCTTGGCTAGCTGATTCTGGTACCTCAGATCATCTCACTGCCAATCTTGGTAATCTCTTTGTTCAGTCACAATACAAAGGACCAGAGCAGGTCACAGTAGGCAATGGCCAAACTCTTCCTATCAGCCATATTGGTAATGCTTCTCTTTCTACAAAATATCATAACTTTGTTCTCAAAAATGTTCTTCATGTACCTACAATAGCCATGAACCTTCTTTCTGTTCATAAATTTTTTTTGCATAATAATTGTTCTTGTCATTTTGATGCCAATGAACTCAAAATCCAGGATGTTCCTACTAAGAGAATCCTCTACAGGGGTTTGAGTGAAAATGGAGTATATCCAATCTACTCAAAGAATTTCACCAAGCGTCATCATTCTGTTAAGCATCATCCTCATTCTGCTATTTCACCTTCATAGTCACATATGCCTATCTCTAATTCCATTCATGTTCAAAAAACTAATAAGTGGTTGTTTGGCACCACTAGGTCATCCTAGTGATAGTGTTCTTTAAACAGCTCTCTCCTCTTGTAATTGTACAATGAGTTGTAATGATTCAATTTCAAGTTCTGGAAATCATTGTAAACATTGTCTCAGTGGGAAAATGCATAAACTTACTTTCAATAAATCTGTTTTTCTTGCCTCTAAACCTCTTGAATTAGTTCATAGTGATGTTTGGGGTCTAGCTCCCATTATTTCTACAAATGACTTTAGATACTATCTTGTTTTCGTTGATGATTTTTCTAAATTCACTTGAGTATATCTGCTAAAGAATAAATCTAATGTGTTTGATGTTTTTAAGTATTTTAAAGCATATATTGAAACTCAACTACATACATAGATTAAAATCTTGAGAATTGATAGTGGTGGTGAATATACTTCTAATGCCTTTAATCATTTCTACTCTAATTATGACATCATCCATCAGACCTCATGTCCTTATACTCCTCAGTAGAATGGTACTGCTAAGAGAAAACATAGACATCTTATTGAATGTTCCTTCACAATGTTGTCACACTTAAACTTCCCTTTGTCCTATTGGTCTTATGTAGTTTCTACCACTACTCATATCATTAACAGACTTCCCACTCCTTTACTTCACAACAAATCTCCTTGGGAGGTCCTATTCAAATCTAAACTTGATCTCCTACACCTTAGAACTTTTGGTTATACATGCTTCCCTCTTCTTAGACCCTATAATAAACATAAATTTCATCCACACATAACACCTTGCATCTTTCTTGGTTATTCAGCCTACTCCAAAGGGTATATTTGTTTAGACCCTAATACATTTCAGATTTACATATCAAGGCATGTCTTATTCAATGAATCTAATTTTTAACTTTACAATCCACCTCTTTACTTGTTGGTTCTTCCTCCGATACATCATTATCACCTTCTGTTGCACATTGGTTATCCTTCCTTTCCCATTTTTCTACTGACAATTCCTCACAGCCTGTTGTCCCTTCTAGTGTCAGTCCTACCCTCACTGTTAATGTCAATCCTATCCTCACTCCTAGTGTCAACCCCACTGTTTCCACTGCATATGTCCCATCTCCTACACCTACTCCTCAACCACATGTTCTTGAGTCTTTTTATTCTACATATCAATCTCCTCCATCATCTTCCATTCTTGCATCTCCATTAGTTAAGCCATTGCCATCCCCTACTATGACTTCTGTGCTTGCTTAGAACATAAACCCCATGATCACCGAATCCAAGGATGGCATTTTCAAGCCTAAGGCTCCTACAGTCACTGTATCCAAACCTGCATCCAAGCCTCGGATTGATTATACCATCACTAAGACTTCCACTTATAAAATAGCTGCTCAATTTCCACAATGGTGCTCAGTTATGGATGAGGAGTTTACTGCACTAACTAGACATTGAACTTGGATCTTAGTACCACCTTCACCCACTCAAAATGTTGTGGGGTGCAAATGGGTGTTCAAGCTAAAACATAACAGTGATGAGAGTATAAGCAGGTATAAAGCTCGGTTGGTGGCAAAATGCAACACGGTGTTTCTTCCTAATGGAGAATGTACCTCTATTTGTGGAGATGTGTTGCATTTTTGTAGTCATATCTTCCAACTATTGGTTGTTTGTTAATTAATGTTGTACATTTATATGATTGGAATAACATCTGACCAATTTAATGAGGCAATGACTATTTGTTTATTGTCTGGAGTAATTGTAGACAGATATTCTTTTATAAATGCTAGCATTAAATGTTGACTTTGGATGATACTTTTTGCTCTTATCAATTATTGCTCTAATTGAAGTGTCCTCTGACTTAATGGGCATGTAGTTGTTGGGTAATGGTCATCTGTTACATTATTAAATGCCTTCGTCAGTTAAGCTTTTCATTCATTATTGGATAGCTGGTGGTAGAAGATGATACTCTTGTATGAAAGACCTTCTATGTAGAAAACCTTTATGGTCGTCTACTTGAATAGAAGACTTTAATTTCTTGAGTTTTTATGTACTAATAGAGCTCTTCCAACACTCTTAACATACTATTGGAGAATAAAAATGCTCGAAAGAAATAGGTACATAGCCATAATCAAAGGGAATGCCAAACAAGGAAAAAAATTACCCATTATTCTGAAAGGGACCTTGAACACCTCACCACCTTCGCTGTGCACCACCCTAAGCTTTGATACTATTTGTTGGGGAAATAAACACCTTGGTGAGCCGGACACCACCTAACCTAAAAGACTTAAGCCTATGAGTTTAGGCTCAACTATGTTATATTAACCACTTGCTCTTGAAATTCTTATTAAATGTGGGACTTCACTCACATGTTTATTCCCAATAACTAGTCTTACAAATAATACACTACATCAAGTGATAGCAACCAAGCTACGGTCTAGGCAAATCATAATTGCAAACTTGTCATGTTTTTATTACTTATGAGTCAAAAGAAATGGTTAAGAGAAAGACCAATACTTTTTTAAATGTAATTATTGAACATTTTAGGATATGCATGTGACCAAAAAAAAAAAAAAAAAACTAAACTAAACGTGAAAGTGAGCAATATTACTATCATTAGTAGAGGTCACGTTACTCAGAATTCCTTCGATCGACATTAATGTTCCTAATTTAACCAATCAACAAGCACATAATTTCTATATGGAATTATATCTTCTACCTTTTTTTTTTCCATTAGGATAGGAGCTACCAGAAAATCAAAAGATTATTATCTACTTTTTCCAATTTTCATGGCATTAATTATTACAGGAAATACTTACTAAGAGGTATCGTGATACATGTTAAGAATATATAGCTAAGGAAGATGTCATTGAATATTGCCTCAAGATGTCTTTGATGCCCTTGGTAATATAGTCATCCACCTTTGGAAAACAAGGTTAACTAAGAGAGAGTAGCTGGACTGACATTCATTTACCTTGTGCTTAAGGTAAAATTTTCTGTCACAAAAGACTTAGTATGATTGGTCAAATTAGGAACACCATCTCTATACCGTTTTAGTGCGAGGGACACGTGGATACCAATGAACCAACTGCAATATTTACTAGAACGACTTTGTAGTTGTGGATGGAACCATTGGGAGTGATGGAGTTGTGAGCATAGTTTTTCCAGATGGGTTCTATACGGGCACTAAGAATGGGCCCAATACATTAGCCTCTATATGCTTAAGAGTTTAGGGCCAGAGCTAGGTCAAGGTCTATATCAGTTTGGGGCCCAGTGCTAGGTTGGGGTCCAGTACTAGGTCAGGTCCTATATTTGATAGGAACGGTAATGCCTTAGGGGAAATCACTTGATGATCACCATTTGACAACAATTGCAAGTTTCAATAAATTCATGTTAGTCATGAGTAGTGGGCCCCATCTGATCAGGAATATATCTCAAAATGACCCACCAGTATTGAGAATCACCCTTCCATCATGACACCCCCACCAAGGGAAGTCTATAAATAAATACTAACAGGAAAAGGGGAGGGGGTTGGCAATTTTTGGGGGAAAGATACACAAGAGAAAAGAGAGGAATGACCAAAAAGGGCCTCCACTGGTATCTTGTTGTCAGCCACTATAAAAATACAACATAGTGTTTCTTCCTCCCCCTGTTAATGCTCATTAGGCACGCAGTAGACTTCTTATACCTACGCCCCCTATAAAATGCGAAGAAAACTGCGCACTCAGCTCCTTGAAGGTACTGCTGGAGTTGGGCGTCAACCTGCTGAACCATACCCTCGCAGGACCCTTCAGCATAGTCAAGAAAGCCTGGCACATGATTTCGTCTACAACGCCTTGCAAGTGTACGAGGGTTTTGAACGACTCCAGATGATCCAAGGGATCCTTTGACCCATCGTAGGTTTCTACTTGTGGCATGCGAAACTTCAGTGGAATGGGGAATGAAGTGACAAGTGCAATAAAAGGCAAGTCCGTCTTATGGACTAACTCATCGAGGTCGCTTAACACCCCTCCTCTGAGGGTGTTCATCATGAAGTTCATCCTCTCCTTCATCATCTGCATCTCCGCAACCATGTGCGGTAGAACAATATCTGCGGGGGATGGACAGCTTGTATCCTGTCGCTCTTGTCTGCTTGGGGCATTGCTGCCTTCTGGCCCTTCTTGGTTCCTTCTCTCAATGCTGGTACCTTCCTGGTCCTCCTCTTGGGTGTTAAGCGCTGCATTCTTTTGGCACAGCTACTTTTCTAGGTCATGATTTTGCTTGGTGGTTACCATCGAGTGAGTAACTACCATGCAACTTTTTGTCCAGGAAGCGGTAGTATGGCTTACTTCCAATCGACTTCTTCCCACAAACAATGCCAACTGATGATGCCGAAAATCATCAGTGAGTCACACAGTCCTTACGTGCTCTAGACAAAACCTGCACAACATAGAAAAAGAAGAAGACGTTATAGAGAGTACCGGTGTGGTACCAGCCAAATACCCTCCGAAGGTTAAGTTAGAGAACTTTTCACAATTCTAGAGTGTCAGAGCTGGGCTAAATTATGCGTACCTTGTTTTTTAAGGGCTTGGGGTTTTTATAGTAGTATAAAACTGACTCCAATTTCTTGGGCAAGAATGTGTTTCCTTATGGGGAAGATCCTAATAAATGTAAGTATTTTGCGGAATTCTTCCCATATATGGTTTCTATTGACCAAGGTCAATCGTAAGGTGCAAGATATTTCCATTTAGGATTCCTTGGGGTTTACTTAAGCCATGTGACCTTGATATATGTCAGCCTCAAGCCCGTGTACCTAGAATATGTCTGTCATGGAGGATCATTTGTCCACTATGGGGGATCGTCCATCATGTGATCTCTCTCTTCAGTACCTTAACCCGTCATTGTTGATCATCCATTAACTTAATACCGTCACCTATGGCTGGCTTATTAGAATGGATCAATCAACCTTAACTTTTATCCTCTTCAGATTACATGCACTTTGTCATTTCAAGGTTTAATCTAGCATGTCTAAATTGATTAAATTTCATCAGAAAACTTATTTTATTTGTACTTCGGCATGGTAAATTGCGAAAAAAGTGAATGATTCATGAAATGGTAAATTGCAGAGCTCCCTCATAAGCAATGCCATTGGCAGCCATGAAACCCATTATAATTCAAGTCGTCCATAAATATAAACATCAAATATGCGTTCAATATACCAGCTAAACAACATATGATTCCCATAATTTCTGAAATACATATTATGGGCTTATTGTTTAACTTTAAAATCTAGAAGAAAATGGACACTGATTTATTACATATAGCCGCCTAATAGCTGTCACCACACCAGCTACAGGTGTTGAAAATATCACATCGTTAACAAAAAAAACGTGTTGTTGTCCATGTCTTCCACCACGCTGACCATGAGGATGATGTCCTCTGCCACCACGATGAGCATGTGGGTGTCCTCCACCATGAGCATGATGAGCATGTGGTTGATGTCCTCCACCACCATGACAATGCCCTCCTCCTCCTCCTCCTCCATGAGGACCATGACCATGACCGCCGTGATGCCCACCGCCACCATGACAATGCCCTCCTCTTCCGCCATGTCCATGTCCACCGTGATGTCCTACGCCATGACCAAGTCCATGTCCATGTCCTCCATGATGTCCCTCACCGTGGGGTGGAGTATGATGATGATTTCCGTGGTGAGACATTTTCTGAAGTATTGCTCAAATCAAAGCTCAGAATATTGGATGTGAGTTTAGTGAGGAAGTTGCTAAGGGTGCATGTGTATTTATAATTTCAGAAATCGTAATGTGAAGACAGAACCTAAAAGGCTAAAAGTCAAGCTTGCTATTACTTGGAGTGGAAGTTTAGCTGATTAAACCGTGTACCTCCACAACCACACGATTTTAATTCGGTCATATATTATCAAAGTGCATGATTGGTGTTTTTTTTTTGGATAAGAATGATTGGGTTTCTCAGTTTTCTTGATAAGAGCAAAAATTCATTCAACAACTAATCATGCAACAGTGGGATCCCGATTTTGTGTTCTTATCAGAAACAAAGCTAAAAAAGAAGAGTATGGATAAAAAGAAAATGAGTGTTAGATTTATTAATGGCTTAATTATTCCAAGTCATGGAAGAGGTGGAGGCCTGGCTTTTTTTTGGAAGAAGGAAATCACTGTTGATGTTCAGAGTTACTCAGATAGGCATATTGATGCCACTATAATTGAAGATTCTGGGTTTAAATGGCGAATTACTGGGTTCTATGGAAATCCTGAGATCCATAGAAGAAAGGAGTTGTGGAATTTATTAAAAGCTCTCAGTAAAAAGCTTCAGCTCCCGTGGCTATGTTTCAGTGATTTTAATGAAATCGTTTCAGTTGGGGGAAAAATGGGGGGAGCTCGAAGATCTCAGAAACAGATGGATGATTTTAGGGAAGCAATTAATTGTTGTAGGTTTATCGATCTTGGGTATTGTGGTCCAGAGTTCACATGGTGCAATATGCAAGAAGGAAGAAATAGGATGTATTTGCGGTTGGATCGCGCTCTGGTTACGAAGGAATGGTGTGATCACTATAAGGATATGAGAGTTCATCATCTTGTGGAATTTGCCAGTGACCATTGTGCGCTCTTGATTACGGATTCCAGTGTTTCGCAAAGGCCCCGGAAAAGAAGGTTTCAGTTTGAAGCAATGTGGACGAGAAGAGATGATTGTAGGGACATTATCAGGGCAGCATGGAATGATAGTGTAAATTTGTTTAATTCGAATGGCATGGTGATGGGACTTAGGCAGTGTGCGGATGATTTATCAAGGTGGAACAAGTCGGTGTTTGGTTTGGTCCCAAGGCAAATTCAGAATAAAAGGAAAGCCCTTAATGATCTAGTGCTGAGAGATCATGATGGTTGTAATGGTTACGAAATTAAAAAGCTTAGAAAGGAAATTAATGACCTGCTGGACTGTGAGGAGATCAAGTGGCAACAAAGGTCTAAGGTTAATTGGTTGAGTCTTAGGGATCGCAATACAAAGTATTTTCATACAAAGGCCTTCGGGAGAAAAAAGAAGAATACCATCTTTAAGCTTATGGATGAAAGGGGGATTTGGAGAGAATCAGCTTCGGAGGTGGTTGAAGTGGCTGTTTCATATTTTGAGAATCTTTATAGGACTTCCCATCCTGATAAGATTCTGGAGGTGGTTGAAGCTGTTGATCCTAAAGTCTCAGATGAAATGAACCAATATCTGATCAAGCAGTTTACAAGAGATGAGATTGAATCTGCTTTAAAGCATATGCATCCGACCAAGTCTCCTAGACCAGACGGTATTCCAGCTATCTTTTATAAAAAATTTTGGGATATTGTGGGTAATGATGTTGTGGGAATGGTTTTAAATGTCTTAAATTCCAATATTTCTATGACTGATATAAATAAAACCTTCATTACGCTTATCCCAAAGATTAACAATCCAACTAAAATGACTGACTTTAGACCGATTAGTCTTTGCAATGTGATCTATAAACTTATCTCTAAAGTCTTAGCCAATCGCCTTAAATTGGTCCTCCCTAATATTATATCTGAAAATCAAAGTGCCTTTCTTTTTGAGAGGCTTATAACTGATAATGTTCTTATGGCCTTTGAGCTCATACACTATCTAGATCACAAAAAAGATGGTAAGGATTGCTATATGGCAATTAAATTAGATATGAACAAGGCTTATGATAGGATGGAATGGGGCTTCATTGAACAAGTTATGAAAAAGTTGGGTTTCCATGATAGCTAGATTTGTATGATTATGCGTTGCATTACTTCTATTTCCTTTTCTGTGCTTATTAATGGTGTAGCTCATGGTAACATTATTCCATTGAGGGGTCTTCGTCAAGGAGACCCCCTATCTCCTTGTTCTTATTTTTTGCAGAAGGTTTTTCTTCTCTTATTGGTAAGGCTGTAAGAAATCAGTTGATCAGTGGCATATCCATTTGCAGAGGCTGCCCTAAGATTACTCATCTCTTCTTTGCAGATGATAGTCTACTTTTTTGCAAAGCCATAAGCTAGGAATGTCAACAGTTAATTGATATTCTTCATCTGTATGAAGATGCCTCAGGTTAGAAAATCAATACAGACAAGTCCTCGGTTTTCTTTAGTGCCAACATGGAGGAGGAAAAGAAAAATGAGGTTTTGGAGTATTTAACACCTATGCAAGATTCTAGGCATGGTAAGTATTTGGGTCTCCCCTCTATTATTGGAAAATAAAAAAATGAAGTTTTTGCTAAGATTAAAGAAAGGGTTGGAAGTAAGTTGGCGGGGTGAAAGGAAAATTTTTTGTCTATAGGAGGTAGAGAGATTCTCATTAAGGCGGTGGCCCAAGCTATCTCGTTGTATACTATGAGTTGTTTTCAATTACCTAAGGGTTTGTGTGATGATATAGAGGGTATGATGAGAAAGTTTTGGCGGGGGCAACGTGGACAGGAGTCAAGAATTGCGTGGGTGAGTTGGAAGCAGTTGTGCAAATCTAAGCTTAGGGGCGGGATGGGCTTTAGAAACCTTCAAGCCTTCAATCTTGCCATGCTAGCTAAGCAAGGCTGGTGGCTTCTCATGAACCCAAACTCCCTAGTAGCTCGAGTTTATAAAGCTAAATACTTTCCCCATGGAGATGTCCTCAATGCTAGTTTGGGTTCTAAACCTTTCTATGCTTGGAGGAGCATATTGCAAGGGCTTGAGGTTGTTAAAAGGGGTTCGCGTTGGAGAGTTGGCAATGGAAAGTTGATCCATATTTGGAAAGACAAGTGGCTGCCTACCCCCACTACTTATAAGGTGGTCTCTCCACCTTGTAGTTTTGATGATTATCCCATGGTTTCGGCTCTAATTGATTATGACACTAGAAGATGGAGGGCTGATCTTGTTAAATCAATATTCATGCCTTTTGAAGCAAAAACGATTCTTAATATCCCAATTAGTTATAATCTTCCGGATGATAAAATTATTTGGGCGAGAAATATGAAAGGTGTCTTTACCGTCAAAAGTGCTTATTATGTAGCTCTTAACATGGTGGATTCGTCTGAAGAAGGAGAAAGCTCTTGTAGAGACCCTAGGCAGCGATTGTGGAAGAAGGTTTGGCACCTAAATATTCCATCAAAGATCAAAATCTTTGCTTGGAGAGCATGTGTAGATGCCCTTCCAACTATGATGAATTTGAAGAAAAGAAGTATTGGAGTGACTGAGAATTGTCCTTGCTGCGGAAGAGAAGTGGAGTCAATTTTTCATTCTATCATTCGCTGTGAAGTGGCGAAGAGGGTGTGGGACTGTTGGGACTTCCAATTTGATGAAAATGGGCTGGAGCTGTTTGATGTTTCTGAGGCTGTGCTGCAAATCATGGATAAAAGACCAGTCCGAGATCTTGAATTGTTTTTTGTGGTTGCTTGGTCGATATGGCATAACAGAAATTCTGTTGTTTTTGAG
Organism: Quercus wislizeni; assembly: GCA_023055345.1. NCBI lineage: Eukaryota > Viridiplantae > Streptophyta > Magnoliopsida > Fagales > Fagaceae > Quercus > Quercus wislizeni. The sequence continues at coordinate 5,980,975 of JALGQJ010000010.1, forward strand.
TCCGTTTGTAGATTGCCAAACCATATTTGGGGTTTTGCCTTTAGATATCTTCATGAGTATAGGATGGAAAGGGTGGCAGTGAATAAGAATCAAGCTGTTGGATATGAGAGGTGGACTCCTTCGCCTCCTAGAGTGTTCAAGGTGAATGTTGATGGGGCGACTTCGGAGGATGGGAGAAATTCTAGTGTTGGGGCTATTGTTAGAGACTCTTGTGGAGCTGTTACAGCAGCTTGCTGCAAATATTTCCGAGGCCATTTTTCAGTAGCTGAAGTGGAGGCTCTTGCTGTGGAGGCTGGAATTTTACTTGCTCATAACATGAAGATATCTCAAGTTATAATTGAATCAGATGCGGTATCTACTGTAAGTGACATTTCTGCAAAGCTTGTGGATGGTAGTCTTGGTCACCTGTATCAAGGTATTCTTGCTATGCTGAGTTCTTTCTCTAGTTTGAAGATCAAACACTTGGAAAGGGAGTACAACAAAGTTGCCCATGAGTTAGCTCATATAGCTAGAGTTAATGAAGCTTCCCAGGTATGGGTAGGGGATTACCCTTCTGTTTTGCTTGAGCTGGTTCAAGCAGATTGTTCTGGGTAGTTTAAATGTTCGCTGTCTTTGTCTCCTTTGTTGTATTCCAATTTCTTTTGTTTGTTGAATACAAGTCAAAGCTTTGCATCAAAAAAAAAAAAAAAAAAAAAAAAGAAAAAAACTAGTACCTGCAACATGCGCAAGTCTTTCACGTTATCGGTTATCATTAGTTTAACAATACCTCAACGTCATAAGGAAGTTCTAGATACAAGTTCACCTTAGTCATTCTTACTTTTAATCAAAGTGCTTGATTGGGGTTCTTAGTTTTTCCTGTTGAGAGCAAAAATTCAATTCAACAACTAATGAACACAACTAACTAGTATCAATAACAGGCCCATGTCTTATACGTCATCCTTATCCTTAATTTAACAACGCATCAACATCATCATTCGAAAAAAGAAAAAGAAAAAGAAAAAGAAATCAACACCATCAAGCGGATCGTGAAGTCACCAGCCCATTAAGCCCAAAGATTTGGGCTTAGGAATTGAGAAGCAATTGAAAGGAAAGGGCCGATGGAAAAAAATGTCTAGGAAAAGGACCAAACCCAAAACTCAGAGATGGAAGCCCGTGCTGATGTTTTGGGGCTTAAACATATAGGAAAATTAGATTTTTTGAAGGGAGAGGAAATAGCGGCTTGAAAAAGACGGTTTGTTGTTAATAATGTAGGCCACATTAAGGCTTTCGTAGGATCGGCAGTGGCTACTACACAGCATTGTTGAGAGCCATGAATCCCCTATACCTCACGATCTTATGTGGCACTAGAATCCCAATATTGTCTTCCTATTGGAGAAAAAAATTAAAACTGAAGCATATGGAAAGAATAATAAAAAGAATTGGTTTCACAAACGGCCTCATTGTTCCTAGTGTGGGTTGAAGTGGAGACATTGCCCTCTTATGGTCCAGGGATCGATGTTGATTTTGAAATGGAAAGTTATACTAAAAACCATATATATGTCGTGGTTACTATGCCCAATAACGATTTTAGATGGAGAATACTGGCTTCTATGGCCAAACCCACCAAAGAAGTGAATTATGGAACCTTCTCGAATTCCTCAATAATCACTTCTAGCTCCCATGGCTCTACTAGGGTGATTTCAATGAAATTGTTTCTATGGAAGAGAAGTTTGGGAGAGTGCAAAGATCTCAACAACAAATGGAAGGCTTTCAAAATATAGTGAATTGCTATGGCTTTCAAAGATCTGGGTTATTCTGGGCTAGACTTCACTTGATGTAACATGCAATGAGGGGAAGATAGAATATACTTAAAACTTGATAAAGTCTTCGCCACTTTGGAGTGGTTTGATAGATTTGGGGAAATAAGTGTCCATCTGACCCGTGAAACAAGCCACGTGAGAAGCACATACTAGAATTTGAAGAGTTTTTGACGGGCTGGATTTCATGAGTCATTCATGACTCAAGCCAAGTCACAAGTGACCCGCGAAACTCTTTGCCTGATTATTTTTTAGTGTGCCTTTTCTCATTCCTTTACTAACACTATATAAACCCTCATTACCCATCAAATGTAAGAAGCTGAAGGAGTATTCATAAGGAACTTTTGAGATAGAAAACTCTAGCCAAATACTTGAGAGTAAGAGATTGTTTACCCACAATCCTCTACATCATTTCTCTAGAGTTTCCATTTACTCCTTCCTCTCTATCTACACATTCTTGAGAGGTTCTTAGCCCAAACACTTACCTCACTCATTCTGAGTGTTGAAAGAAGTTTTGGTGCCTATAGGAAGCATTGGAAGAAGCCATGAGTGGTGGCTGCAATTGGGCAGAATTGCAGGATCTGGATAACTAGTGAAGACAAGACTCCGAGAAGTCCGTTGGTAGCAGGAGCTTGAAGGGCTTAAGTACATTTGGTAGATTAGGCTTGGAGGGTCTTTTTGATATTCGTGTACTCCAACTTATTTACTAGTGGATCAATTTTGACTTAGAAAGTTGCAGAGAGGTTTTTCGCTAAGTACTTCGATTTCCTCTTCAATAACATGTCTCGATGTTATCTTATATTTGCATCTCTCTTCCCTACTCTTTAAACTTTACATTTATCATTTATTATACTTGCTTATGGCTTAGAGTAGTGTTTCAGTTTATTGCGCTTCATTTTCTCTTGTTCCGCACTTAGATAAATTAGAGTAAAAGTAATTAAGCCGTAATTTAAAATTTGGGGTCTAAACAAGCATTCGTGTTTTCACACTAACTGTGCTTTCATTGACTAACATTTTTCTTTTGAATTATCCAAATGGAGTTCCACCATATATGGGAAAATTCAAACAAAAATGGAAGCTCTCAGTTCCTTAATTCCCCATGACAAAGATGGCTCTTTGAGTGCGGAGATTAACAACTTGAGGAAAGAGATCAATGAACCCTTAGACGATGAGGAATCCTAATGGGGCAGCGGTCTAAACCTCATTAGCTTAAATACGATGATCGGAACGCTAAATTCTTCCATACCAATGCATTAGAAAGGCAAAAGCAGGACACAATCTTGGGCCTTTGTAGAGGATATGGCAAATGGTGTGATGATGAAGAGAGTATAGCCCAAGAAACCACCTCTTAGTTTGAGACCATCTATACCACCTCCCATCCAAGCTGTCTTGATGAAGTCACAATTACTATCCCAACTAGAGTGATAGATGACATGAATACAGACCTAACTCATGAATTTACCAAGGAAGAAGTGTTATCAGCACTTAAACAGATTCACCTCACAAAGACTCTTGGGCCAGATGGAATGCCTATTATTTTTTGTTAAAAATATTGGAATATAGTTGGAAATAATGTTACAAACATGGACCTAAATGTTCATAATTCCAATTTTCCTATAACAGAAATCAACAGAACAAACATAGCCATCATCCCCAAAAAAAAATAACCCCAAGCGAATGGCTAATTTTCCTATGTAATGTGATCTACAAACTCATCTCTAAGACTCTAGCTAACCACCTTAAATCTTTGCTCCCCCAAATTATCATAGAAAACCAAAGTGCCTTCACCTGAGAAAGAGTTATCATAGATAACGTTCTAGTTGCCTTTAAATTAATGCACTACCTAAACCACAAAACATCTAGTAATGATAGTTTCATGGTGACTACGCTTGATAAGAGTAAAGCCCTTGATAAAGTCAAATGGGGTTTTATTCAAAGGGTTATGGAAAGATTGGGTTTTAATGCAAGGTGGATTAATCTAATTATGCAGTGTATCAGTGTTATGACAATAGTAAAGCTTTGGTGATTGTTTATTGGGAACTAGAATCAGTGACACCGCTTCTAATTTCATTAAAAGGTATGTAACTTTTTTTCAAGGTATCATCATTATATTAAGCCCTAAACGTGTAGGTGTAAGAATTATTATTATTTTTTTTAAGAAAGGAATTTTAGATAAATTAAAATTTAAGATTTTTAAGTTTTTACTTATCTAAAATTTTAAAATGAGTAACCGAGTAAGAACCATGTATTCCAGGTGACTTTTTCATTTTATTTCTTTAAAAAAGTTATAATTGATTATCCTAAAACTCTTAAATTTTATAATTTTTTTTATATTTATATATATATATATATATATATATTTTTTTTTTTTTTTTGAGAAAGATATTTTAGATAAGCTAAAACTTATCTAAAATATTAAATTTTAGTTAAGCAGTAATCGAGTAAGAGAAATTTCTAAACAATTTTAAAAGTTTTATTTTATTAAAAAACTTAGAAGTTAAGATTAAGAGTAGAAGTTAAGTTTTATTTTATCAAATGGGAGAACGTGTGTGTGGTGGTGGAAGTTTGTATTTGTGTAGAAGTTGAGTATTTTAAATTTTAAATAGTTAATGGATGTCTTTCCTATGTGCAAAATAAAAAACAAACTAAATTTCATGTTTATCTTAATCTAAAAAAAAAAAAAAAAAATTAGTGTTTGCTATTTATTCATTGAATATTTAAAGTCCATGTATTACTTCTTCTTCTTCTTTTTTTTTCTTTTTTTTTTAAATTGTTGCAAATCCGTATAATATGTCACTTTTTTTGTCTCTAAATTCACTAATGGGAAGCGTTGATTTTAATTTACAATCAAATTTGTATTAACTAGATATGAGTTCCAAAAATACACAAGCGCATCTTATAAATAATAGAGAACGTGGAACAACAAACATCGAGTACAGTCAAATTGATTTAGAGACAAATCAAATAAATTTAAACTAGCCTTTGAGCACGCGCATGAGGCTCTTCTATTTTTTGGGTAAAGGTTAATTTAGAGCATTTATTATAATTTGGAATTACTATATTTACCAATCACCCAAAAAAAAAAAAGGGGTGTGATGAAAAATTATTTCATCGCCCATAATACTCATCACACCCTTAGGTTTATTTATTTATTTATTTATTTATTTTTGTGATTGAAAAATGTAGTAATTCCAAATTATAATAAATGCTCTAAATTAATCCTTACCCAAAAAATAGAAGATCCTCTGAGAACGCGCATGAACGCGTGCTCAGAGGCTAGTTATTATTATTATTATTATTATTTTATTTGGTCCTAAACGGAACATTCACATTGAATGTTTTGGTTGTTATTGAAATTCCAATTATATTTTGCTTTTTATGATATTTATTTAGAAAATTTTTATCATATTGTATGTCTAAAAAACTATCATGTATCTGTAATTTGTTAGAATAGTAACAATTGTTATGTCCACCTCTATAATCATCTAATTGGTTGTATAGTTGCAGGTGTTTGTTCATCTGTAATAGCTTGTCTTATAACTGTTGGTTTAGGGTCCTCTAACTCTATGTATTGTTGTTTCTCAATTAATAATATTCATGAAATTACCACAAAAATAAATCTTATCAGATAGTACAGGCATTCTAAATGGTCATACATAACTATTTTATCTTCAATCTCATTTCAACCAGTACGTATACAGTTTTTGATCCCTTTGTTCCCTCCTTTGCAGAGCAAAAAGGGTGAAAATAAGAACTAGGTTTTTTTTAATAAATTGAATCCTAGAATAAAATTAATCTGGCTAATCTTAAAAACTAATAAAATTTTTGTTCATTTTACAAAAAGAGAGGATATGGAAAAAATAATTAAACTTTTTTAGTTTAAAAGAAGAAGAAAAAACTTTTCCCTTTAATTTTTATTTTTCATTTTCATTGTCAAGGTGAGCTTCACTGGATCTAAATTTCTTTATTTTCTTTGATTGGGGTTTTGTAATTTGTGCTTAATCTTTAAAACTTTTTACTACAAAAAATGGGCTTCCTTTAATTAAATTTTTTTTTTTTAAAAAAATCCCATTTTCTTTAACCCCCATTTTTGTGAAGATTAGGAAGCTCATTTTTCATGCATAAATTTATATATAGTATCATAATTAAATTTTTTTAAAAAAAAATTAAAAGGCAAGAAAAAGAGATGATATAATGGGTGCGCCAGTTTGTGGCTGCAAATAGCTAGCATAATTAATGTTCGCTCATCAAGACAGAACTAGAATTTCAAGTTAGGGGGGGGCCAAAGTATAAGGAGAAAAAAAAAATCTCAAATAGGTATTCATATAGTATTAACAAACTATCAACAAGATAAATACATAAAATCATTATTTCTAATACATTAAGAAGCAATCATCTACCAACAATGACCAAAAAAAAAAAAATACAAAATAATATTGTTTCTTAAAAGCATCAGCTATTCCAAATATATATATATATATATATATATTCACAAACCAAAACTTACTTTTGCTATTTTAACATAGCATTTGAAATGTCTTGCACAATAGTGTTTTTGGTATTTGGAGTTTGTGGGAGGGGTAAGATTCGAGTACGAAATAGAGCCCATGGGCCAAGTCCACAGAGGGGAAAGGGCCCACCTACACATCAGCCTTCATCCAACACGTGGATGAGAATCCAAGGAGGAACCACGAAGAGGCCAACCTTTTGAGGTGCCTGAGCATCGAGTGTCCCTCGAGAATTGTTGGGCAAGCCACTTGCACTAGATAACAGAATACCGAAGAAGACGGTAAAAACATGCAAGCAAAGAAGAAGGAAAGTATCTAGACAAATAACCATCACCTCTTCAATGCACTGCACCGACTCAGCTAGCGACATTATTGGAGGAATGACCTCTGAACAGTGCCTTTGTAACTTGCAACACATTCCACCACTTCCAACAAAACCTTGATGGGACAAGCATCTAAAGGAATGTCAATGACTGTACAAGTAGAGGACTTAGATGCAATTCAACTAACTATATAAAGAAAGAAAGCCCCAACAAAATGGGGGACGAAAAACTGAAAGGAAATACTTACATTGTATAGCACTATACTGTGATTATGACTTGAACATTATATGAACAATTGCTCTTCGGCCTAGCCTGAGGAAGTGTTAATTCCAAAAATCTGTTCTTCTTTCATGAATTATCTAACCTCTTCCTGTCCATCTAAAGATTAAATCATACAAGTATATTAAAGTTGATCTCGGAAGCCCATCCTTTAAAAAATTAATTATATTGGGTCGTCTAACCTAAATTCACTATTCTAAGTGGGCTTAGTCTGTTGTGCTCACTTACAGTGTTCTAAATACTAAATATTTAGCATTTAGAACACCTAATGCTAGTACTCTAATACTAGGCAAAGAGCATTCACAGCACTAGTGCTATTTTTTTAGCTATTTGGCACCACAAAAAGTTATTTTGTCTATTTTACCTACTCACTTTACAAAACATCCAATATCAGTGGATATTTTACCTTTCAATACAATAAAATAATATATCTACTACATTATTTTATTAATTTCTTTCTTTCTCTCTAAGAACCTCAAAACTTAAACCCAGCTCTCACCACAATGCTCTCTCTCTCCTCTCTCCACCACCACTTTTCACCACCATAACTCAACAACCCTTCTCTCTGCTCCTCCTCCTCACTTTCTCTCCTTCTCCTTCTCTCAAACCCATCACCATCATCGCCACTGCCATAACCCCCAAAACCCTCTATCTCTACCGCAAACCTCTCCAGATCCGAGCCTTAAACGCGACGCATCCCTACAACTATGAAACAAAGCTTGCCATAACCCATTTCCACACCACCCACCACCTTAAAATCAGAATCATTGGCTTCGACAACTACAGCCAATTCCTAGCCAAAACCCTCATCTCCCAAGGCCACACTGTTCTTGCTCACTCTTGCTCTAACCATTCCCTCCCACGCCACCAAATCTCTTGGCGTTTCCTTCTTCTTCGACCCAAATGACCTCTGTGAAGAACACCCAGAAGTCATTCTCCTCTACACTTCCATAATCTCCATTGAGCGTGTCCTTGCTTCTCTCCCTCTTCAAAGACTCAAATGCAACACTTTGTTCGTCGATGTTCTCTCTGTCAAAGAGTTCCCAAAGAATCTTTGTCGCAGGTTTGTCGGTTGTGTTGTGGGTTTGTGATCTTTCTCTCTACTCTAACCGATTTGCCATGGGTTTGTGATTTGTGATGTGGGTTTGTGTTTTGTGGTGGTTGTGGATTGTTTTTGTTTATAGCGGAGGTGATGTGGTGTGGATTACAAACAGGATCATTGGGTTAATTTGGTGGCATGGGGCAGGGGAGTTGGGCCAGTGAGGAGTGGAAGGGTGAAGTGGGTTAATAGGATGAGCGTGGTTGATGGTGGAGCGTGGGTCAACGACGATGGCTAATTGAAGCGTGGGTTGGTGGCAATGGGTTTGTGGCGGCTGGACTTGTGCAGATCGGTGTGGAGGAAGAGAGAAGCAGATGGAGAGAGAGTGAGGAGAGAGACACGGAGAAAAAATAGTAAAATAATAAAAAAGCAGTGTGAACGCACAAATAGAAAAAAAAAATTTACCTTTCAGCTACAGTGCACAGCCAAAAATAGCTGTGCACTGTAGCGGTGGAGCCAAAAAATATAGATTTGGCTCCACTTTTGTAGGGCACATTTTAGTGTTTGGTGGTGCTAAAAATAGTAATATAGCTATTTAGCACCACTGCTGTAGATGCTCTATCTAGGATTTTTTATTTTTTATTTTATAGTTTTGTTTTTGTTAAGTTTTCTAATTTAGTAGTTGCTAGTTGGGTTAGGCTAATTAAAAGGGAGGGAGTTTAGATTTTTGGAATAGGAAGATGCAAGTCTAGAAAAATATATAAATAAATAAATAAATCCTTTTTTACTTTGGGTAGGGAGGCCAGGGCCCCTAGGTCCGTCCTTGCCGCACATCTAAAGTAATAATTATTTTTTTATTATACATACAATATATGCATTATTTCCTTTATAATCATGAACTTCACAATTATATAAAATCCGCATATTATAAAACTTTTTTTTTTGGGGAGGGGGGGAGGGGGGGGGGGATTTTTTTTTCTTGAGACTTCGTTTACATTGTGACATTGCCTATAATTCCATTACATATTACCTTTATTGTAACCACACGCACGGGAGAGACCTTAAAAATTCTTTTTTATTTATTTATAACTTGTCCCTAGCTCAGTGAAAAAAAAAAAAAAAAAAAAACTTGTCCCTAGCTGCCGCTAATGATTCTATGCTCAATCTTGGACCACATGCTTGCACGTGCAATTACCACCATGATTGCCATCATAATTAATTGAGTTCCCCTTAGATTTTACTTAAAAGAATACCGTAATTAGTTTGGGACTATACCTAATAGAGTGTAAGTTATTTGAATTTGATATAATTTTCAAAACTTTTTTTTTTAGAGAGTTTCAACCTATAACGTCCACTCTTGATAATAGCTATTTATCAATAGATCAAAACACCAATCAGCTTTTGATGTAGACAAGGATTGTATACTAGATTTCTTACTCAACTATCAGAAACTTTACCAATTGATTTAACTAGAACCCACTAATTTATCATGCCTAACAGAGTGTAAGTTATACAAGCTTTTGTGTGTTACAAAAAAAATGATCGGTTCATAGTTTCATATTAATTAGGTAATAGTTTTTTCTTGTAACTTAGTTACTTATATAGAACTTTTTAAAGTTTACTTCAAATACAATTATACTTAATCAACTTTCAGGAATATATATATATATATATATCAACAAGAAATTTTGTTCTTTTTTGATATTATCAACAATAGGTTAAATCTAATGCATAGACGCATCGTGCATGCAGTAATTAGCATTTATTTATGGATTTTGCTAATGTGTGCCCTAATGGCGCACAATAATTTTCATTTTTGGAAAAAAATTTCTTGGGAATTGAAAAAGTATTAACAGCTTTTTCTATTTCCGAAAAAATGTTTCCAAAAATAGATAACTTAGGTTATGTTTGGTAACAGTTTTTGTTTTCTATTTTCAAAAACTTGTTTTTGGGAATATAAAGAAAAAACAATTTTCATGTATTTTTGAAATCAAAAACATGTTTGGTTAGTTGAAATTAAAAAGATAGTTTTTTGAAGAAAAAAATAGAAAATACTAAAATATGTTGTAACTAGGATTTAAAATTTAATGTTAACTCGAAAGATTCATTAAATTAAATGTATGTTTTCATTGACTTTTGAAAATTAGAAACTGAAAACAGCCTTTTGCATGTTTTCAGTTTCCTTCACAAATTGAATTTTGAAAATAGTTTTTGTTTTTTTCCCATTTTGAGTTACCAAATAAGTTTTTTAGTCTTAAAAATAGAAAATTGTTTTTGGAAATAGAAAATAAGGGAAAAAAATAGTTACCAAACATACCCTTAATGTGTGCCCTTAGCACACATTAACCGAACCCTTTATTTATTACGGTTTAATTAAATAGAAATTGGGCCAAAGCTACTCACTCCCTAGCTTGTATGGAAATAGCTAGGCTGGGGTTGAGATCAGTTGGCCCTATTTGTGGTCCTATGGAGGAGCCAGATGCTTTTTTGTATTTGACTCTGAGAAGTTTCTGACTCTTTCAGAATCTTTACAGAGAGAAGAAGAAGAAGAAGAAGCTACAATATAGGTAGCCTAATTATAATAGTGGTTTTTCTTAAGCACCCATAACATGTTAATGTTGTTGGCACCAATGATGGCAAACAGCTGATTAATTTGGTTGAGGTGTGGGGAGGACACTTCCATTCCCTGAATTCTTGCTTTTTATTGTGTCATAAGCGGTTTGGAGGGGTCAAGTAGTTATGTTGACCATCAACAAATTGTAGGGTACCACATCCAGAATGCTATAAAAAATTTTGCTTGAGCATCCGTTGGTTTTTTGTTTTTTTTATTTTTTTTATTTTTTATTTTTTTTTTGTTTTTAATGCAATAGAATTTTATTGAATGTTATCTGTTCCATAATGATTATTTTTTTCATCAAATTAAGATATCAATTGGTTTTTTTTGTATAGGCAAGTTTCAAACTCCAAATCTCTTAGTCGATGACAAAAGACTTTATCAGTTCAATTAATTAAAAACAACAATTTTTTTTTTATTTAAACTATTGTAGTTAGGTTTATTTATAGGATTTTACATTTTAAAAGATTAATTAAACCATGGATGACCACATAATTAATCTCAATCAAATGATATAGAAATTAGAATAAACATTGAGAACCTTTAATTATGGTGAAGAGCGGAATCTCACTATGGCTGGGGGGACCATGACCCCAAATTTTATAAGTTGCTAATATCCTGTTATGTATTATATTCATCAAAATTTAAAATTTTACCCTAAAAGAGATATTTCCCCCTGTCCCATAAAGTAAATTGATCCTCTCAAAAACTTTTTTTTTTTTTTTTTTTTATAGAGTTTCAGCCTATGACATTCGCTTATAATGATTGTCATCTTTATTATTAGATTAAGATATTAATTGGTTTTTGGTATAGGCGAAAATTGAATCCTATATTTCTTATTCAATAATTAGAGACTTTACTAGCTGAGCTAACTAGAACTCACTCTCAAGAATTTAATTGAAGTTCAATAATAAAAAGATAGTAATATATTTCATTATTTTGGCAAACTGTTGATGTGTCAAACTTCTTATTAGTTTTCATCTAGGTTCACAATTAATATAACTTTTTCATTTACCAATAACTATTTACTACATCACAAGTTTGTAAAAATTTTTGTAAAAAAGGTTTGTATTCTAATATCACTCTTAAAAATTTAAACATACATGATAATTCTTTAACTTTCACTGTACAATTATATTTAATGAACGTGACTAAGTAAAACTCATAGTCAAATTCCAAAATAAAATATCTATTTTAAACACTTTTTTCTCCACAATTTTCTCAAAACTCAATTTCTATTCTTTTGACAGCAAAGACAACAGCAAAGTTATCTCTTTCATCCCTAGATCGATATTTGACTCCGGAAAGGGTATCCCTCTCTAGGGGTTGTATATCCAGTTAATCACACAAATAGAATGTATAACGTGGTAGAATTTATCATTTGATTGTTGGTATGAGTAATAAAATTTTGTTCAAAGTATTTTACCTTTTTTTGTAATTTTCTAGAGTAGTCAGTTTTTTCTTCTTCAATTTCTTGTTTTCTAGTAATTTGTTGATTTTTAGGACATGAAGTGGTACAAACTTGAAACTACCACGGGTTGTGAACTGACAAAAGTTTTTCAATTGTCCCTTCTCATAGTCACTCTCTGTTGTCCCTTCTCTTCCTATTGATCTCTCTCTCTCTGTTGCCTTGTCACTCTCTGTCCTCTCGAAAAGAAACCTCTCTCTTATTTATTATTTATTTTTTTCTTTTCCTGAGGTCAGTAGCTCCTCCTTGCAAGGACGAACAATGTCCCCTCTAGTTTATTGTTTTGCCTTCAGATAGTACAATTTGGAGGACAATAATTTAAGGGGTTTCCACATCATTTGTTCTTGAAAGTCATTGGTGGGTTGAGTTTTATGGCAACTTAAAGCAAATCAAACTCCACCACGGAAATAGCATTTCTTGAGGATAAGGTTAAGATTGGTTTTGAGTGGCTAAAATGAATCTTGAAAATAAGATTGGTTTGAGTGGCTAAAATGGATCTTGAAAAGAAACTTAGTACAATTTGGAGGACAATAATTTAAGGGGGTTCCACAACCATTTCTTCTTAAAAGTCATTGGTGGGTTGAGTTTTATGGCAGTTTGAAGCGAATCAAACTCCACAACGGAAATAGCATTTCTTGAGGATAAGGTTAAGATTGGTTTTGAGTGGCTAAGATGAATCTTGAAAATAAGATTGGTTTGAGTGGCTAAAATGGATCTTGAAAAGAAACTTAAAATAATAATAATAATAATAATAATAATAATAAATAAAAGAAAAAGAAAAGACACTCCTTTTTTGTTCTTCATCCAAGTCTTCATTGTACATTATTGTTGATCTGGGTTTTTTTGTTTTTGTTTTAAAAATATTGGAAACTCTAAATGGAATAAAGATTGGATTAATTCTATTAAAAAAAAAATAAAGCCACTCAATTGGAATTTTCCCAAAATGCTATCTCTCCAACACATATAGATTATAAATTTGAAAATAATATAAGTAGTATTAGTGCTAGTTAAAATAATATTAGTGATTGTATCACTCATGGTTTAAAAAACTAGAAAAAGAAAAAAATCAAATGATTATATGTAGAAGCTAAATTAGATTCTATGTCAATAACCATAGATAAGAAAGATAATAATATAAAACAATTAAGTACAATAGTAGACTTGGATCTCTAACTAGAGACTAAAGAAGTATTATATAGTTTAGTTGATAAAATAGAAAATACCTCACTAGATGGCATGAATAGCCAAGGAGACAACAAAATCTCTAAGTTATTTTATAAAACAGAAGATATAATAGTTCTTCAAGAAATTTTCAGAGAACTTAATGGTATCTAGAAATCTCATTCCCAAATCAAAAAGGCAAGTTCAGACAATATATTACTAATTTAGCAGAAAGAAAAATTCTTCTGACTTTATCAAATGTGGTTCTTAAAACGCACATAGGAAGAAGACTTTACTGAAGACACATTGGTAAATTCACAGGAGTTTTCTTATGATGACGAAAAAATTATGCGGCACAAAGCTTAGTTAATTTGTCTGATAGAGCTAGCCAAAGAATTAAAGGAACAATTCAGGGTGAAAAATGTTAATAAGACAATTTGTTACACTATTACCAATTGGCTACACGCCAACTAATTGGCAGTAGATTTGCTAGAAAACTTGGTGTCAAGAAAAAAATTTGAATGCCATAAGAGATATCTCGATTCTCCAAAAAAAAAAAAAAAAAAGCGTGGTGTAAAAATAAAACATAGAAACACATTTATAAAGTTCTTAATTTGTTTTACTTGGGACAAAGTTAGTGAACCGATCATGAGAAGCAAGATATTTTTTATTTGTTCAACTTTATTATTGTATACAACAAAATTTATTGGATGTGGTGATTGGTTATTGATAAAAAAAAATTGATATTTAAGTAGTGGACATAAATGAGACCTATAACTATTTATCACCTCAATAGTTTGTAAAAAATATTATTAAAAATTTTTTGACGACAGGATTACTCTTTAATAATCATGAAAATAATTTTTGTAGAAACAACTTAGGTGAGAAATCACATATCTTATACCAATAATAGCAATACAATTATTGCACGCACACACACACACTCACACTCACACATACGAAACTGGGAAGGCCCCACTCCCACCCAAAACGACATTTCTATCTAACTCTCATTTGTCCTGTAATGAATTGGACACCAACATACTGTACATTGAAATGCAGCAGTAATCTACAACCAAATTATATATAAGAACGCAGTTGGACCTCATGGAGAAGTAAAAGAAGCTTAGAATTAAAGAGGTTAGCACTAAGATGGATCTCATTCATGGTGAGGGAGTGAGTGAATTATTTCAGGTTCAATGTCATTTGTATAAACACATTTTTAGCTACATAGATTCCATGTCACTTAAATGTGCAATTCAGTTAGGCATTCCTGACACAATCCACAACCATGGCCAACCCATTACTCTCCAAGAGTTGGTCTCTAAGCTTAATATTCACCCCAAAAAAACTAGTTGCGTGCACAGGCTTATGCGTCTATTGGTGCACTCTGGCTTCTTCGCTAAAACTATTGTTCAAGAAAATCAAGAAAAAGAAAAAGAAGAAGAAGCCTATACTCTCACATCTTCTTCTAGGCTTATCCTCAAAGACAATGTCACTAGCTTATCACCATTTGTTCTGGCAATGCTTGATCCTGCACTTGTAAGCCCATGGCAGTTCTTGGGAGATTGGTTTCGGGGGAGTGAGGTCACACCTTTTGAGAAAGCACACGGGAAAGGAATCTTGGACTATTGCAACCAAAACCCAGAATACAATAACATTTTCAATGAAGGAATGGCCAGTGATTCCCGACTGATGAACTTGGTTGTTAAAGACTACAAGCCCATTTTTGAGGGTTTAGGTTCATTGGTTGATGTTGGAGGTGGTACTGGGACAGTAGCAAGGATTATTTCTGAGGCATTTCCTCACATGAAATGCACTGTGCTTGATCTCCCACATGTTGTTGCCAACTTGCCAGATAGTAAAAATCTAAAATTTGTTGGTGGCGATATGTTTCAGTATATCCCTCCTGCAGATGCCATTCTGTTTAAGGTATGTGACATACTAATGTGTCTTTAATATTTGAAATAGTATCATCTCAATTTCACTTAAATTTGAGAGTTTATTTGATGGTTAGTACTTTATTTTCTAGATTTAATAGTGTTCAAAGTATCACAATTTTTTTTTTTTTTTTTTAATTTTATGACATACACTTTTAGACTTGTAAGATTTAATCTAAACAATGAATTGGTGTCCATTTTTTTAAGTTGCGTCCAATTGTTTATTTTGACTATTAATATTGGCTATAGTTGGGTTTTTTTTTTTCTTGGCTCGAAGGTGGTAATAGGAAATTTTCTTCATGTGTGCGTGGATGTTGTACTTGGATGTACCATTCATATGATGTAAAAAAGCTCCTTAACCACAATTACTTTCCATAAAACATGTTTACAAAAAGTAAGATAGAAAGATAATTAAGTAGATATTAGGTAGGTAAATCTGAACAATTGAAATGATAAATTTAAGACTTCCATAGGTGAAAGAATTTCGAAGAATTATTTAACATTATTTTGAGGTTGGCAAAATTTAAAGGATGCTAGAGATATGAGGCACTCAAATTTGATTGTTATATTACTATCTGGCAGTGGATTTTGCATGATTGGAGTGATAAGGAATGTGTCAGCATACTGAAAAATTGCAAGGAGGCTATTACGAGCAGAGGTAAGGAAGGAAAGGTAATTATCATAGACGTAGTGGTAAATCAAGAGAAGGATGAACATGATGTTACCACTACAAAGCTCCTCTTTGATACACTAATGATGGTTGTGCTCACTGGAAAAGAGAGAAACGAGAAAGAATGGGAGGAGCTGTTCCTGGAGGCTGGCTTTAGCCACTACAAAATTGTGTCATCATTTGGCATGAAGTCCGTCATTGAGATTTATCTTTAGGAGATAAACAAGTACCAATGTATATTAAGCCGGCAAAGACTGTTGACAAAAAAAAAAAAAAAAAAAAAGAATAATGCTTGCCAGCATAAGAATTAAACTACTATCAATCTTGAAACTACCTATTGTAAGATATCATAATTAAGCATAATAAATTTTGCTTTAGTATCTTCTTATTATATATATATATATATATATATATATATATATATATATATAATTGAAGTCTCTGAAACTCCCACAATTTTCCACGTCACCACTATTTTATTTTAGATTACTTTTATTATAGGTTTTATATCTTATATCTTACTAGTGTTTAACCCACGCAATGCGTGGGGTCATTTAAAATCTCATAATTAGAAGAAAATACAGCTGATTGCTTTTAATATATACTATACATTCTAAAGACTCTTAGTCATCACAACCCAATCTTTGAGGGTATTTACGAAGGATCCTGACAAATTACATTGAAATAAACAGACATGTTTTTTCACTGTACAACTAACCCAACTAAAAAACTTAAATCAAAACCAACCCAACCAAAACACTCAGAACTAACTCATATTTCTTAGTTCATAACCAAATCAAGGGAAAAAAAGAAAAAGAAAAAGAATATTAGCATTCAATTTCACTTATGTTGTACTTATTCACTAAAATGACTCAATACAACATCATTTACATATCCACTAATCTAATGAGGTTATGTAGATAGCCGTACACACACTATCTGTGCCCATGGATCCTAACTTGGTCTGTCAACAACTAAAAATGCAAAAGAGAATACTATATTATATTCAATTATTTACAGCCTTGTTCTAAATTTGGGTCTATGGACTTTCATATTCAAGAAATCTGTCAACAGGAAAAATTTAGTAATTTGCATAAATTAAGTGTTAATAGTTCCAAATTAGCAATTGGTACATAGGAAAAAATAAAAATAGAAACTTCATAAAAAAATTTATAAACTTGAATCACAGCAGAACTAAAACGTACTTGAAAAATGTGATATTCTTATCTACCATTCTTATGAACCACAATGAACAAAAGACTTCAATTTTAACTGAAGAAAATATTGCTTGTGGAGGTAAAAGACTCCCTTGAGAGCCTAAAATCGCAGATTTTATTTGAATCAGTGTAGGTGAAACAGACTGGGCACCATCAACTGGTGTTGAAGATCTGGATGGATGCAATAGCTGAACACACATAACTTAAAATAATAGTCAGCCCAATAGGTATATCTACTTTGTACTTAAACCTGAACACATCATACTTCTTACTTTATAGCAACAGAACAATAGGGGAAAATGTATTTATTTTAATCATTTGATCTTGCTGTTAAAGATCACAGGAAATCCCGTTGACTACATTCTTCATCCAGCTTATAGACTTCGAAATCAACCATTTTGGGACCATCACAGTCTCTAACATACCAAATTGGGAAATATAATTACATTTTTGGCAGACATAAATTCAATTTGAAGATAAGAATTATAGTAATGCTGTCCTAATCTGTCAGCTTTATCCAGTAATGTTTCTTGAGAATACCTGGTGAGTGTTACAAATTTGAATTTCAACGAAATAACAGGAAATATGACAATCGCAGTAACTTAACAATACATTTAGTTTACTCCTCTAAAGAAAAAATAATAATTAACAATACTATGAAATACATAAAGACTCGTAGAGTAAGGTAGTATATACATTAGAGTTCAGTTTTTTTTCTTCTTTGATGCAATTTGCTTAGTACCCTTTTGACGTTTTTGAAGCATTTGGAGCGGCATTCTTTTAGGTCTTTCAACAGATGTTTCTCCTATTTCTATTTTTTGACTGACTATGTACTTGTCCTTCCTTGATTTCTTACAATTTCCTCCATTGTGTCCTGCAATAATTTGCATTCTTATGTATCAATTAGATATGTATAGTAAATTATGTGTAGACTAATGTTTGAATCATATAGTAAGCAAGGTGAAGTAAGTATGCTTCAATTACCTGATGTTCTTCAACTTTACGTGAGTCATTTTGCTTATGTGAAATTTCCATCTCCAAAATCTTCGAGACCGTGTAATTTTCTTTTCCATACTTCAAATTATATTCATCAAGATGTAGTTGGAACAAATATTCATTGCCAATTATTTTTTGAATCTCGTTTGGTAAAATATTCTCATCTAATTTCAAAATCTGTATAAACAAAGTATCATACAATTAGCAAAATATGTATATATACATGCATCATGTCTTGTGCAATTATTTTTTTTAAATTAAAAAAAAAAAAAAAAAAAAAAAACAGAAAATGGTGCATGTATATGTGTGTGTGTGTGTGTATACAACATTCGTAAGAAAGTATTAAAACTTCAGTTTTCAAATTATAAACATGTAAGGGTGTCTTCCATCGTTAATTCTACTATCTACTTTACCACCCATAGATGTCATTGCGAACATTGCATTATAACTACTGATTAGAGTTCTGAACGTTTTAGATCGTTGACTACCAAGAGGATCTAAAAGCTCATCAATAAGAGGAGGTGCTTTCCTAAGCAAAGGTAACTTAACCTTACCCTCCATACAACAGAGAGAGAACTTTGGTTTCCTAGGCCTCTTAGATTTGACTGTTCTCTCTTCATACCATAAAATTGAACCACAATGCACGCATGCATAAGAAGGCGAGCCAAAATTCCAAGGTTTAGTAAATTTTCCTCTATGAATTTTAAAATATGAGAACAATAATGATGTAAAAAAAAATGAATATCAATATTTTTTTCCTTGTAAATTTAAGTTAAGTCATCTACTTGTAAATTCTTCACAACCACTCTCATTTTCTGATTCTTGGATTTCTTGAGGTATATCACAATTATTGAATCCATCTTCTAACAAAGTATCATCTGTACTTATGTTCAATCTAGTTTCTTCATAGGAATGATCCATGTCAACATCAATATCTAATAATCAAATGTGAATTGAAAGTATTATTTTCAAATTTTTATGAAGCAATATTTAAAGAATTTATAAATACAAAGTGGCAAAAAGAGAAACGAACCTCTTGATGCATAAAAATCCATATTTGTACCAGGTGAATGCAACGTAGAGCAGTCATGAGTTAAAGTTTTTTCTATCCCTTTTGTTTTTTTTTTTTTTTTTTTTCCTCTTTTCAGTAATGATCATTTTCCTGGATTTCCTAGCCTAGGTAAATTTATTTTGTAAACTATTTTTCCTTTCATGCCATTTTCTGCCGGATCACCTCTCAAACATTAGCATCCGTCTTTTTAATCGCGCTTGTCTTGCATTTTCCATTTTTTTTTAAAGTCAGAAATGAGCTGCAACAAAATTAATTATAATTATTTAAAATTCAGAAAGCATGGCAGGTTTATATAAATGAAATATATTACAAACCCTTTATTTAATCAAATATTCCTTCCTCTTGAATTTTTTCTTAACACTTTCATGAAAGCCCAAACATAAAGAAACACAAAAGCACCTAAACATAAGCACTCAATAAGACAGCAAGAATTAAGATTGATTACATTAAAGTTCCTCAAATATTTTAGGCTTTGCTTCAAAATTACACAAAGATAGATTAGATTATACACACACCCAAGTAATGGAATTCATGAAACTTTTCACTCACTATTATGTAATCTTCTATTCATAAAATAAATAAATAAAATTAAAGCATCTATAAGCACTCAATCCAAAACACTAAGATACACACAATAAAAATAAATGAGTAAACAAAACTAACAACACAACATTTAAAAAAGCCTGCCAATAAATTCAGCCTAATAGCCTAAGCAGTACAAAAATTAAAAGAAGCAAAGTCTAATAAGCATTCTAGTAAATTAGAGACATATATTAATAAGGAAATAACAGTAAAATTAACATTATAAACTCAGTAATTAGCATTAAAAACCAATAATTATGCTTACAAAAAATTACAAAATAACTTTACTCCTCAAACATTTAGATCTTAAACCGTCCATCTGACAAATATGGCTACTAACAAAACATAGAATACAAAACATTGGTGATTAGAGATGGCATCACAAAAATGGCTCTAACAGCCATATATAAAAGAAAAGCCAATAGGAAATAACAAAACGCTATTCTAAAAGAGAACCAAGTAAAGGCATTGTTAAAAATTATGTGTATATACATATATATATATATATATATAGGCAAAGATTCCCTTAGGAAAAATTATTACAGGCCAACACAAAAAATCTTAAAAGAAAACTACGACCTATTAAGAAAATCAACCCTTAATGGACACATATAATAAATATAACCTCTGTTAGAAGAGAAAATAAAACCTAATATATAACCCTTGTTTTAGATTCAAAATGTTGTATTGCTTAAGCACAACCCTAAAATTACATTACTCATCAATAAAATATCAGCCCACTTCCTTCTTTTTATCTCTTCATTGGATTGCGAAGAAAATTTTTCAATAAAAGCTCAAGAACTAACACCAAAGGGTGGATGCACACACATATGAAAAATTATGTGAACATGGAACTTTTTACGAATCATATACTTATTCAAAGCAGCCCAAAACACCAAAACCTACGAACATAAAAAAAAAAAAAAAAAAAAAAAAAAAAAAAAAAAAAAAAAAAAAATGCTAAGAAATCAACCATTATTGAACAACTAACATGTTTTTTCCTACACATATTCAAGAGCTAAAACCCATGATGCCACCCAAAAAACTCTGAATTATGATAAATCAAGAAGAAAGCATCTAAATAAAGAGTAAAACACAATGACTTAGATTGTCCCTAATGAATAAATGCATATCATCTAATGACTTAGATTGTCCCTAATGACAGTAAATAATCAAAGATTATAATTTGAGGCCAAAACATTGAAAGAAAGAGAATAAACATCCAGATTTTAATTCAAATTCAAATAACACAAAATAGCAGTGAGGCTGAAGAAATCAATTTGTAAAAATAGAAGCTGGCTAAAACATGCAAATCAAAGCCAACTAAAACAGGATTACAGTAAATGAACAAAATGTAATACTAAGTATAAGATAAGTAAAAAGAGAATCAGCATTCAAGCAAACTGTATTAAACTGTAAAATGGTTTTATCTTTCAATTATCTTGTCAATGTTCCTTTTAAATGAAGAGGTTGGTCTTTTTTTTCAAAAATCAGCATATGTAGAGGTCGAGATTTATAGATGCTCTTTCATGATTCTAGGATTCTACCATTCTTGTCCATGCCATAAGCACTAATATTCATAACAAATTAGTAAATAACGGAATACTGGAATTGTTTTTCCATGAAATCAAAAGACCAAAACCAACAAACAACAAAAAAGAATAAATGCTGTAAAGGCCACAAACCAAATATAAAACCTGATTTGAAATTGAATTTAATGATTACATAATCATCACAAATAGAAATTCAAATCCTTCCAAACCAACACAATGTAATCATTGAGCTACACTGAATAGTAAAATTGAACTAAAACAAATAAGCCAAATTAATTGCAAAGCCAAGCAAACATAATAATCAAGAATATTGTTGTTCTTTGGTCATTCAGGTGGAACCAAGAATTAAAGACGTTTGCATAATATTTTATTGGCTTTAAAAATAAAAAGGTTTTTCTAAAGATTAACCAACTAATTGAAACATTAATGTGAACACCACACAACAATCTTTAGTAAATAATCCCTAAATATTCAACAACATAATTTTAAGCAATACGTTGGTTATTTAATCAAATTCAATAAACAAAAAAGAAACATAATTTACTGCCAATAAAAATTCATTCATTCTTTAAAACAATTATACATTCCTTTAAACAAATATACAATCAAACGGAAAACATGACTTTTTTGCACAAACATTAAATAGGTTTTAGACTTTTTAGTTTCAAATAATAGATGCTTAGAGCAGCAACATTGAGAAATCAACCATTATTAAATGGCAAACATGTTTTTCCCTACATATATTCAAGGGCTAACCCCATGACGCCACTCACAAAGAAGCTGGATTATGATAAATCAAGAAGAAAGCATCAAATGCAAACCACTACGTGTATATGGTAGAGGTACCAAATGCAAGCCACTAAAAGCATAGCATTCAAAAAAAGTCATGACAGTTTTACAATTCAGTAAAATATAAAATAAGAATCCATTGAATTTTTTTTTTTTTTAAAAAAAAAAAAAAGAAGAAAAAAGTAGATTAAAATATGCAATTCAAAGCCTAATCAAAACAAAAAAGATCAACGGAGAAAATTTAATTCAAATTATGAGATAAATAGAGGGAAAATTAGGCCATCTAAACCTCTTAGTTTGATGCAGCAACTCTTCTTGCAAAATACCCGTGTTGTACTTGGCTAAAAACTCAGTATTCAACAAAATGACAGGGTAAGAAGTTTTTTAAAACCACAGCAAAGGAAGATGAAAGAGAGACTACAAAAGAAGCGGAAGCAAACATTGTAATATGGTTTGAGTTGCAAAAAATATGAAAGATTGATTTAGTTTTTAACAATTTGCTGGCTATTTCCCATATGATGATGGCAAAGAATTTGGCTTCCATTAGCCAAGGATATATAAAATAAATACTTAAAGCAAAATTAACATCAAACAATAACACTTTTTGGCACAAACTTGAACTGGAAAGTTTGTTTTCGTCTTATACATAAAGATTTTAAACAATCCAATGGTGTCTTTTTATTTTTTCTCAACTTTCTAACTCTCTCAAAGGGGGTTAATCTCATTACCAGAAAAGATTACAATCACAAAAACCATCAATTTTCCCTTCTTTCTTTCCTAATGTCAATCATTAAGCCTGGGCATAAATCTGATTAGCTTTGGCCACAACCAAATAGTACAGACTCAAAAGTGCTAATAAGTTCTCAACCAATTTTGTATGATAATGCTTTTGCCATCAAATATTTTGTAAATAAAACATAATAGTTCAATGTCATATGACTAGTGACTTTTATGAATAAGTAAACTTAGTATATATTTTCACTCATTCAAAATCACAACAACCAATAGCCTAAGGTAAATTGTATATGCCCACTTCTAAGTTTTAGTATATATTTAGTTCTTTAACTTAATTCCATGAACTTACAGATAAATGTAGTCACTAAATTCCATGATCTCACTGAGTTTACTACTCAGTGCTTATTAACGATGTTGCTAATGGAAATATCATCCCAACCAGGGGCCTTCATCAAGGTGGCCAGTTCCTCAAGCTTGTTCTTACTCTGTGTAGAGGGCTTTTTTCCACTCGTCCATTAAGTGGCTAGAAACCAACTATTCAATGGCATTTCTTTGTCAAGGTTGTCCAAAGGTTGCTCACCTCTTCTTTGCAAACAATAGCCTCCTCTGTTGCAAAGAAAACATCCAAAAATGTTAGAACTCAAAACAGTCCTCCAAATATAAGAATAGACCTCAAGGAAAAATCTCAACATAGAAAAATATATTATTTGTGTTTTTTTGCCCCAACACATCCAAGAGATAAAAGAGGAAGTCCTAAATATTTTGGGACCCTTTTAAGACTTGTAACATACCAAATACCTTGGCCTACCTTCTATCATTGGAAGATAAAAAATAAATAAATAAAATAAAAACAAGTATTTACAAAAATTAAAGAAATGGTGGGTTAGAAACTAGCCGGGTGGAAAGGGGAACTCCTCTCAAGAATGAAGTGGTCTAAATGTGCATACACATTGCCTAAGATATAAGGACCTAAAGGAAAAGCAACTAGAGTGCTAAACATTGTACAATGACTACATCACTACAGGGCATATATAATTTAGGCCAAATTTTTATTTCTTCAATTTTTTCTCAAATTAATAAAAAAATATTAATATGAACAATGTCAGTAGTAACAAGAATTAGAACTGTATAGGCTCATATAGAATCATTTTTTAATGAAACATAAATTCTGATATGATGGTTGTCTAAAAGATCTCAAGTGCCTAGCTTTTCATAGGATGTCACAATTTCCTATTTTCAGTGTGAAAAAGTAGTATGTTAGGTCAAAAAAGTGACAAATGCGCGTAGGTGTTAGCTTTGACAAGGGATCGTGTTGGAGAACAAGGTTTGGCCCATACCGAATAGGACCAAATTTTGCCCATAGAGGACTTGGGCCAAGGACCACCAGCTACAAGCCCATCTTGTAAAACTGGGGGACCGAGCTGAATTACCAAGACCATGACATTTTTCCATGGCATCCGAGCAGATCTTCTATGTCTACTGAGAGAGAGAAGCAGTGCCTTAGGAGAGTTCGTCTGCTGAGTAGAAGATTTGGCATCGAGTCAAGTAACGAGGAAATTGTGCCATCAATAGAACAATGGACCCCACCTCTGACATGAGATTAGATATGCTAGAACAGTAGTTTAGACTTAAAAGACCGCCTAGTCACCACGGATGGAGAGACCCACATGTCAACAAGATATTCTCTCATCATTTCGAGTCCACTAATGAGAGAGTACAAAAAAGGGAGAAGGGGTCAAGCCCAAGGGTTGTGTTTCCTTTTATAGTTGAGTATTTATTGTTGTTTGGATGTTATCCTATAAATGGTGTACATTTGGGAGATTAGCATAACTTCTAGCTCATTTAGTGATGCAATGACTATTTATCCGTCGCTTGGAGTAATTGAGATCCTTGCAATAACTGTAGTCTGTAGATCTCTAGCTGTATTTTCCCCGTTACACCTAATGAAGCATCCAAGGTCAACGTAGAACTGTGTTTTGTATTTAAATGTGTGATTTGCACCAAAAAGAAGCTGATCTAACTGAACTTATATACTAATGGAAACATTTATGTACCTTCATGCAAAATGAGGCAACTGTCACATGTATAGTAAATGAGGAGAAAAATTGTAATTGAAGTATAATGCAATTTACTAAAAACCTTCTAGCATATTTATCTGCAGGCATTAAGCCAATGAATAAAATTAAACATACATGTAAGAACAATAGCATTTGAACAAAGCGAGAGTGATAGCATGCATTGTGGATTTTGGAAGGAAAAAGTTCATAATCGTAGAAGTTCATACCTCGATGATCTAAAAACGACTTTTTTCCTCTTACCCAGTAGTTCATACATAGCGTTGGCTAAATTTGGCTAAATTAACATATTTACTGGTCCGAATCCATAAAAATATCCTCAACCTACAAAACCTAAAAAAGGTGTACAAATTTCGCATATCCAAAAGCTCAAGAAAAAAAAAAGGCAATAATACATGCCAATCTACAATTGATAATGCAATCCCACATGCTAACATACCAATTAACGTTTCAAAACTGAAATTATAACATAAGAGTCCCCATGAAATACCTGTTTTGCAATGGGCATAGACGTGGCTTGCTCATGATGGCCATTTGAGTAGGATCCAAAAAAGACAGTGACACTACCTCCATAGGTGTTGGCTTTTCCAATTGGATTAAATTGTGTTGGGCTTTGATGAGAAACAAAGGCTCGAACAGGTTAATCTAAGGAATTGAAAAAAAAAAAAAAAGTTGTGGGAGTCATAAGAGTTTAAAAGAAGATCAAAAGTCTTGTGAAAAAGAAGAAAACCAAGAAACTGTTAAGTGGTGGGAGTGAAAAGAAACAGTAGAAGGAATGATGGGAAGACGAAAGATCACCTAGATTTTCTGTGAACAAAAGGCGATTCCTTGTGTTATATGATAGGCAAAGGTTTTTAAGGGTAATTCAAAAAGACAGTGGCTTTTATACGAAAGAGATTGCTCATGTTTATTATAGGTTCTAATTGTCCACTTAATCCCAAGACATTAAAAATAAACAGAACCAATAATGCCTATTGGAGATAAATGAAATTAAATTGTCTAATTTCTAAGCGTTATGTCACAAAACAAATCAACGTAAAAACTAAAAACTAGAAGCTATCTTTCCTTTTTTCTATTTTTTAAAAGTGAAAATTAGAGGTTGTTAAGAAATAATTTAAATAAGCAAATCAATACCGTAGCATAGAGTTTCCCTTCTCACTTTGAGAAGGACGTTGAGTTCCCTCTAGTAACAACGTTACTAGGAGGGCTTGTGGTTGGTTTTTCGTGGGGCCTGGGATACAGAATAGGATCGGTATGGAGGACTTAACTAGGGACTGGAAGAAACTGTCATTGATGGAGAAGGAAGGGGAGAAGCTTGACTTGTCATAAAATAAGAAAACACAGGTTTTTGTACTAGCTGCGAAGTTCTTTACACGCAGATCTTTGAACGTGGAGGCAGTGGCAAAAACGTTCAGACCACTATGGCGCACGAGGAAAGCATTTGAAGTGAGTGAAGCAAGGGAGAACAGACTAGTTTTTGCGTTCTAGACGGCGGAGGATGTGGAAAAGGTGTTAATGGGAGAACCATGGTCGTTTGACAGACACTTCGTAGTCTTTCAACGATATGATTTATCTACTCCAATTGAGGACCTTAACTTCAGTAAGGTAGCATTCTGGGTTCAGATACATAACTTACCATACTCTCTGTTGACGACGGAGGTAGCAGTGCGTCTCGGAGAGTCATTAGGAGAGGTTAATGTGCCAAACGACCCAACGGAGATGAGAGGAGGAAATTTAATGAGGGTGCGAGTGACTATAGACATAGCAGAACCTCTGTGCAGAGGAAGACGTGTGGATTTTGATGAAGATAATGAAGGGTGGGTTTCTTTTCAGTATGAACGATTACCTAATCTATGTTATTGGTGTGGCCACTTAACGCATGACGACAAAGAATGCGCTTTGTGGCTCCGAAGCAAGGGAACATTATCAGTCCAAGATCAACAATTTGGATTATGGATCAGGGCCAGTCAGTTCAATCCGGCAAAGAAATCCATAGTTGAGGTCCAAGGGTACGAAACCATGCCTGGGGCATCCAGAATGAGAGGTGGGCAGGTCGGAAGAGACAAGTCGGACACGGCGCCGGTGAGTGTGTCAATTGGAAACATGGAGTCTAGTAACGTATCCGGAGAATCCGGAAAATCATTAGCACATCAATCAGAAACAAAATTTGCGGCTACTTTACAGGAAATTGATAAGGTTATTAATGAGGATTTTGAAGTTCAAAAATTAAATAAGCAGGATAATGCAGTAACGGAGGATCAGAATGGGAAGGAAACAGATATGGTAATCAGTATTGGGGGTGTGGCGGAAGATACGAATATTAAGAATCATGACTTTCAGTTGAATCTTGGGCCATCACAGCTTGGAGAGCACGTGCTATTCACAGCTGGCTGGCTGGAGAATGACCGAGATAAAAAAGGAAGGAAAGGAGGGGCGTGTGATAAAATCCAACCAGGGGCTAAAGGGCTTACACAGGCCATACAAGATACAGAGTCTAGGCCCAATGGAACGTGGACCAGGATGCATGACAGACCAAGGAACTTAAGTGACCCAATAATAGCTGCCAAAGAAGGGCCCAAACGGAAGAAAATAAACCAGGCAGAAGGGGAAGGCGTGATACAGGAAAAAGAAAAAAGACTTAGAATGGATGTAGAAACAAAGAACCTGAGTGTGTTGATGGCCTCAGAATTTAAAACGGCGGAGGTTACTAAGCAACCTCGCCGGGAGCAATGAATCTTCTCAGTTGGAACTGCCGAGGGCTTAGGAACCTCCGGACAATTAACGCCTTGTCAGAGGTGGTAAGAAAAGAAGAGCCCAAAATCGTCTTCCTTATGGAGACAAAGTCGAATCGGGATTGGATGGTTATGGTAAAAGATAAATGCAATTTCAAAAATGGTCTGTATGTGGACAGCATTGGTTCAAAGGGTGGGTTGGCAATGCTATGGAAGGAGGAGGTGAAGCTTGACATTCAAACTTTCTCACAATCACACATTGACTGCCTGGTGGATGGTGGAGCTGAATATGGATGGTGGCACTTGACTAGCTTTTATGGTAATCCAGAAACTTCAAAAAGAAAAGAATCATGGGATAAAATGAAGCACTTGGGTACAACTTCCTCGCTGCCTTGGCTGGTTATAGGTGACTTTAATGAGATCATGAGCATGTCGGAGAAGGAAGGTGGGAGTTCTAGACCGCGGCAGCAACTAGCAAATTTTGTCGAAACAATTAACTTGTGTGGTTTGCGGGCATAGGCTTCGTGGGACCACGTTTCACATGGATTTATGAGACAAGGGATGGCAGGTAGATTAGAGAAAGGCTTGACCGTGCCTTAGCAAGTGTGGATTGGGTGAACTTATTCCCAAGAGCCAAACTTCACCACCTCACTAACTCGGCTTCAGACCACTCTCCTTTGCTGCTGCGTTTGGACAGAAAGGTCAGTAAAAAGAAGATGAAGAAACTATTTAGATTTGAATCAATGTGGCTCAAGGAACCACAATGTGAAGAGATTGTACAGAATGCTTGGCAGGATGGTATTATAGCCCAGTCGGATTTCCCATTAGTTTCATGCATAAACCAATGCAAGATGCAGCTTGAAGTATGGAATAAAAACGTGTTTGGACACGTTGGTAGGAAGATAAATGAACTACAAAAGCACTTGGAGTGGTTGGAAGTACAACCGGCCTCTACAGGTAACATTCAAGATATGAGGGATACAAGAATGGAGTTAAACAAATGGCATGAAAATGAGGATGCAATGTGGTTCCAACGTTCAAGGATAAACTGGTTTCGAGATGGGGATAGAAACACTAGCTATTTTCATGCTAAGGCTTCGGCTAGGCTTAAAAAAAATCAGATTGATGGGCTGTATGATGCACATGAGATATGGCAAGAAGAGGAAGGGAAGGTGGGAGACATAGTGGAGGAATACTACACGGGTCTCTTCACATCAAACCAACCAGCAGAGTTCAATGAGCTCCTACAAGCCTTGCAGACAAAGGTGACCCCACAAATGAACCAAATGTTGGACAAAATGTTCACTACCAGTGAAGTACATGTGGCCTTGAAGCAGATGCGTCCTTTTAAAGCTCCAGGACCCGATGGTATGCCCCCTTTATTTTATCAAAAATTTTGGCCAATAGTCAGTGATATAGTTACTAAAACTATTCTTGATTTTCTTAATCACGGTGTATATCCCCCTAATTTTAATGAGACTCACATTGTACTAATCCCTAAGTCAAGGAGCCCAAAAGGGTGACTGACTTTTGCCCTATTAGTCTATGTAATGTGGTTTTCAGGATAACATCCAAGGTGATTGCAAACAGATTGAAGAAGATCCTGCCATCCATTACCAGTGACACCCAAAGTGCGTTTGTGCATGGACGGTTGATCACTGATAATGTCCTTGTTTCTTTTGAGACCATGCATCACATTAATGGAAGAAAGGGAGGCAAAAAGGGTGAAATGGCATTGAAGCTAGATATGAGCAAGGCATACGATAGAGTGGAGTGGTTATGCCTGGAAAAAATTATGGCCAAATTGGGATTTGGGGAGAAATGGAGGAGTTTGATCATGAGATGTGTTACTTCAGTTTCCTATTCAGTTAAAATAAATGGGAAAGGGGCAAGATCATACCATCTAGGGGATTACGACAAGGAGACCCGCTGAGGGACTTTCACCTTTAACTAAAAAGTCAGTGGATAGGGGTGAGATGGAGGGGATAACAGTTTGTAGGGGTGCTCCTCGCCTATCACATCTCTTTTTTGCTGATGATAGTATTATTTTCTGCAAGGCTACAATTGGGGAATGTAATGCCATACAAAGAATCTTGGGGGTTTATGAACAAGCCTCGGGTCAGCAGTTGAATCGAACAAAAGCGGCTTTGTTTTTTAGCAAGAATACTCCTGATGAAATTAAAGAAGAAATAAAGAATAGATTTGGGGCTCAAGTGATCCGGTAGCATGAAAAGTATTTGGGTTTACCATCCTTGGTGGGGAAAAATAAGAGGAACACTTTCAATGATGTTAAGGACAAACTTAGCAAAAAGTTAGCAGGTTGGAAAGAGGAGCTCCTGTCAAAAGCAGGTAAGGAAGTGTTGATTAAGGCTGTAGCTCAAGCTATACCAACATACACTATGAGCTGTTTTAAAATACCTGATTCTCTCTGTGATGATTTGACTAGTATGATCCGGAATTTTTGGTGGGGTCAGAAAGGCGAAGAGAGAAAAATGTCTTGGCTTAGTTGGGATAAATTGTGTGAGCCCAAGGCCAATGGAGGTATGGGGTTTCGATAATTAAAACAATTTAACCTTGCTCTTCTTGCTAAACAAGGGTGGAGACTTCAAGTGTTGCATGATTCGTTAGTTTATCGTCTATTCAAGGCGAGATACTTTCCACACACGGATTTTATCCATGCTTCTATAGGGAACCACCCATCCTATGCTTGGAGGAGTATCATGGCTGCTTAACATTTGGTGAAACAAGGTATCCGGTGGAATGTGGGAAATGGTGAACATATTCAAGTGTGGGGTGACAAGTGGCTGCCATCACCTTCTACTTTCAAAGTTGTGTCTCCAAGGCTGTTCATGCATGCTGATTTATGGGTTAGTGAGTTGATTTCCCATGAACCCGTTGGTTGGAAAATACAGGTGATTGATGCTCTGTTTCTTCCCCATGAAGCAGACATCATCAAAGGCATTCCTTTGAGCAATCACTTACCACCAGACAGGCTTATATGGGCTGCGACAGCTAATGGAACTTTTAGTGTTCATAGTGCATACAGGTTAGCAATGGAGTCCTCTCGGTCCGAAAATGCAGAATCATGTTCTGATAGTAGCAGACTTCGCAGCTTCTGAAGGCGAATTTGGAAGATACCGATCCCTCATAAAATAAGACATTTCACCTGGAGAGCTTGCCGAGAGATCTTGCCCACGAAGGTGAACTTGAAACGGAGGAAAGTGGTGGATGTAGACAGCTGTGAGGAATGCGATGATGGTCTTGAGAACTCGGGACATCTGTTCTGGAGCTGCCAGAGAGCTAGACAGACTTGGCAATGCACTAAACTCAGGTTTGCCTTTGAATCGACTGCCATCAATTCATTCTTTGATCTAGTATGGCATCTGATGATGCTTGAGGAGTACGAGGAAGACAAGCTGGCCATGGTGGTTACTATAGCATGGGTGATGTGGACAAACCGCAACGAAGTGCGCCATGGTGGGACAAAGAAGACGGGCGAAGCACTGGTCAAGTGGAGTACGCAATACCTGGCATAGTATAGAAGTGCAAACTCCTCACCGGAACCGATACAGAGAAGCCAAATTGAGAGATGGTCTCCCCCACCACTGGCAAGATACAAAATGAACTTGGATGGAGCGGTCTTCAAAGCACAAAAATTTGTTGGAATTGGTGTCCTTATCCGAGATGAGCAAGGGAGGGTCGTAGCAGTGCTTAGTCAGAAGCTAAATGCACCTTTAGGAGCTTTGGAGGTGGAGGCAAAGGCGGTTGAGGTTGCTATCCAGTTTGCAAGGGATGTTGATATCTCTGATTTTATTATGGAGGGGGACTCCTTGATAGTATATAATGCTCTGTGTGGTCACTCATCCCCACCATCCTCGATGGCAACCATCATTTCAGGTGCAATTGGATTTTGTGGGCTGTTTCACCGGGTTGAATTTTCTCACATTTGTAGGCAGGGTAATAAACCAGCCCATATATTAGCAAAACATGCAAAAGGCATTGTTGATTATGTAGCATGGTTGGAAGAGACGCCTTGCTTTTTAATGCAAGCTCTTAACCATGATGTATTGATTCCTTGTTGAGTTGAAATAAAATTGCAGACTTCCTATCAAAAAACAAAAAAAATACTACATATTTAAAATCCCATTTATTTAGGAGAGAATCAAGAATGCAATAAAAAATTTAATGTGCCATTGTCTAGATACATGGCACACGGAAGACATTTAAATTGACACTCTTTTTTTTTTTTTTTTGGAAAACTAAATTGACACATATCAAATTTATATGATATGTACAAATTGTGACTTATGTTGTTATGGACTTGGATTTGGTCCAATGTTTAATTTCACTAGATCCATCTAGGTCACATATCATGATCTGGATGAGTCCAATGCAATTGAATACTGGATCCAATTTTTACCCTGTTATTAGTAATTTACGAAAAATTCCTAGATACTCCTAGAGCATGGATAAATGGTGTTTTCTCCTCTCACATTTAAGATGGACTCCATCATGAATTTAATAAGTGAATCACAACATAAATGTGAGAGGGGCGAGCACCATTCTTCGTACTCTAGAAATACCTAAGTATTACTCTTAATTTATGTGGCCATGATGTATATTATAAAGAAAGCTACCACATTTCAATGAATGATCATGGTTTTACAATAGTTTAGTTTAAGTAAAACTCTAATAGATGTATGTTTCAAGAGCTTGAAAATTCTACTTCAACTAAAATTCTCTCTCTCTCTCTCTCTATATATATATATATATATATATATTGATAGGCCAAGAATGTATTGACCCCTTATGATAAATTAATTAATTAATTAGCAAAGTTTATTAATTAATCAAATTAACATACAAAACGCATGGTAGCACAAACAAATCACCAATTATCTAAAGTATGCAACTAAAAATAAATTGATACGATGATTTGTTTACGAATGAAGAAAACTTACACGGCAAAAATCTCATCGGTTGATTTTAAGGTCACCACTCCTGAGAATCCACTATTATCAAAACAAGCGGTCACAAGTAAAGAAATCATAGTACCTTATACCAACCTACAATTGAACCCTTACTCCAATACCCAATTGGACTTGTTTTGTAGTGACAATCTTTCCTTTTAATGCATGGCTCCCAGTATGTGACTAACCAATTGCGCGGATCTTAGTATGAAACTTGATCACCAACTTGGGAAGGATATTGGCTGCAAAGTTCTTCTGTTCATCGCACAATGAAGATCATGAAGTTGCTTGGTCACAAAACCCTATGATGCACAAACACAGCAACTTCTTCAAGAACTAGGGCAAACTAGGTTTCCGGTCACACCTTCCTTCACACTTGTGGAATTTTCTCTTATGCAACTTCTGTAACCTTTTACAGCCCATAAAATAATCCTTATATATGTTTAGGGTTCTAAGAAAAAAAAGCTCAAACATACATTCACAGATTGGATGAAAATCAGCTTGAAAAACTGAACTTCATAAACCTCGATAGATAGCCATCTATCAAGCAAGCTGTCGAGCCACGAGCTTCAGCAGCTTTTAAACCTCAATAGATGCTAGCTGTCGAGCTTTAAAATCTGGCACTTCATTACTTGATTCTTGGACAGACTTGTATGGCTTTAAAACTTGAACTTGAAACCTTGTTTCTTGAAACATTAAACACATCCTAGATCTATCCAATTACAAGTAAAGCGTGTTTTGTCAAAAGATTAGACAATCACATAAAATATTGACATATGTTCCTAACATTGAATCACATATGTCCTAACATCAATATATATATATATATATATATAACAAAATATCTGAAACAAAGAAGAAATCCTCTGTAAGGCGTAGCCGAGTAGAAATAGAGAATGAGAATGAGAAATTTGAGGGCACCCACATTCAGGCTGGCATCCCACAACCATAACTAGTAAAGAGATTTTAAATAGACTAAAATTTAGATTTTGTTGTTTTGGTTTGATTGATCTGATTGTGTGGGTATATAATCTCTACAAAATCCCCTCTCTCAATATTATGTTATTGACGTAACTAACAAAATATTTTGTTACTTGCATGCAAATTGTCTAATAAAATACCTGATTTTTTATTTTTTATTTTTTCCAAAATTTGATTGATTCTGTACAATGTCCATTTTGCAAGTCTAATAAGTAGACATGTATTCTTCTTGCTATATACATGGTCTAACCAAAGTCAATAAGTTAGCAAGAGGTTTCCTTCCTTCTTCACGTTAGTATCAATTTATTTTAGATTTTCTTTTGATTTATGTGTAATGAACTTCATATGGTAGAATTGTTTTCTTGGTTTTAATGTTATGTGAAATTAGGAGTGTGGGCAAGAAAACAAAATTTGAACTGTTTATTTTGTGGTAAGGCCTGGAAGTTTGAGAATTGATTATTGATTGAGTAGAGTGATGGGGATACTAGATCTTATATATTTGTGATTGGCATTTGGAAATGGATTGATAAATTGGATTTGTTATCATTACCATTGTGGTTCAGGATATTTTAAGTTCAAATATTGTTATTTATCGATGTATCTAACATAGATATATGTGGCTGCAAATAATCTCCTCAACAGTTTCCAAGAAGTCTGCATAATCAAAATTGGGGGCTAACAAGAGTATGTAAGCAGAGATACCTAGACTATTTGTCTAATGTTTCAAAGTTTTGAATTTTATGTTTGAGTTGCTTCTTATGAGTGAGAGTGGTATAGTGCCTCATGTGTTTAGGTGGCATATATTCCTTGGCAGCAAATGCATGGTCTTGCTATGCTGTCATGAAATTGTCTACACATTTGTATGTTCAATTTATCAAGAAAGTTTTATCTTTTATCCTTAAAAAAACGAAAAGAAAATAGTGCATCTTAGGAGTAGAACAAATTAGCAAAGCAGGAAGAGCAAATTTATTAGTTTGAATATTTTAAAATGATACCAATGTTCTTTTTCTATTTGTAGGGTCTTCAAAATTGTCAACAGCTTGCAATATGGCTGTACATGCATAATTGTTTTGTTAATGACTGCTTCACAACTTTAAGTTTTACAAGTCATTGAAAACTTGTGTACATGGCCATATCATCAAATTCCCCAATTCAAAGATATATAAACATTCCAAAATGCTCAAAAGGTTTAGTATCAGAGCTCAAGCTTTAGTTGCATAGTTTTTATTCTACATTCCATCAACTTGTGAACTAAGTTTTTTTTAATGTCTTATTGATAATTTGACAATTATTTATTTATTTATTTATAATTTGAACTGAGTTTATCTTATATATAGTGGTTTTTGTATCTTCCTTTGTCATGATAACGAATGAGCTTCCTTGCTCTAGGATTGAATTAAAAATAAATTAAAAAGTGTGGACTTGGCATCAACTTTTTTAAAAAATTATATATAATTAATTTTGCAATATCTTTTCTCAGTTTCTTTTATTACAATAGTCTGTGTGTTGTCTTTCTCAGTCAACTACTATAAAGTAGTTTTTAAGTGATCCAATTAGTTATATAGACAAGTGCGCAAGACAATGTGCCTTATATTGGCGTTGGACTATAAATTCAATTATAGTTGAGCATTATATAAATTCAAATTATGCCCAAATATGTGTATGATCTTTTGGAATGTTAGCATTAATGTTTTCATTGCCATATAGCAACCAAGGTGTGGCCTTTATGTATTATGTGGAGCACCCTACATTTGTACAAGGTTTTAGACCCGAACCGTTTATTGAACCGTAAAAGGGAGAGGTTCAAGGTTTTTGAGGTCGATCCGAGGTCGAACCGGGGTCAAACCGTAATAACATCATAATTAATTTAATAATTATTTTAAATATATATAAAAACATTAAATTAATAAAAAATTAGAAAGATTAACTAAAATAGTCCAAAACAAATATATATAGTATTTTTTATAACATAACTTTCATAATACAAATAAAAATTATTAAATTCTAAAAAGACATAAATAGCTATTGAGCTTCTAAATTATTTTTAAGTCATGACAAAGCACACTTTAGTACCCAATAATTTTTATTTTATAAAACCCAGTAAAATAGTTAAGAGACAAATTAGCTTATTTGCTTATGGCCAAGCCCATTTGAATAGTCACTGTTCACCATTTATTATGAATTAAAAAAAATCAAAAATAAAAAAATCAAAAAAATGAAAAGCTAGATCTGAAGATGTCCATGCATTTAAAAATTGTTAAAGTTAAATAAATAACAAAACCTAAGAAGGAAGTGCTTGACAGCAAGCAAGCATTATATGTTAGTAGTTGACACTAAAGCACGCAGTAGCAAAGAAAAAGTCTCCAGAAGCAGCAAAGACGTCTACAATATTTTTAGCAATACTTTCACAACAAATCATTATTTATAACAAGACTTAACAGAGAATATATATATATATATATATATATATTATTCTCTCTTTAGTCATTCCACTTTAAAACCGGCCCCACCTACCGATTCTTTTATTTCTCTATCTTCTCTTTCTTACGTATTCCCTTATCTTCCTTTTTTTCCTATCTCTACCATATCCCAATATTCCCACATCCCAATTCCCAAATCACATCTCAGTCCTGTATTCAAAATTTTCTTTCAAGTTCCCTTCTTCTTTTTAGATTTTTAGTTCTCTAAACAGTCTAGACTCTCTCTTCTTCCTGAGAGTAGCTCTCTCGTTATAGTCAGCTCCAAAGAGTGCCTCTACTTATGCTGTAGAATTCTCTTCAAGAAACACTTAAGCTAATCTCTTTTCCAGAAACTTTCAGAGACAAGGATAAAGCTAAAGGAGAAATAGTGGCTTTGAGGATCAAAGAAAAAAAAAAAAAAGGCGAGTTGGCATGTCAGAGGAGTGTCGCCGTGTCACTGCAAGTCCAGCGTGCTTTCTAGACTCCCAGTAGTTGTGTTTCTTTTTCTTTTGTTTTTCTCTGTGTGTGTGTGTGTGTTTTTTAAGGTTCAGATTCAAAAGGAAGCAGGGAACCATGAGAAGCGGTCTGATCACGATTCTCAGAACCGTGAGGTCTAACCACGGTTCGCACGGGTCCCTGCTTTTTTCCCATAGAGTGATTCTTAAGGCTAAAAGAACCGCAAAAATGAGCAGTTCGAGGTTTTCTCGGTCGGACCGTACGGTCTGGCTGGGTTTCAAAACCTTGCATTTGTAATCAAAGAACATAGAGGCTTTATATGATTATTTGTAATTGTTATTTAATCAACTATTTCGTGCATTGCATGAGTTAGCAACTAGTTTTAATATGTTTCGGTGCAAGGTGGCCCAAAATTTAGGAATTTCATCTAAATTATTTTAGCTTGTTATTCGCCTAAAAAAAAAAAAAAAAAAAAGGTATTATTGAACAATCGGTCCAAAAGTTAGGGATTTATTTGGTTGCAAGTCAAGGTGTTCACGCGCCATTCATTTTTGGAAAAGGAAGCCAATCTGACATAATACTTTTATGTCATCTGCCGTAAGAGCTTACGAGAAACCCAAAAAAAAACCCCTAATCAGCAATAATTTTTTCTAACAAAAATAATTAGGTAAAGAGGTAAAAGTAAGAGTAGAACCATAAGAGAGTAGAAATATCATATAATATTCTAAGTATCGACAATATTTTCCTAAAGGTACCTCATATCCACAGTGAAAGAGTAGAATAGCATATTATAAGTTTAAAACTTTGGAAAAATAATTAGTATTCCTTGAGATACTATTTCCTCTCACATGAATGGTTAATTCCACAATGAATTTAATTATGAATGTCACGTATCACACATCCGACTAAAAATAAAAAGAAACTAAAGGAAATTATTCTTCACCATTAAATACTAGTTTAGAGAGAAACTTTTTAAACTCTTTCTATATTTATTTATTGGATATAGATTTTGAAAATCTAACTATTGGATTGCATTTTCTTATTATATCTTTAATGCTTAAAATATTCCAAGAAGATCAAACATCAATAACTATGTCATTAATCAAATATTTAAATATCAAAATTTTGCGATCTAAAATTTAGCATAAAAATTAATTTTATTAATTGAATAGTAAATAACATTTAATTTGAACGAAATTTGACATGTGAGTTAAGAATATCCAATTCAATAATTAGATTTTCAAAATTCACATCAAATAAAAAGTTATATGAAATGTTTTATCTCCAAACTACTTTGTCCAAAGAGAGGTGTGAAAGGGAAAATTCCTATATAATAACCCCTTATTATTACAATACAAAGAATTTTGACCCTAGATATAAGCACAATCTTAGATCCTATGTTCATAACAATATATTCTCAAAATAAAAAATAAATAAATAATTGTAAAAGGGCAAATATAGTGAATAAATGAAGAGAAAAGAAAGCAAAATAGGTTAGGAAGCCTAACCCAATATATGGCAGAAAGCCCATAATGTCCTTATATAAAGGGATAAGGATGAATTTTGATTTTGCGGAAGTAAAGCAAACTGAAACCGTGCAAAGCCACAGCGGCAGGATACATGCAAAGAAACAAGATAAAGTCACAGTGGCAAGAAATGCATGAAGAAACAAGACAAAGCCATAGCGGCAGGAAACACATGAAGAAACAAGAGAAAATCAAAAGTGGTAGGAAACACGTGAAAAGGAAACAAGAAAAAATAAAAAACCGCAGGAAACGCATAAAGAAGAAGAAGCCAAAGAATGGGAAATGGAGCAGTTGGAGCCCTGTTGACCTACAACTCAGCCAATGCAAGGGAGGCAGGGCCCACGACTGAAGAGGAACAGAGGGTGTGGTTTGCTAGGAAAACTTACTTACCAAAATGGGTAAGAAATTGGAGGGAACCATCTAATGCATGTTAGAGAGTAATTAAGGACAGAAGAGATTAATGAGGGTTTGTCCTTAAGAGAAAGAGAGAAATAGTGGTATTATGGCTAGATTGGCTTTTGCCTAAAAGTGGAATGAAGTTCGCCACTGAGTAAGTATTGGTAGTGAACCCACTACCAGCAGCTAGAAGATAGTGGGAGTGAACCCACCTGTATACGACTAGAACGCGCTAAGTGCCTGTAGTAGACAAAATAGTTGGTGAAAGTATAAGCAAAAGGGGAAATCACTTGAGATTGTTCTTGGGGATAAAATGAACAATATCCATGAATATGGGGAGGACGACAACAAGAATGAGAGAAGAACACAACATCAATCATGAGAGAAGAACACAACATCAATCATGAGAGAATAGTAACAACAATAGGAAGAATAATGGGAACAACAACTTAGTAACCAAGAGAATTAGAATAGTAAGTTGAATGTGAAAGAAGAGAGAAAGGAAAAGAAAGTGATACATAAAAGAGAATAGAGAGTTGAGACAATAGAGTATACACAGCAGACCTAGCAAGCATCACTAGGCGATCTTTTCCCTCCCTCATACAAAACCATACTCTTTGTCATCTCAATCAAAAGGATAGAGAGTTTATGGCCTTGTAGGGTAATAAGGTTAAGTAAGTTAGAATTTGGGCTCTTTTTAGTATTATCCTATGGAGAATACTTTTATCATTATGTTTGCTATTATTACTATTTATTTATGCTGCTAACATCCTTGAATTAACAGTTATTCTGCTGTTACTATATACATGTAGGTATATATATTTCTCTTTTTTTGGAGTGTTTGGTCTTGTGCAAAGACTAGTTCCAGGGGAATTCCACAGAGAGAGCCAGGCTCAACTTTCCTACCCTCTACAGAAAGCCTTAGCCCAAGGCACAAAAAGGCCCCTACACACACACACACACACAATCAATTGAGATTATGAAAAAACCCAATCATAATAATGATTTCGATTCAAATTAAAAAACAACCTTGTTTCAATGTATATTTTGCAAATCTTGCAATTGAGCAAATGTGAAACTAGGTATTAAAAATAAATTAAAGCCAGGCTACGAATCAAGGAGGTATGGGTGTATGCAATCTGTCATTTAAATACGGACCAAGAACTAACGAATCCTTTAAAAAAAAAAAAAAAAAAAAAAAACCTCAGTCATTTGAAGAAAATGTTTTTAAAGTGGAGCATTCTCATGAAGGGCCAAGTTTGCACTGTAATGTCCTTAAGGCTTAAACCACATTTGTTCTAATATCGGTTCTAATATCATTTTTCATGACTTGAGGAAAGTGTTAACCATATTTGAATCATACCTTAAAGTACTAGTGAAATTATAATTAAGGTTATTTGTAATCACTTATATAGCTTAAATCTACCTAGTATATTCTCTATATAGAACTCAATTCAAAATCGCGTAACATACTCTCACACAAGCTAATCCAATTCGACCCACACAATTTAGAGTATGACAAAGCTATGATCGAGGATGCTCTGATCGAGGATGCTCTTTTCTATTTTTAAGAGGTTATGTTTGCAAGACGTTCAAAATGTCATTTTTCAAGGCCAATTAGATGGAAGACTAGTGTACATGATTCAGCTGCCAGGATTTCATGATCCTAATAAACCCATTTATGTTTGTGTCTTGAAAAAAAGTCTCTACATGGGCTTAAAAAGTCGCCATGGTTCTGGTACCATCACCTCAACTATTTCCTTCTCGTCTATGGTTTTGTCGCCTTAAGACAGAGACTTCATTCACTCTTCATTTATTAGTATTACTCTATTTAAGACAGACACTTCTTGTTTATTTCCTACAGACATTTGTTCTGCGATATATGTATCACCTGTCCATTGCCTTTGCAATTAAAGACATGGCTTATTTTGTCAACATTGTAGCCACCTATTTTTCATCTGGATTTTAGTGAATCTCTAATTTTCCCACAAAGAGCAAGATCATGCCATATGCTAAAGCCGTAAACACATCCAACGACAGAGGGAGAGGAGTGAGAGCTAGGAATACCTGGCTTTCCCCTCCCCCATTATTTTAATATGGTTTGTTGCTTTATCAAAAGTTGGTCTTCTCTCTTATACCCATATGCCTTAAGTAATAGAAAGATCTACCGAAAGTGTTGATTTTAAGGTATGAGTAATTGAAAAAAAAGAAAAAAATCTTGATAACTCCAAATCCAAAACCAAACACGGTTTGTTTCTTCATCAAAACTTGAGCTTCTCCCTAATATCCATATGCCTTCAGCAATATAAAGGTCTATCCAAACACCTAGACAAGCTAATTCTCCAAAAAACATAGATTAGAAGGTCAAAAGTGTTGTTATTAAGGTATGGGTAATAGAAAATTGCCGATTACTCCAAATCCACAACCAAATGCAGGCTATGGCCCTTGGCTTTCCCCTCCCCCTTTATTTTGATACTTTTTTTTTTTCCCTAGGCGAGAAACAAGGTCAAATAATTTAGAACAAATTCCTAAATTTTGGGCC
Source organism: Quercus wislizeni (assembly GCA_023055345.1). Taxonomy (NCBI): domain Eukaryota; kingdom Viridiplantae; phylum Streptophyta; class Magnoliopsida; order Fagales; family Fagaceae; genus Quercus; species Quercus wislizeni. Next base: position 6,021,854 of record JALGQJ010000010.1, read on the forward strand.
ACCTTGCACCGGAACCATATTAAAATAATAAGAAGATACTAAAGCACAATTTATTATGCTTAATTATGATATCTTACAATAGGCAGTTTCAAGATTGATAGTAGTTTAATTCCTATGCTGGCAAGCATTATTCTATATTTTTTTTTGTCAACAGTCTTTGCCGGTTTAATATACATAGGTACTTGTTCATCTCTTAAGGATAAATCTCAATGACGGACTTCATGCCAAATGATGACACAATTTTGTAGTAGCTAAAGCCAGCCTCCAAGAACAACTTCTCCCATTATTTCTTGTTTCTCTCTTTTCCAGTGAGCAAAACCATCATTAGTGCATCAAAGAGGAGCTTTGTAGTGGTAACATCATGTTCATCCTTCTCTTGATTTATCATTACGTCTATGACAATTACCTTTCCTTCCTTACCTTTGCTCGTAATAGCCTCCTTGCAATTTTTCAGTATGTTGACACATTCCTCATCGCTCCAATCATGCAAAATCCATTGCCAAATAGTAATATAACAACCAAATTTGAGAGCTGCATATCTCTAGCATCTTTTAAATTTAGCCAACCTCAAAATAATGTTAAATAATTCTTCGAAATTCTTTCACCTATGGAAGTCTTGAAATTTATCATTTATATTGTTCATATTTACCTACCTAATATCTACTTAATTATCTTTCTATCTAACTGTTTCTAAACATGTTATGGAAAGTAATTGTGGTTAAAGAGCTTTTTTACATCATATGAATGGTACATCCAAGTACAACATCCACGCAAACATGAAGAAAAAATTCCTATTACCACCATCCAGCCGAAGAAAAAAAAAAAAAACATTATAGCCAATATTAATGGCCAAAATAAACAATTGGACGCAATTTAAAAAAATGCACACCCAATTCATTTTTTCTATTAAATAATAAATATTACAAGTCTAAAAGTTTATATCATAAAATTTTTTAAAAATGTGATACTTTGAACACTATTAAATCTAGAAAATAAAGTACTAGCTATCAAATAAACTCTCAAATTTAAGTGAAATTGAGATGATACTATTTCAAATATTAAAGAAACATTAGTATGTCACATACCTTGAACAGAATGGCATCTGCAGGAGGGATATACTGAAACATATTGCCACCAATAAATTTCAGATTTTTACTATCTGGCAAGTTGGCAACAACATGTGGGAGATCAAACACAGTGCATTTCATGTGAGGAAATGCCTCAGAAATAATCCTTGCCACTGTCCCAGTACCACCTCCAACATCAACCAATGAACCTAAACCCTCAAAAATGGGCTTGTAGTCCTTAACAACCAAGTTCATCAGTCGGGAATCACTAGCCATTCCTTCATTGAAAATGTTATTGTATTCTGGGTTTTGGTTGCAATAGTCCCACATACCTCTCCCATGTGCTTTCTCAAAAGGTGTGAGCTCACTCCCCTTAAACCAATCTCCCAAGAACTGTCATGGGCTTACAAGTGCAGGATCAAGCATTGCCAGAACAAATGGTGATAAGCTAGTGACATTATCTTTGAGGATAAGCCTAGAAGAAGGTGTGAGGGTATAGGCTTCTCCTTCTTTTTCTTTTTCTTGATTTTCATGAACTAATGTTTTAGCGAAGAAGCCAAAGTGCACCAATAGACCCATAAGCCTGTGCACGCAGCTAGTTTTTTTGGGTGAATATGAAGCATAGAGACCAACTCTTGGAGAGTAATGGGTTGGCCATGGTTGTGGATTGTGTCAGGAATGCCTAGCTGAATTGCACATTTAAGTGACATAGAATCTATGTAGCTAAAAATGTGTTTATACAAATGACATTGAACTTGAAATAACTCACTCACTCCCTCACCACGAATGAGATCCATCTTAGTGCTGACCTCTTTAATTCTAAGCTTCTTTTACTTCTCCATGAGGTCTAGCTGCCTTCTTATATATAGATTGGTTGTAGATTACTGCTGCATTTCAATGTACAGTACGTTGGTGCCCAATTCACTAAAGGACAAATAAGAGTTAGATAGAAACGTCGTTTTGGGTGGGAGAGGGGCTTTCTGAGTTTCCGGAATAATAATTAAGTCTACTACTGCAACAATTTCCATAACTTTTACCGCAACTTGCATACATGTCGAGTTGTAAGTGGTAGAAATAAAATGGTGGATCAGTGTGGGTTCGTGATTCTACTATTTACGAGTCGCCACATAGCAAAGTTGTGAAACTAGTTATAGCACTAGACACACTCATAATAATTTTAGAGCAATGTATGTGTGAGTGTGAGCAATAAACTTCTCTCATAATTTTAGGATAACTTTTATTGTTATTGGTAAAGTCTCTGATGGTTGAATAAAAAATCTGGGATTCAATCCCCGTCTATACCAAAAATTGATTAGTGTCTTGGTCTGATGATAACAAGTTGTTATCAGGAGTGGATGCCCTAGATTGAAACTCTCTCAAAAAAAAAATTTTATTTTCATGATTCTTAAAAGAGTAATGCTACAATCACAAAATTTTTAACAACATTTTTACAAACTATTAAGATGACAAATATTTACAAGTTCTCATTTAAACCCACAACTTAAATATCTTTTATTTCTTACTAATAGCCAATCACAACATCAACAGTTTCAACTCCAACGTTTTTCTTACCAAAAATATAAAACCCCCTTCTTTATTCTTCAAATCTTTGTTACAAGACTTTCCTCACCAATTGTCGTGCATACATGTTACCCACTTCCGACAAATTTTGTTGTATACAATAATAAAGTTGAACAAATCAAAAATATCTTGCTCCTCATGATCAATTCACAAATTAACTTTGTCTCAGGTAAAACAAATTAAGACCTTTATACATGGGAAAAATTTGGCCTTTACCCTTTTTAAAAAAACAATCCAGCATTTTGCCATATTTCCCAAACTAATTAGGGAAATGTCCCTATTTTGAAACTCGATTTTCTCAAAATCAAGTTAAGCCCTATAGCGGCGTTTTTAAGGAGCCTATAGTGACGTTTTAAGGACTTACAGTGGCGTTTTGTAACTCGATCTCCATGAAAACGAGTTATAGGTAAAAAAAAGAAAAAAAATTGCATGTAACTCGACTTCATGGAGATCGAGTTACAAAACGCGACTATAGGTCCTTAAAACGTCACTATAGGCATCTTAAAACACCATTATAGGGCTCCAATTTTTTTTTTTTTATAACTCGATTTTGAGAAAATTGAGTTTCAAAAGAGGGGCATTTCCATAATTAGTTTGGGAAATGGGGCAAAATGCTGGATTTTTTTTTTATTTTGAAATGGGCATTTGCCCATTTTATCCTTTATACATGTGTTTCTAAACTAGGTCCCACGGTACTAAAAATATTGTAGCAAAATAATGTGCTACAAAAGAGGGGCATTTCACTTTAAAACTGGGCCTCACGGTACTGAAAATATTGTAGTAAAATAATTTTTAAATGTATGAATAGTACCGTGCGACCCAGTTTTAAAGTTGTTTTTCTGAAGAAGAAGGAAAAAAAAAAGGTACTTGCGGGTCTCATGAACAATGCACGGGACCCACTAAAAAATGCTGGACGCACAAAACATGCTTGGCTTGCCGCTATCCAAACATACACTTAATGTCTAGTAAACCAAATACTAAGAAAGTGTAATTAAATTTTATTTTTTAAAATTTGGTGAACTTTATAAAGGCCCCTACACACACACAATCAATTGAGATTATGAAAAAACCCAATCATAATAATTATTTTGATTCAAATTAAAAAAAACAACCTTGTTTCAATGTATATTTTGCAAATCTTGCAATTGAGTAAATGTGAAACTAGGTATTAAAAATAAATTAAAGCTTACATAAATATTAGATTTTTTTGAAAATTATATTAGTATATAAATGTTTATCTATTTTGCTATTAGTATCCATTTTATTATTTAGATTATTATTCATTTCAATTTTGTCCCTCTAAACTGAAATTTTGGCTTTGCCACTAAATCTCATCACGAATTTAATTAACAAGATCTACTATTATACAAGAGAAAAAAAGGAATACTACATCATTGTATTTTCAAAATATTGGATAATTACGCACCAAATTTTTATGAATTACAAAAAGTGATCTACACCGTTGATATCTTCTACAATGATCCTACCTACTAATTGCCAGAAGAGAAAATAAAGCAACACCTTCCTTTATTTTGCTTATGATTCTTGAGGTTTACACTCATAACGTGTGAAATACACATTATAAGATCACTTGCATTAGTATGTGTATAATAAAAAAACGTGTCAAATTTACACATTTAAATCTCAAAATCACCCACATCAGTCAAACTAAAAATGTCTAAATTTGCAAAGTGGTTATAGTAACCTTATAAATATACACAGTTACTGTAGTTTTGTATATCATTATTTTAATTTTTTTCTCTAACCTATTGTGTCATCAAATTCCTCTCTCTCTCTCTCTCTCTCTCCCTCTCTCTACGAAGATAATAATAAACAAAGAATGGAAAATGTTTGTTTAAACAAAATAGAATGTAGATTAGATAATCTAATGTAAGTGAATTTGAAAAATGGTTGTGTAAAATAGAAAAAGTAAGTTCTTATGTTAAAATAGACAAAAGTTTTTGCATAAGCTAATGTAAATGCTCTAAGAGAAAGAGAGGCCAAAATGGGAAATTGCCCCCTTTTTGGAAACAATTTATCAAAATGCTCTTTTTTTAAAATATCTAGAAAAATGTTCTTATTTTTAAAATTTGATTTTAACAAAATTGTGTTACAGGTTAATGTCAAGTTCTATGCATATTTTGTCACTTAAATTTTTTTGAAAATTTAAGTGGAACTCGACATTAGCAAAATTGAGTTCTATTTAAAAAAAAAAAAAAAAAAAAACACATAGAACTCAATTTTGAAAATATCGAGTATTACACAGAACTCGATTTTGTTAAAATCGAGTTTAAAAAACAAATTCATTTTGCTAAATAGTCTGAAAAGAAAGACAAATTGCTAAATTGTTTTCTAAAAATGGGCATTTTCCCATTTTGGCCGACAAAGGGATGGGTAACTTCATTAAAAAAATAATTAATTAAAAAAAAAAAAAAAAGGATTTCTCAATCTAGCGAAATTCAAGGATCAAAGCAACCCACTTTAAAAGTGAACACAGCCTACAGAAATTCAGTATACCTAACACTAGAAGCGCCAAGTCTACCTACTAGTGGTGAAAACGTGAAATTGCTATTATAGTTATATTATAATATCCGCAGTTTGCTAATAGCATTTGCGGTATACATATATAATTTGGTTCTTTCGTAATTACATATATAATTTAGTTTTCTTTTTTCTTTTAGAAGAATATATAATTTAGTTCGATTTAGTAAACAACTAAAATAGGAGTAGGATTTAGCACGTCCACACAAATACTTATCAACTTTGATATGACTAGCTTTTTTCTTGAATCCACAAATCCATCAAAGGCTCAAGAGTCAAGACCTTTCAACATACTTATGACCCTACTTTCTTCTTCCAAGTTCCAACCAACGCTTGCTACTGCCAATGCTTCATAGTTCATTTCTTATTATTATCTCAATACAAAGTGAACCTCACTACATAAATTATAGAAACCTAATCTTTAAGTATCTTAGTTTTTAAGTTTGCTTTAGATTTTAATTTGTTTTTTTAGTTTTGATCCTATCAATCGGCAATTTAGAGAACCAAACGGTGGAAGCTGTTGTAGGATAGAGATTGGAAGATAAACATAAAAGATTTTACCTTCAAAGGAAATATGAGAAATGCAAAATGAATCCTAATTAAAAACTAAAATGAAATGAAAAACCATCACAGCACAAATGCCATATCCTATGAGACTAATATACATCATGTGGCCTAGGATATCCGTGTAATAGTTTCTCAAGTTTTTTTTCTTAAAAAAAAAAATGTTTCTCAATAAGTTTCAATATTAGTTAAACAAATTGTTAGTTATCAAGAAAGAGAAGAAAATAAATAAATAAATAAATTTTGAGGTAAATTATCGTTTTATTCCATGAAGTTTATGCTATATGTGTCAATTAATATAACATGCTTAAACTAATCGATTAAATTATTGCTTAGTGGTCATCTCTCAAACAAAAATACAATGGAATAGTAAGACACTATGGATAGTCAAAATTTCAATAGGTATGATTTAGAATAAAGTAATATAAATAACAAATCAATCAAACGGTGGAAAAATAAAACAATTCATCCTAGAAGCCTGTTGTCTTAAGAAATAATACGTCATGTAGAACACGTACCATGGTAATGAAGAACATATCTTATGGGATGCATTTTCCACGTGTATAATGTGATCTAGGATAAGTCTCAAGTAGAAAAACTATTACACACCGACCACTTTTATTGTTCAATGCTCACTAGTATTGTAATACCAGGAAAAAAAAAATATAAATAAATATAAACAAATAAAAGATGAAGATGTTTTATGGGCTTCTTGAAGACTAAAGAGATAAGCGGATTATAAACTCCAGCCCATTACCCCACCAAGCCCACATCTCTAATGTGTTAAAATATAAGTTGGAGAAAAAGATAAATTAGGGTTTTCATAAGAAGGGTTTTATCAAGGAGGCTAAGAGGTGTTTTTCCTTGAAGTTAGAGCACATACAATTGAAGAGGCAATCAGATTGTTCAAGGTATGATTTCACACCATTAGAAACAAAGAATTAAAAGTTTATAAGGTTATCTTGGAATCATTTGTGATGTTAGATTGTTCATAAGTTTGATTTTGGTCTTAAAATTCTACTTATATTTTATGGTTAGATTTGCCGTTGTGTATCAATGAACAAAGGCATGACTCTTACGTTTTCATTAGGATATTTATATATAATCCTAGATTGAGCCACGGAATTTCAAGAATCCATGATTTTGGCTTAAGTCTTTCTTCGGTTTTGTACCTATAAAATATATATATAATAAGTCAATGATGCTACCACCGTTTCATTGAGATTATGCTAGTAAAACCATTGAGGTTATATATTAAAGTTTGGAATTGGCTTTTGTGGGGGTATGGCTCTCACTTTGTTCTCTGTGGGTCCCTAGAATAGGTATATATATTGCCATCAGGTCTTCTATTAGATTTGTATATATTAGGTCCTTTTAGTTTTGCCACATTTCTTTGATTATATATGTTAGGATGAATTAACGTTTTCTTTGGGGTTGTATATTAAATCCTAGGTCAATGATATTTTGGCTATTGCCTTCCTCATGGCAATATGAGTTTCAATAAATGCAAGTGAATATTATTGGTTAGAATATCATTGGTTAGAAAAACATTAATTTAGTGTTAAAGTGTCATTAGTTCAGCAAAATATAATCCTAGTGAGCCCATTTGTATAGTTCTATAAGCTTTATATTTTGTAGAGGATATTAAGTATATTTCCATGATTGATTATATGTCCTTAAATTATTTGATTATTGAGTAAAAATATTTGAAAATTGTTCTAGGTGATATCTAAAGATTTTAGAGGAAGTGTTAGGGAAAAATTTCTTTTGGAGGTAAGTAACTTTATTCTAATTGGTTTTATTTTGCGTAATTTTAACTACTGAAAATTGTTTATTGTTGTTACAATTTTATTTTATTTGTATTACTGATTTCAAGTAAAGAATTATAAAAAATATATCTAATTACTGAATATATGATGTATTTTATTTAATTGTTTTTTTAGCTATTCTGATTCAAAGTAAAGAATAAAGAATTTCCACCAATAAATATGAGCATTGAATATAAGATTTATTTTATTTTATTTTATTTTTTTTGTTATATTGATTTAAAGTAAGAATATAGAAATATCACAAATATATTTGAATATTGAATGTATGATTATAGATATGTATTTGAATAAGATATATTTGTGTTAGAAACTATGATTTCATATATATGATTATGGACAATTTGACTATGAATTGATTCTGATACCCAAACTAATGGGGTTATTCATGGGTGCTCTGATACCCAAACCAATGGAGGTTATTCATTAGTACTCTGATACCGATTATTCATTGGTACTTTGATACCTAGCCAATGGGGGTTATTCATTGGTACTCTGATACCCAAACCAATGGGGGTTATTCGTTGGTATTCTGATACCCAAACCAATGGAGGTTATTCACCAATGGGGGTTATTCATTGGTACTCTGATGCCCAGTCACGGGGATATAGCGTGACCATAGTCATAAGATTTTTAAGAACATGAATTACATTTGAATATTTGAACTATTTTGAGTCCTTAAAACTGAATATGTGATTTTGGAAATGTTTTAGTATTTAACTATTTTGAGTCACTTAAACTACTTGTATATTTTTGGAACCTATTGTAAGTTATAGCTTTTGATATATGGAAAACTGACTACTTTCTAAATCATCTATAATATATTTGTAAGATTAAAGTATGAGATCTATGTACAACTTATTATTTTATGACTATGAAACTTATTCAGTTATTTTGAAACTACATTGTATAGCATAACTTTGAAAACACATATTACATCTTATACTTTACAGATCTATTGCTTGATAAAACTTATTAGGATTTTGGTTACTTATTGAGTTGTCAACTCACCCCTTTTTTTTCCCTTCCAGTTTCAGATCGTGAAGAATACCAAGTTTTGGGAGTTTTGATGTTGTGTTATGAGCGGGAAAAGGAGCTTAGTGATTTTGAGATTGGATGGTCTTCTAATAGTTTTATATTTATTGGCCAATTGGCATTATGTACAAGAGGTTTGGATTTTGCTCCTATTAAATTATTGGAGATCTATTCATAAAGAAATTGTTGAGGTATTTTGGATTTAATTGATTTAATTTTTGAGGATAAATTTTAGTTACTAAGAAGGTCTTGCACACTTGTAGGGTACTTACTTTATAAGCATGCGGCGGTTGTCACGTGTCTATCCTTATAGTTAGGTTCAGGGCATGACAAGTATTGTCATGGGGTATTGGTATAACAATTATAGCACAACGGTCTCTTTGTTTAAGAATTCATAGTTCAAACACAATGAATATGTTGCTATTATGGTAATTCTCAAGTAGAAAAATCACTCTAATCGCCTCTCTTACTTATTTTTCTCTCCAAAAAAATAAAAAATAAAAAACTATTATTTGGGAATTTTGGAAAGTTTGTGGATATTTTGGATATTTTTAAAAAATTTAGGTGAAATATTGATGTAAGGACCGGTTTTGGCTTGGACCCCAAAACATGATTGGGTTTTGGCCCAACAAGCCCAAACAATAAATTTGTAGAGCGTGGGAGAAGGAACTAGCCTAATTTTAGAGAGGAAGTAACGATCATGGATGGTTTGGAAGAATAGTTGTGAGTATATGATATAAAAATATCCTCGGCATAGCCTAAATAGTATAATCAAGAATCTGGAGTTCTTCCTTCTGTGCCATGTTTTTTAATCTTTCCTCTATATGTTTTTTTCAATCCCCTTTTCTTTTGCCACCTTTTCACGTTATATACCATGATTTTAGTATCATTCCTACCATACACGTGTAAATTGGGTTATGGGAGCTTCTCCCTGTCCCATCTCACACCTCCATGAACCTTCTACCACCAGCTGTAAGGCAGCTTGTTCACTGTTCAGGTATCACCTCCACATTAATGCGGCTAGAGAGTTAGCTAGGAAGCATTTAATGTGGAGGTAATAGCTTTTACAGATATTTGTTATCCTCCGCCCTCATCCCTTATCCAATATTGGACTCCCCTGTCATAAAGTTCCCTCAAAACAGTATTCAAGGGGATAGGGATGTTCCAAACCACCTCGGACAAATGTTCCGAGGTGATTCTTCATCTCGGATAGGTTTAGGTCTACTATAAACAACTTTCAACACTTCCTGTAATGCAATTTCCACTTCTACCTTAGTTGACCATCCTCGGATATGTCTGCGTTCTCAGACTGGGTCATTGGGCCACAGGCCCAGCCCATTCAGCCTAAACAGTACTTCTAGAGGCAACTGGTCCCCACAATAGCCCCTTAAAATCTTGCTTTTCGACTCCCCGGGAGGAAAGGGGGATTTTGACATCCTTGTCCTATTCCTCCTATGATCTTGTTTCATTTGGTTGAATCCCAAAAATACATGTTTATCTTCCTAAGGCACGTCCCTGACGCTTCAGCACTCAGAGTGTGCCTTTATTTAATTTTGGCGACTCCCTTGTCCCCCACGTTCAACGGCAGGATGTGAATCTAACGGTGGATGGGTTTTCTTGGAATACGAGCGGGAAAACTCCCGATCACAATTTCTGTGCCATTATAAATAAGCTTTCAAATCAATTCCTCTTCACCTTCAATAGTCGCATTATTTTAGAACTCGTGCATTGAACTTGTCTTTCTCTCTCTCTCTCTCACTCTCCTGTGCATCTCCAAATACAAAAACCTTGTCTGAGGACCATTTCTCAAACTTGTAAGTCTCCTTGAACTCTCTTCAGCTTTTATTTTGACTTTGCAAAATTTCCTTTAAAGACTTCTTAGAAAATGGGTAGATTTATGCACTTAGTGGACTCCAAGGAGGGGATGAAGAGCTTTAGGAAGAAATACAACATTCCTCCACACATGGGTGTTAGGTACGCCGCACAGGGAGAATGGTTTAACGAGAGAAAAATAGAGGAAGTGGTCATCTCTATGATTACCTTCATAGAGGGAGAGATGACCATTCCTATGGGTTCCCTCACTAGGAACTTTCTTAGGTTTTTTAGGCTTTCTCCCACACAGTGTACCCCGAACATTTTTAGGGTATTATGGAGTATAGAAGCCTTAAACGAGAGGATGAACCTAACCCTAACCCATCACGACGTGAATTGGATATACAATCTGCACAATCTGAAAAGGCAAGGGTATTACCTAAAGTCAAGGCACTCCGAAGTTAGGTTGATCCAGTGCCTCCCTATATCAAATAAGGGACTAAAGGATGACTTTTTGATCTTTTCTGGGCAATGGCATGACGATTTACCTTGTCCAGTTAAGGAGGGTACACCAGGTGGGGGTCAATTGCTAAGTTTTATAATTTAACTTGTACAATTCTTCCATTTCCACTGCCCATCGCTATTACTGAAATGTGTTTTTCTTGGTTTTAATGGCATTGCAAATCCCAACTCCACTACACCGTCGCTCCGTTTAGTTAATAAGGTGAGATTAGATAGGATCCTGCAATCTGAGGTGTATGTCAACGAATCAGACGGCCAACTAAGAGCAGCACACCTCATCCTTGGATACACGCCCATCTCACGTGCATTTCAAGCTCCGAGGTGCGTGATAAGGGCTAAGGATCCTCGGCTCCACCACATCAGTGTTGCCTACGAGGGGTTCATGGCTCCTGAAGGCGTTCCTCTCCCTAGACATACACCGTTCACCCAATCATTACCTGTTGCCACCTTTTCAATAGGAGTACCATCTCCATCACTCATCCTTCAAGTAGAGAAGGAAGAAGAAGAGGAACAAAGGGAAGAAGGCTTTGTGGACCTTACTGAGTCCACAGACAAGTTCGAGGTTTTTAACCAACCTTCACCCCCCAAGGACGTGCCAGAAAAGATGGGTATCCAAAGGAAACCCCAAAAAAGCTTGCAGGAACTGTTGGAGAGCCAGCCAGGAAGAGGAGAAGCTAGGAAATCTTCTCAGCCCAAGCTTCCACCTCCTCCACCAAGGTCTCCTCGTGCTCCTCAGCCAACCCTCCCCTCTAGGACCGAGCAGGTTGATCATAAGAAGAGGAGGGAACAGAAGGGTAAATAGGTAATGGAGACTGGAAGACTTCGTCCATCCAATGAAGAAGAAGCTCAGAGGGCGGTGACACAGCAAAAAACTAGCCATGCCCCCAACCGAGGTGCAGAAAGGCAAGACAATCAATTCCCAGAACCCCAAGCATGGCTTCCAGCTCCCATGCTTGGTGGTGAGCCCCTGGTGGATGATGCATTAATCAAGGACTTCAATGGGAGCATTGGGTGTCATGTTGCCTCGACACAGGAGCAAACCCTTCTGCTCCCTAAAGATATGGTGAAGTTGCGAGGTTTTAGGAGAAGTGAAGTCTTCCTTCATACAAAAAGGTTTCTGGGCATGGCATGTACTTATTTTTCCCTTGCTGTTTTTCTCTTTCTTCTTTTTTTTTTTTTTTGTTTGACATAATACTCATTCCTTCCTTTTAGTTTCAAGGCTTTATAAAATACATTCAGGCTCAAGGAGATGATCAACTCCTTCTATCAGCAACTGGACAATGAGACGAAAAGGAGGGTTGCTACTGTGCAAACTTTGACCATTGCTAAAAACAGCAACACAGATCTGAGAAAGAAACTGACTGCCGAGGAGCAAGCTCGGAAAAGCCCAGACGTAGCCCTGGAGGGTGCTGAGAGGCAAGCTGAAAGCCAGAGGAAACTGGCACGTGAGGCTAGTGATCAACTGGCTGCTTCTAAGAAGCAGTTGGCCGCTCTGAAGAAGCAACTAGAGGAGGCTCAAAGGCTTAGGGAGCAGGCTGAAAAAGCCAAAGTTGAAGCTGAAGAAGCCAAGGCTAAAGCTAAGAAGGAGAGAGATGAAGCCGAGTAGCATGGCTATGACGTCGGCGTAGCTGAGACCGAGGACGCCCTAAGGGCAGAGGTTCCCGCCGTATGTCGTGCCTATTGCACTCAGACTTAGGAAGAAGCCCTCAATCGAGCTGGGATTGATGCTTCTTCCGAGCTGAGGAAGCTAGAGAACATCATCTTTCCTCCTGCCCTACAAATTTCAAACCAGAAAGAGGTAGCTCCTCTAGTCTCCCAGCCAGCCGAAGAGGCCCAACCTCAGCATCCTCCCTCATCCAGTCAGCAAGAGCAGGACAGAGAGCGTGAAACTCTGAAGGACTCCTTTTCAGACAAAGTAGCTGAGGCTCTCCAGCCTAGGGCAGCTTCTTAAGGCTTTGAGAAGGAACTAGCTTCAACTACTTTGCCTGTGGAAGGAACTTCTAAGGAGAAAGAGAAAGAGATCCCTCTTGAAGCAATTGACAAGGCCCCCAAGTCCAGAGTCCAAATAAAGCTGAAGCCTTAGTTTTTATTTTTAGGATAATGAAAGTTATTGTAACTTCATCTTTTGTACTTGAAGATTAATTTTACTAATGTATGAACTTTCTCTCTTATTCTAAGTAATATATGTTAGAATTATTGTTTTTTTTATTTGCGTGATATTCACTTTATCTTATTTTCTATTCACACTCAAGCATACTTTATAAAGGAGCAAAACTCGTGGAGACAAATGAGAATTCAATTTCATGTGTCTGAACTCATAGTCTAAATAACATATAACCATTAATTCCCCTCACTTTCAAAATACGCTTTCCATTTATTAACTTTTAACAGGTTTCCCAATTTCAAGGCAATATCCCAACGTTTAAGTAAAAAGCAGGACATGAACACATTGAAACACCCTTAGTTGATATCTATGAGGCTTATCATGACTTATAAATTTGGTCATAACTTAGTCCAAAGAATAATAATTTGTATTCAAGATCGTGGTCTAAAGGTTTTAACACAACTTAGACTCTACTGAATACTTCCCCAGACACTGTAAGGATAATTATTTTCAATAAGTTTGTGGTCCGAAGACTTGCCACAACTTAGTTTATGTTGAATATTTTAAAAGAGGTCATAGGATATTAATTTCCACTAAGTTTATGATCTGAGGACCTGACTTAACTTAGCTTCTGTTTAATATTTCAAAAGATATCATGGGATATTAAGTTCCACTAAGTTTGTGATCCGAGGACCTGACATAACTTAGTTTCTGTTTAATATTTCAAAAGATGTCATAGGATTCATGATATACACTTAGGATAAGCTAGAAGGGAATCATAAAGCAACTAATCTTATTAATAGTAGTACCTTTTCAGGTTGTTTACATTCCAAGGATGGAGTACAGTTTTTTCATCTAAATCCTCCAAGTAGTATGCGCCTATCCCTGCCACTGATGTGATGCGATATGGTCCCTCCCAGTTAGGCCCCAATTTTCCCCAAGTAGGGTTTTTAGTATTTCCCAAGACTTTTCTTAATACCAAGTCTCCTGGGGACAATGACCTTTACTTTACATTCATATCATAGCCTTGCTTAAGCTTGTGTTGATAATAGGCCAGCTGCACCATTGCATTTTCTCTTCGTTCTTCAACTATGTCCAAATTCTTCTTCAGCAACTCATCATTTCCATTCGAGGTGAATGTGCTAGTTCTCATTGTTGGGAAACCATTCTCCAATGGGATTACAGCCTCAGCCCTATACGTCATTGAGAAAGGGGTCTCTCTTGTGGACTTTCGAGGCGTTATTCGATATGTCCAAAGGACGTGTGGTAGCTCTTCCACCCACTTTCCTTTAGCGTCGACCAATCTCTTTTTAAGTCCATTCACTATGACCTTGTTAATAGCCTCAGCCTGTCCATTTCCCTGCGAATAGGCTGAAGTGGAATACCTATTCTTTATACCCAAATCAGAATAGTACTTCCTGAAGGCTTTGCTATCAAATTGAAGGCCATTATCCGAGATGAGCACATATGGAACCCTGAATCGTGTAACAATGTTCTTCCAAATGAACCTTTTGACATCTACATCCCTGATATTAGCCAGAGGCTTAGCTTCAACCCACTTGGTAAAATAGTTCGTACAGACTAGCAGGTATTTTTTATTTCCTACTGCTTTGGGGAAAGGTCCCACAATGTCCAAGCCCCATTGAGCAAATGGCCAAGGGCTAGAAAGAGGATTGAGAACTCCTCCAAGCTAGTGAATATTTGGCGCGAACCTTTGACACTAATCGCATTTCTTAACATATTCCTGCGCCTCCTTTTGCATGTCTGGCCACCAATATCCCTAGGTAATAGCACTATGAGATAAGGATCTTCCTCCTGTGTGACTCCCACAAACCCCTTCGTGGAGCTCCTTTAGGAGTGATTCTGATGCCTTGGGGTGTACACAAAGTAGATAAGGACCAGAGAAAGAACGCTTATACAATTTTCTATCCTCGGACAGCCAAAACCAAGGAGCTTTTCTACACACTTTCTCAACTTCGGACTTCTCTTCAGGCAATATATCTTTTTCCAAGAATAATGATATAGAATCCATCCAGCTCGAACCCAGCTTGATCTGGTGGATCTGAGGCATACCCCGGTGTAACGACGTGGGGGTGCACAGGTCTTCAACAAGTATTACTCAAGACAAATCTTGCGTTGAGGATGTGGCGAGGGTAGCCAAAGAGTCTACATGAGTGTTCCCACGTCTGGGATATGAGACAAGTCAAAGACTTCAAATTTTGATTGTATACTCCTAATCTGGCATAAATACTCCTGCATTCTTGGATCGCGGGCTTCTAGATCACCCCTTACTTGGCCCACCACCAGTTTTGAATCTGAAAAAACCTTCACTACTTTTCCCCCATTTTCTGGACCATCACCATTCCCATCAGCAAAGCTTCATACTCTGCTTCATTATTAATAGCCGAGAAACTCAGCCTTAAGGATTTTTCAATAGTAATCTTTTCTGGTGACACTAGAACTAGCCCCACCCCTGATCCTCGCTGGTTAGCTGCCCCGTCCACATACAATTCCCAAGGCGTGGGACATTGGATAGAGACTACGCCGATTGATCTTTCACCCATGTTATGATTTTCCCCCTCCATTTCCTCAGGGCATTCAGCAAACTCAGCCACCAGATCGGCGAACACTTATCCCTTTATAGAAGTACGAGGCATGTACTTTATATCGAAAGCCCCTAGGATCGTGCCCCACTTGGCAATTCTTCCAATATAATCTGCACTTCTGAGTATTGATTTGAGTGGAAGCTGAGTGAGCACGACCACAGTGTGTGCTTGGAAGTAATGGGGAAGCTTTCTTGTAGCATGGACCACTGCCAATATTGCCTTTTCCAACGGTAAGTAGCGCACCTTAGCTTCATTGAGTGACTTGCTCACTTAATAGACTGGTCGTTGTATACCACTGTCCACCCGTATGAGCACAAAGCTTATGACATATAGGGCTACTGCAATATAAGCAAAAAGAACTTCATCCACCACAGGGCTAGACATAATGGGCAGATGAGATAAATATTGCTTAAGTTCCTGGAATGCCACAACACACTCCTCGGACCACTCAAATTCTTTCCATTTGTGCAGCAGAATGAAGAAAGGCCTGCATCTATCTGCTGATCTGGATATAAACCAATTCAAAGCAGCCATCATCCCAGTAAATTTCTGTACCTCTTTGGGATTCCGAGGTGGTTACAAATTATTAATGTCTTTAATTTGATCTGGATTTACCTCAATTCCCCTATGAGTCACCATGTACCCCAAAAAATTTCCTAAACCCACTCCAAAAGAACATTTAGACGCGTTCAAACACAGCTTGTGCTCCCTCAGGATTTCGAAAATGCTGGTAAGATCTGTTACATGTTCGGACACCAACTTACTTTTCACAACCATGTCATCAATATGGACCTCAACGTTTTTACCTAACTATGGTTCAAACAATTTAGTCATCATCCGTTGATAAGTTGACCCTGCATTTTTCAGGCCAAAAGGCATCACCTTGTAGTGATAGTTTCCTATAGGAGTAACAAAAGCTGTCTTCTCTTGATCATCTAATGCCAGGGGTATCTGGTGATATCCTTAAAAGGCATCCAGAAAGCTCATCCGAGGATGGCCTACTGTTGCATCTACCAATTGATCTATCTGAGGCATAGGGAAAGAGTCTTTAGGACAAGCCCTATTAAGATCTGTAAAGTTCACACACACGCGCCACTTTCCTGTTTTCTTTTTTACCACTACGGTGTTAGCCAACCACTGAGGGTAAAACACCTCTTTAATAGCTTCTGCTTGCTTAAATTTGGTCACTTCACTCTTGATAGCTTCTACATGTTCCTTGGACGGGTGCCGAGGTGGCTACCTTTTTGGAGTAATGGATGGATTCACATTCAAATGATGACAAATAAACTTTGGATCTAGCCCTGGGCTTCGTAGGCATCCTATGCAAACACATTTATATTTCTTCTTAGAAGATCAACCAACTACTCCTTCTCCAGTAGGGGAATCTGAGCTCTAATTTGAAAAAACCTCTCCGGATTGTCTCCAATAACCACCCTTTCTAGGTCTTCGCATTTCACTTCATCAGCTGGCCCACTAAACAGAGATACCGGAGTTTGTAGCTGCTATAAATCGTTTTCAATAATGGTCGAGGTGTCAACCTCTAGGTTGTGTTAAATAGCTACTATTAAGGATTACCTAGCCATAGACTAGCTTCCTACTATCTCCAACACTTGGCCCCTAGAGGGATATTTTACCTTCTGATAAAGGGTGGATGAAACAGCTCCCAAGGAGTGTAGCCAAGGTCTGCCCATGATAGCTGTATAAGGAGAAAATGCATCTACCACAATAAAATCCACTTCAGCCACATCTGTACCAACCTGCACGGGTAGTCTTATTTGCCCCTTAGGGACAACCATTTTACCCTCGAAACTCACCAAAGGGGAGCTGTAAGCCGTTAAATCCTCAAGTGTTAAACCTAACCCCTTGTAGAGATCAGAATACATAATCTTAGCTGCACTGCCTTGGTCAACCATAACTCTCTTCACATCGTACCCCCCAGTTCTAAGTGTAACCACCAAAGTGTCGTCGTGTGGCTGTATGGTTCCTTGTTTGTCCACATCTGAAAATCTTAACACCAGTGGGATATTCATCTTGACTCTCTTTGGTATTGAATTAGAGTCCTCATCCGAGTAACAAGTTACTGACATTATCCTGGAAGGACAAGATCCAGTCCTCGCTGGAGCAACAAATATGACGTTTATGGTGCCGAGAGGGGGTTTCGGCGCAGCATTTTCTTGAAATGCCGAGCTCGCTTAGCCTCCTCGGCCACTGGAGTGATGCAGGAGATGCGTTAATTTTCCTTCTCGAACCAACTGTTCCAAATGATCCCATAAATTTCTGCAATTCTCTATAGTATGTCCATGATCCTGATGATAATGGTAGTAACGGTTTTGGTTGCGATTCACAGGATCTCCTGCCATCTTATTCGGCCATTTGAAGAATGGTTCATTCCTAACCTTCTCTAATACCTTTTGCACTGGCTCTCGAAATACAACATTGACCACCTGCGCATTGGCAAACCCAGACTGCCCTGCAAAGTCTCTAAGAGGTCGATTATTCTGGATCCGATCCAACCTAGAATCCCTCCTCTCCTGAGGGATCACCTTCGCTTTCCCCTTTCCCTGTAACTGATCCTCTTCAATCCTCCTATACTTATCAATCCTATCCATCAATAGGCGTACACTGGTAACAGGTTTCCCAATGAGGGACTTTCTCAAATCATGCTCAGTTGGTAATCCAGCCTTGAAGGTACTGATGGCCACATCATCGTAGTTCCCGTCTATCTTGTTGAACATCTCCCAGTATCTATCTAAATAAGCTTTCAAAGTTTCCCCCTCTCGCATGGACATAGAGAGCAAAGATCCTAGAGGCAATGGAACCCTGCTACACGTGATAAAGTGAGCGCCAAAGGACTGAGTAAGCTTCTTGAAGGAATCCATAGAATTCACCTTCAAGCCATTAAACCATCTCATCGCCATCGGACCTAGACTAGATGGAAAGATCTTACACATCGAGGCTTCGTCCTTAGAATGAATGGCCATCTTTTGATTAAAATTACTGACATGCTCCACTAGATCTGTTCGACCATTATAAAGGGAGAAGGTCGGTTGATGAAATCATCGAGGAAGGCTCGCACCTTCTATCTTTCGAGTGAAAGGGGACTTAGCAACCTGATTTAATGCTTCGTTCATGGCATTGTTTCCAAGGCCCTTATGAGTTGGGCTCTTATTCTTACACTTATGGCTATACTCCTCGTCGCTTAAAAAAGTTTCACTGGGCGGATTTCTGGATCTTCGCTTGTACGTGGCATCATCTGTCTCCTTGGAAGAAGGCTAGGAATCAGGTGATAAGCACCTTCGCCGTGCACGACGCAACCTCTTCTTCAACTCTCAATCTCACGTTGCGTGTCTTTTTCATTCTTTGCATGGGAGGCATGGCTCTTCCCTCGTGACTGACTCTTACTAGTATGTGTTATTTGCACACTTCCTTCATGATCTCCCCTTTGTTGAGGATTTACAACTGAATTATTATGTTGAGAACCCCCTGATTCCGCCTGGTGCGGATTAACGTTATCTTGATGTGGCCCGATCGTCGGTTGGTGCGAACCTAACTCTTCCATTTCCAACACTAAACCGAAATCTCCTTCTGATCAGATCAAGCTCCTCCCACAGACGGCGCCAATTGTAAGGACCGGTTTTGACTTGGACCCCAAAACAGGATTGAGTTTTGGCCTAACAAGCCCAAACAATAAATTTGTAGAGCGTGGGAGAAGGAACTAGCCTAATTTTAGAGAGGAAGTAACGATCATGGATGGTTTGGAAGAATAATTGTGAGTATATGATATAAAAATATCCTCGGCATAGCCTAAATAGTATAATCAAGAATCTAGAGTTCTTCCTTCTGTGCCATATTTTTTAATCTTTCCTCTATATCTTTTTTTCAATCCCCTTTTCTTTTGCCACATTTTCACGTTATATACCATGATTTTAGTACCATTCCTACCGTACACATGTAAATTGGGTTATGGGAACTTCTCCCTGTCCCATCTCACACCTCCATGAACCTTCTACCACCAGCTATAAGGCTGCTTGTTCACTGTTCAGGTATCACCTCCACATTAATGTGGTCAGAGAGTTAGCTGGGAAGCATTTAATGTGGAGGTAATAGCTTTTACAGATATTTGTTATCCTTCGCCCTCATCCCTTATCCAATATTGGACTCCCCTGTCATAAAGTTCCCTCAAAACAGTATTCAAGGGGATAGGGATGTTCCAAACCACCTCGGACAAATGTTCTGAGGTGATTCTTCATCTCGGATAGGTTTAGGTCTACTATAAACAACTTTCAACTCTTCCTGCAATGCAATTTCCACTTCTACCTTAGTTGACCGTCCTCGGATATGTCTGCGTCCTCAGACTGGGTCATTGGGCCATTGGTCCAGCCCATTCAACCTAAACAGTACTTTTAGAGGCAACTGGTCCCCACAGTTGATATTTTGGAAAGTTTAGGGGCTACTTTCAAAATTTTAAAATGTGGAGGGGTAATTTTTTTTTAAATCCAAAAAGGAAAAGGAGGTTTTGGATTTTATAATTGGGTCAGGCTAGAGTCTAGACAAATTGGGTTGCATTTTAGGCTTAGTTTGGCAAAGAGACTTTTATTTATTTTCTATAATTTCCATGGGCTTGGTGACTGCGTGAATCGTATTAGGCCTGGCATTTACAGATAAGGTTTAGGGCCTTTGGGTAATGCTATTTTGGGTTTGGGCCTTTTTTAATTAATTTTGGGCTTTGGATCAAGTTTACCAGTTAAGTAAACTTGCTTGGGCCTAAATATATGTGTATAGGTGTCACTCGGGTTGGGCCTAAATGAATTAATCTGGCAAGGATCACCAAATAGCCCGTTAAGACATTATAGCAAATTTTTTTAAGAGAATTCCTCTAACCACTACGATAGTTAAAGTGATTATATTAAACTTAATTTACTAAATATATATTTTTATTGTAGTCTACCAACTTTGAATTAACCATTTGTCATTTTATATATTAAAATATAAAAAAATAAAAAACAATTTTTTTTAGAATGAAATAAAAAACCATTTCAAGCCTTAATAAAAAAAAATTAAATAGATTTGATTGTAAAAAAAAAAAAAATTAAATTAAATTCTTTCCTTTTTTTTCATTTGAATAAAATAGATTGATTCTTTCGTTGTAAAAATAATAATAAAAGAAGATGCCAACACAAGCCCATGGATAGCCCATTAGGTCCAGCCTGGGGGCCCAGCCCGGTAGCCCAGCTCGCTAAAGACAAAATGGGCATTGCTCATGGGAAGGTTCATGGGATAGGGCTTTCTCTTTCGCCCTGCCTTACCCAACATGTTAACTAGTTAACAACCTGCTATGCCAAGCTCATTGTGCCCATAGGCCAAGTAAAAATGCTCAACCCAACCCATTGAAAAATCTTACAATTTGGATTTGACTCAGACCTGGTTAAGGTTAGTGGACCCAGGCTAGATAAAGTAATCAATTAATTAATTAATCTTTTTTTTTTTTTGCATCCTCCCTATTTTTTCTTTGAAGATTAACTAAAGCTTAAAAGGGGTTTTGAATATCTTCATTTTTGTTTTATTGAAGAATCAATTTGGAAAACCTCTTTTTCCTTTGAAAAGTTACGTTGTTCATTAGTAAATTAATAATTTAATAGCTATTTAAATTTGGAAAATTCCTCATGAAAAATATATTTAATATTTTTTTTCTTTTTATAAAATTAGATAATAAATAGTTAGTGGCTTGGAAAATTCTTTACTAGATTATTCCAAAAAGAACTAATGGCTTTAATTATTTTTCCCTCCATAATTCATTTTAGAACATTAATAATTTACAGAGACATTATATTATATTTTTTTAAAAAGCAAAAAGAAATACAAGCCATGCAGGGATGGAAGAGGAGTTAAGGGTGAAGGAGAAAAGAATTAAATTGGATGAAGAAGCTAGACAATTGGGTGTGCTTTTGGAATCAGAATTTAGATCGGCGGAGGTTGCCGAGCAACCCCGCCGGGTCCAATGAATCTGTTAAGTTGGAACTGTTAGGGGCTTAGGAACCTCCGGTCAGTTAATGCCTTGAAGGAGGTGGTTAGAAGAAAAGGTCCCAATATTGTGTTCTTAATGGAGACAAAATCAAATGATGAATGGATGGTTATGGTTCGGGATAAATGTGGTTTTAAACATGGTCTATTTGTATCTAGTAATGGTTCAAGTGGTGGATTGGCAATGTTATGGAAGGAAAATGTGAAACTGGATATACAAACTTTCTCTATGTCTCATATTGATCCTTGGGTGGATGGAGGATCTGGAGTGGGACGGAGGCACTTAACGGGGTTCTATGGGCATCCGGAAGCTGGGAGGAGACCAGAATCATGGGCAAAGCTAAAGCATTTGCGTACTACTTCTTCATTGTTATGGTTAGTCATTGGAGATTTTAATGAGCTTATGGGGATGTTTGGAAAGGAGGGTGGAAGTAACAGACCGAGACGGCAGATGGCAAATTTTGTTGAAGATGTTAATTGGTGCGGTCTCAAAGACATTGGATTTATTGGCCCAAATTTTACATGGTTGTATGAAAGGAGTGATAGATCTCAAATTAGAGAACATTTAGATAGAGCCCTTGCTACAACTGATTGGGTGTATTTATTCCCAATGGCACGTCTGCACCATTTAACTTCCACAGCCTTGGATCATTCTCCTTTGGTGTTGTGTTTTGTGAGAAAAACAAATGCCAAAAAAGTAAAAAAAGCCATTTAGATTCGAATCTATGTGGCTTAAGGACTCACGATGTGAGGAGGTGGTCATGGATGTTTGGTCCAAATCTATGGTTGCTTGTCTGAATGCTTGCAGGTCTCGGTTGGATGCTTGGAACAAGGTGGAGTTCGGGCATGTAGGTAGGATGATTGCTGAATTACAAAAACATTTGGAGTGGCTTGAATTGCAACCGAGTTCTCCAAGCACTATCCAAGATATGAGAAGAACCAGAATTGAACTTAACTGTTGGCATGAGAAGGAGGACACTATGTGGCATTAATGGACCAGAATTAATTGGTTTCAATCTGGAGATAGGAACACTGGTTTTTTTCATGCCAAAGCATCATCAAGGCAAAAGAAAAACCACATGGAGGGGTTGTTGGATGCACAGGGTGTATGGCAGGAGGATGAAGAGGTAATGGGTCAGATAGTGTTGGACTATTATACAGATCTGTTCACTTCCAGTAATCTGATAGTTTTTTATGAGATACTAGAAGCAGTGCAGCCAAGAGTCACTTCTAGTATGAATCAGAAGCTTACAATGGAGTTTACTATAGATGAAGTTTATGTGGTGTTGAAGCAGATGTACCTTCTGAAGGCGCTGGGCCAAACGGTATGCCTCCTCTATTTTATCAACATTTTTGGCCAAAAATTGGAGAAGTAGTTGCACGTACTATCCTTGACTTCCTTAATTTTGGTCTAACATTGCCTAATTTTAATGAAACCTATATTGTTCTTATTCCAAAGGTTAAGGAACCAAAGAAGGTGACTGATTATAGGCCTATAAGTTTATGTAATGTGATGTTTAGAATTGCTTCAAAAGCTATTGCAAATAGAATGAAGAAATTTCTTCCATCCATTATTAGTGATACCTAAAGTGCTTTTGTGCATGGAAGGTTAATTATTGATAATTTTTTGGTCGCTTTTGAAGCAATGCACCATATCAACCAAAAGAAGGGAGGGAAGATGGGTAATATGACTTTGAAATGAGACATGAGTAAGGCCTATGATAGGGTGAAATGGATTTGGTTGGAGAAAATAATGAATAGGTTGGGGTTTGATGAGAAATGGAGGAAGTTGGTCATGCAGTGTGTCACAACAATTACTTTTTCAGTGAGGATAAATGGAAAACCAAAAGGGCATATTATCCCAACTAGGGGTATACGTCAGGGTAATCCTTTATCACCATATCTTTTCCTTTTATGTGTTGAAGGTCTTTCTTCTCTAATTAAGAAGGTTGTGGATGATGGTGTGATGGAAGGGTTAGTAATCTACCAGAGGAAGGGGGGGGGGGCTAGACTTTCTCATTTATTTTTTGCTAATGATAGTCTCATTTTTTACAAGGCTTCAATTGAAGAGTGTAACTCCCTACAAAGAATTCTCACAATATATGAAGAAGCTTCTGGACAGTAACTGAACCGTACAAAAACCTCTTTATTTTTTAGTAGCTACACGCCAGATGGCATTCAATAGGAGATAAAGAGTAATTTTAGGGCACAAGTGATTAGATAGCATGAGAAGTATTTAGGTCTTCCATCTTTAGTAGGCAAAAATAAGAGGAACTCTTTTAATGCCATAAAGGAGAAGCTTAGTAAGAAACTAGCGGGATGGAAAGAGAAACTGCTATCTAAAGCTAGAAAGGAGGTGCTAATAAAAGCTGTAGCTCAAGCTATTCCAACATACACAATAGGGTGTTTCAGAATCCTGAATTCTCTTTGTGATGACATGACTGGTATGATTCGGAATTTCTGGTGGGGTCAAAAAAGGGATGAAAGGAAGATGGCATGGCTTAGTTGGGATAAGCTGTATGATTCAAAGAAAGAGGGTGGTTTGGGTTTTTGCCAATTAAAGCAGTTCAATTTGGCCATTCTTGCCAAATAGGGGTGGAGACTTCAAACTCAGCATGAGTCACTAGTATATCGCGTGTATAAGGCGAAGTATTTTCCAAACACTGACTTCATTCATGCCTCACTCGGCACACATCCATCATACACATGGAAAGCTTAATGGCGGCTCAACATTTGGTGAAAAAAGGGATTCAATGGAATGTGGGTAATGGTGATTCAATCCATGTGTGGGGTGATAAGTGGCTTCCATCTCCTTCCATGTTCAGAATCACTTCTCTGAGGCAATTTTTACACATTGAAACAAGAGTCAGTGAGCTTATCTCCCATGATGTGGCAGCTTGGAAAACTCAAGTCATTGATACCATTTTCCTTCCTAATGAAGCAAAGTTGATTAAAAGTATTCCACTGAGTTCACGCCTACCTAAAGATAAACTTGTGTGGGTTGCTACTCCTAATGGTTTATTTACTGTTTGGAGTGCGTACATGTTGGCAATGGAGAAGTCCCGTCAAGCAATAGAGGTATTAGCTCGGATTCTAGCAAAACTCGCAGCTTTTGGAAGATGTTATGAAGATTATAGGTACCCCACAAGGTGCGCCACTTCGCTTGGAGAGCTTGCAAAGGCATTTTACCAACTAAGAGAATCTTTCGCGGATGGGAGTCTAGTTGGATAGGCGTTGTGATGAATGCATGGAGGACGTAGAGTCTGTGGGTCATATACTTTGGTCTTGTAGTCGAGCGGTGGCAATGCACAAAGCTAAGGTTTCATTTTGATCAGTCCCAAGTTACCTCATTCCACGACTTGTTATGGCAGATAATGATGTCGAACTCCCATAAGGAAAAGGACATGAACTGGTGGTGACTATGGCATGGGCGATGTGGTTTAATCGTAATGAGGTTTGGCATGGCGGAAGAAAGAAGAGTGTCAAGGCTTTGTTCCAATGGTCTTGTCAATATTTACAGGAGTTTCAAGAAGCAAACCAAGCGGATCCCATTCCAGTGGTGCCTCAGGTTGTTAGGTAGTCTCCTCCTCCAACGGCGAGGTATAAAGTTAATGTCGACAGCGCAATCTTCTCGGCTCAAAAATCTGCTGGTGTGGGAGTGATGATCAGAGATTCAAATGGGCAAGTTATTGTTGCTCTAAGTAGGAAATTCAACGCTCCTTTGGGTGCTCTAGAAGTGGAGGCTAAGGCGTTTGAAATGGGTCTGGAGTTTGCACGAGATGTGGGTGTCCAAGACTTCATCCTTGAAGGTGATTCTTTGGTGGTATACAATGCACTTTATGGTTTCTCTACACCACCATCCATGATAGCATCTATTGTGCGGGGTATTCTAATGTCTTGTGGGCCTTTAGATAGAATCAATTTTTCCCATGTGAAAATGCAAGGTAATAGACTTGCACATTTGTTAGCAAAGAATGCACTAGGCATTATGGATTATTTGACTTGGATGCAAGAGACCCCATGCTTTCTAGAGCAAGCTCTTCTCCATAATGTATCTTTTATCTAATTTTTCTTAATAAAAGTTTTAGTCTTCCATCAATAATAATTATAAATAAATAAAAAACATAATTGGTCCACGGCACATGACATGGCCCTCGGTCAAAAGAGAGAGAAAAAGAGACCTAGTCAAAAACTAGTCTGCTGTCATGTGAACATAAAATCCGCGAGTCCCTTTGGTACGTATGTTTGGAACTCAGGTCCTTTCATTGTCACGTAGGCAGATCAAATTGTGAAATTTGAAGGGCCAGAGGACACGTGTCTAAGATCCAACGTACGTGTCCAGTAAAAAAATTCACTGGACACAAGCCTTGCCCAAATTTGAAAGAGTGTACGTGATATTGTATAAATTAAGAGGATGCTTAATTGCCGTCGTGTCCTGTATCAAGTACGTTGAGCATCACATCCGAACTACACTCCAAGGAGCAAAATGCCATTATATACTGTACAAAGAATGATACGATATCCATGACTACCGTACTGTCTCTCTTCGATCTTTATCCGTTTTTCTATTGTGTGGGATTCGCTTTATTTCTTGCCTGCCCATAAACAATAAAAAGCAGAATTAAATGGAGTATAAGAGAGAGCGTTTGAAATGAAAAAATATATAGGAAAAGATAATAACTCTGTTAATACAAATTTTGCGGTTGATCATATATGAATCTTGACAAAAAAAATAATAATAATAATAATAATGGTTCATGTGAATGTTGTAAGCAATCGCTCACAGCCGATTATATTAGGATTGTGGTACAAAAGTTGTTATAAGAAAAATCTATGGTCACATATTTTGTCATGATTTGCACATGTATTAAGTGCGAATTAGATTACTTTTCAGTTTTCACTAAGTACTATGGGTAGACCTTTAACTCTTTAATAAGTGAAGTAATTCAATCACAAGTTGACACATGTGAATGGTGAAAATTAAAGTAGCAAGTCTATATAACAGTGACGGGCAACCACTCATAGTTGATCACCTTAAAATTGTAGCACAAAAGTTGTAATTGTAGAAGAGACCTTTAACTCTTTAAGTAAAGTATTTCAATCACAAGCTTACACATTTTTTTTTTTTAAAAAAAATGGGAAATTACACTTGACAACTCTAAACTATATACTCGATTACACTTTACAACCTAAATTTTTCGAATGCATGTTTTGCATCTTAAACTATAATCCTTATTACACTTTGCATCTAGACATCAAGTTTGTCATTAAATTGGATGGAAAATATGGTGTGGGTACTTTTTTGGAGTTACTTGGTAGCCTTTTGGCTTTCTGTACTCTCCATTTTGATATCTCACATCGAAGAAAACTCCCTCCCCCCTTTGCCTTATAAGCATGAGCCGAAGAGAAAGGAGTACCATTAGTTATCCGCTCTCTTCGGCTCACGCTTATAAGGCAGAGGGGGGAGGAACTTTTCTTCGATGTGATACAACAAAAAAGTCGAAGGGTACAAGGGACACCCTTGCTTGGGCACAAAAAAGCACCGCACATATAGCATAACGTGAAAAGACCTAATTACCCTTTTTCTTAATTAATCTCTTAAAAACAAATAAGAAATTACACTTTACCACTATAAACTAGACTTCTAATTACATTTGCAACCTAAACTTTAAATTTTCATCCAAGTTAATGGTAAACTTAATGTCGGGGTGCAAAGTATAATAAGAGTCATAGTTTAGGGTACAAAAAGTGCATTCGAAAAGTTTAGGATGCAAAATGAAATATGGGGTATAGTTTAGGGTGGAAATGTAATTTCCTCTTCCTTTTTCTTTTTCTTTTTCTTTTTTAATGGTAAAAAAAAGCAGGGGCTTCATATAAAAATAATTGGTAACTAGTCAATCGACCATGTTAAAATTTTAGCAAAAAAAGTTGTAGTCATGTGTGTGTACACATATATCCATGAGTTTGATGTCACAACAAATTTCATACTATCATTTTTCACATCATCATTTATAACTAGTAAGATGAAAAATTATGATTAATTTACAATAAAAATGATATAAGCAACAATGTAGTAAGAAAATGACATTATACTTAAAGGAAAAGCTTAGCCCAAAACTGGTTTTGAACAATATCATCCAACTCATTATGCAACGATTGAAGAAACAACACATATGTAATTTAAGTTAAATGATCTTTTTAACAAATCCTGTGATGTGTTTAAAAAAAATATGGATAATTGAATTCATTAAGTGTATTTGAGGAGATAATTTTAAATTGATTAGGGGCTAATTAGCTAAATTTTGTCCTATACTAATTAAAATTAGAGTTTTACTAACGTGTGCCCTTATAGTATACATTAATAAACAATTTTAGAAAATTTTTTATGGAAAAATGAAAAAGTTATCATCTCTTCTGACAGATTTTTCAATTTTTCATAAAATGTTTCCAAAAATAAATTATTAATGTGTATCCTAAAGGCATATATTAACTGGACCCAATTAATCATGTTCATCGAGTATATCATATTAAAAATTGTAATATGTACACATACATACATACATACATACATACATATATATATATGAAAATTATTACACTGTAGTCGGTACCATTGTTCAATGATTTCAATGTACAAAAGTCTAGTTTGGGACCATTTGAAGAATGGGTAAAAGAGGGCAGAAAGTCATGCGTGTAGTAAGAATACACAGGAATTTCAGAGGGTGTTTGGTGGAGGAGTTTGAGTAATGTTGTTTGAGTGTTTTTGATATAAGTGTGGGTGAAAAAGTGTTTGGAAATATGTGTAAGTGTGTTTGAAATGCTCAAAAGATTGCTCAAAATGAGCTACCAAACGGGCCTCACCTTCTTGCATATAATATTGGGTAATATTTGTTGCATAAATGGTTATTTTTTGGGTTTTGTAAAGATTTTACTAACATCTACCTTAAAGATATACAATAATATACTCCCTTCGTCCTACTTTGTTTGTCCTGTTTGAAAAATCAAATTTTTTAAGGGAACATCATTTATTGTCTTGTCTACCTTTTAAAAATGTATAAGTTTTCAAAACTATCCTTAAATAAATTTATAAAAAAATTGAATTAGTAAATTAATAGGAGTATAATAGGAACATTAGTAAATTGATGACTTTTATTTTTAGAAATTGGACAATATTTTGGGACATCTCAAAATGGAATAGAGGACAAATAAAATGGGACGGAGGGAGTATCATTTTTGAAAAAAAAAATTATTGAAAATTGAACAAATTTTGACAACCTTTTTAGTTCCCAATAAATTTTTTTTAAAAACAAATTTGTTTGGGTTAATAAAAAGTTTGTGTATGATAAATTGATAATAACAGAATCCTATAATATATAGTAATATATATATATATATATATATATATATATATTTATATTGTTTCTTTGAACTGTGTAAAGTGTAAACAGAAGCGGAGGAATAGGAATAGATAGGTAGAGTGGATTAGAACGGAGTCAAACATCTTAAAGATTCAAAAAAGTGGGTTGGTCCAACTGACATCTGCTCGTGCCATCTCGAACAATGTGTGCAGTGACCAAGAGAGAGCGAGATGGTCGGATGGTTTTTATAAACCATGACTGTATGGTATATGTAGTTAAAAATTAAAAATAAGCGTTTGAAAATATGTATAAAAATATGTATAGATAAAAGAATGTGTAAAAATAAATATAATGTTATTTAAAAATTGAAAACATGTGTTTGAATGAGGTATAAAATGAGCATGTATTCAAAGTGCAAGATGGGTTTTGCATAGTTGCATGTCAACCTCAGAATCAGCCTAACGCTCGTGCAC
This sequence comes from Quercus wislizeni, assembly GCA_023055345.1. Lineage (NCBI taxonomy): Eukaryota > Viridiplantae > Streptophyta > Magnoliopsida > Fagales > Fagaceae > Quercus > Quercus wislizeni. The sequence goes on from JALGQJ010000010.1 coordinate 6,051,364, forward strand.
ACAGTCTCAACTCTCAACTTTGAATAATTGTTTTTCTCTTCTACTTTTTGGCTAATGAGTTAAAGCCTTAAAGGTTAAAGGGGTGTTTGGTTTATGTTTTCGAACAACTATTTTCAATTTTTAAATAATATTTCACGTATTTTTATATATTTTTTCACCCACACGTATTTCTATAAATATTTTCAAATAACAATTTTCAGTTTTTAAACACATGTATCAAACGGGCCCTAAGTTTTTACTTTTATTTTTTTAATCATATGATCCTCGGCAGATTTAAGAGCCATTCATTTTAGTAATGATTTCAATTGAAGAAACTTTTCAAGTGACAGGATTTAATTTGCATAGTTATAAATTATACTATTTTAAATATAATTTTCTAAAAATGAAAAATAAATAAAACTATCCAAAAAAAAAGTATAAAGGGAGGAAAGAAAAAGTGATTTTAGTTTAATTTGAATAGTTCCATCATTTATTTTATTAATCATCCTCTCATGTAAGAGAGTCTCAAATTTATTGGTTACACCCATTATAAGAGAAATATTACATACCACTATAAAATACTCCTTGAAGAGAAGTGAATTTGTTGAAGATAATGCATTGTTAATTGACTTTAGTAGGCTAGCCTAGCTATCCCCTCTCACTCAAGAGTCAAGAGAGAAATTGAGAATAAGAGTGATCTTACCAACGAAAAATAATGTAAACGTGTGCGTGCGCACGCACACATACACACGCATATATATATATATACTCCCTTCGTCCCAATTTGTTTGTTCTGTTTGAAAAGTCAAATTTTTTAAGAAAACATCATTTATTATCTTGTCTACCTTATAAAAATGTATAAGTTTACAAAACTACCATTAAATAAATTTATTAGTTTTTTTTTTTTTTAAGAGTTATTCTTAGTGAGGCAATTAAAAAGGTGTCCCAATTAGATTGATTTTTTAAATATTTGTTAGTTTTCTTTTTCAAATAGTTTTGAAAATAAAGTATGAGTATAATAGGAACATTAGTAAATTAATAACTTTTACTTTTAAAAACATGATAATATTTTGGAACATTCCAAAATAGAATAGAAGACAAACAAACTAGAATAGAGGGAATATATCTATTTTCTTTCTTTCTTTTTTTGCTTTCCTTCCTTATCTCCAAAGATAGAAAATTGAAGTATTTTTTTCTCTTCTTTTTTTACCTTTTCTTTTGACAAGGTTATTTGAAGAGAAATCCTTTAAACTTCTTCGATATCTTTTTATTAGATTTAAATTTTGAAAATCTAACCGTTGGATTGTATGTTCTTATATTTTTAACATGTATGTCAAATTTTTTTAAATTGGGACTTACTGTTCGATCACTAATTTATTTTTTATGAATAATTTTATATTATAAAAGACTTGAAATTTAAACATTTAATTAATGATATAGTTATTGATCTTTGATTTCCTTTAGTTCGTGAATATAAAGGATATAATAAGAATATATAATTTCACAGTTAAATTTTTAAAATTCACATCCAATAAAAAAATATAAAAAAAATTTATTTTTTTCTTTCTTTTCTTTCCCCCCTCCTCCAACAACAGCAACAAGTCGACAACCCAAATTTGCATGGCACTGATTATGCAACAGATTGATATACACACATTACACATACCTGCTAATTAAAACTATAAGTTTCTCATAAATATCTGCCATCGAGAAAGTGATGCAGTACATATGGTATTGATTATTGACATCATCATGCGTTTTGCAATGCCACTATGAAAAGTGAAAATACATTATTAGGGGATTATGTCTTTTGGTTCCACGAGGAAAATGATAGAAAGAGAAGGAAAATGGTCCCTAGGAAATAAATTCCATTGAGTAACCCAAGAAGAATATATTGCAAAATGTGCTTTGACTCGGTGGAATCATGCCCCAAGATATTCAAAAATCTTTTCCTTCATTCCTTTTTCTCTTTTTATTTTTTATTTTTCCTTAGCATTTTTGTCTTCCTTAGAAAAATATATGCCCAAGTCAAATCATTGGCCTAACACAATCACGTAGCTAGATCCACAATTTTACCCTTTTTGATTGATGATTGATGACAGCTTCACGCGCTAGGCGTGGCTTCCTCCGATTATGATTGGAATAATTTCGGCAATGCACTTTTACGCATATTTTTGTCATGTTTCGTTTCACGTTTCTGATCATAAGGGATGAAGAAAAGATAATAGATTTATCCACAAAAAAAAAAAAATGATAGTTTTATCTAAAAATAAAAGACAATAAATTATAGTTTGTTACAGAAAATAGTTGTGGCTAAGGATTTGGTACTAAAATTATTTTCCAATTGAAAAAGTTACGAAAACAAAAAAATTTGACACATGTTGATATTGCAAATTATCAGTAGTATGTTAAAAAATATTCTCTCCGTTCCACTTTTTTTATCTTCTATTTCATTTTGAGATGTCCCAAAATATTATCCTGTTTCTAAAAATAAAAGTCATTAATTTACCAATGTTCCTATTATACTACTATTAATTTACTAATTCAATTTTTTGATAAATTTTTTTAAGAGTAGTTTTGGAAACTTATAAATTTTTAAAAGGTAGACAAGATAATAAATGATGTTCCTCTAAAAAATTTGATTTTTCAAACAAGACAAAAAAAGTGGGACGGAGGGAGTAATGTTTATGATGAATCTAGATAAGAAATAGTAAAAACTTTTAGCTATATAACTTAACTAATGTATAAAACTTTGTCAAATTTTGTGTGAACATAGCATTACTCCTGATTTCACAATAATTGTGTAGGATCAACCTTGGATCTACTGTACAAAATAATTAAGGCACTAGGCCCAACTAAAGTTGAATTATATAAATAATAATAATATATATATATATATATATATTTTTTGGATCAGCTTGCAAGCAGTGTTTTTACAGCCCAATTCACTGTGAAACTAGGCCCAATCCCCCAAAAAAGCTTTACTTGACCAATAAAACAAAGAGCCCGAGAAGTACATCCCACCCAATGAAGCCCCATAAAGGGTATCCCACAGGAAATGAAGAGGAGGCCGTCCGAACGAAGAAAGAAAGTGTTGAGGAAGGCCATAGAAACAGATGCGGGTGAGAAAAAGAGGAAACTTCCACGTAAAGCAACCATTACCTTCGCATTAAATGCATTGCAACAACTCAGTCTATCACATTAACGACAAAAATGACGTCTGAATAGTGTCCATATAGCCCATATCTAGCTCTACCACCATCATCCAAGCTAGGATGGGACAAGTATCCAAGGAAGGGGCTAACAGCCCTGCAAGTGGAAGGATAAGATGAAGTTATAAAAAAGAAAGACACCATATGAATAGGGATCAAGCAAGAGAGAGAAAGAGAATTGAGAACAGAAGTTGTAAAGTTCTTCCTCGGTTGTCCTGAAGAGAAATATAAATAATAATTTCTATTCATTCAATCTCAATTCCAATCAATGTTGTGCACTCTTTGGACCCATTCTTTCCTACCAAACTATTAGCCTAAGAAGCCCAATGGTTGGCCTGCATTCCCATCTCTACAAATTAATTGTATAAGACCCTAGATAAAAGTCTAGCCCTAAGCTCGGTTTTTATCCCATACAATTTGTATTATTAAAATGTTTTATTCAATGTTCCAAGGCATATTAAACAGGAGATGGAAAGGCACATGCACATGTGGTACACCTATGTTACCTCCATGTGCACAAAGACAATGAACAAACAAAACAAAAATTCAATTTGTCAGGATTCAGCTTGTTCAAAGTCAATAAAAGTATTTATAACCTTTAGTATTTCTTAATAATAAAAATAAGGTAATAAAAATAAGGCAAAACTTAAATTTAGTACTTAGGTATTGTTCTTTAAATTCCACCTCTTAAAATTCGGCCATATGATTGTATTTAATTAAAAATATACTTCTAACCCATGAGAAAAAATACACATGACTGAATCTTAAGAGGTAACACGTGGTACACCTATGTTACCTCCCTGTGCACAAAGACAGTAAACAAACAAAACACAAATTCAATTTGTCAAGATTCGGCTTGTTCAAAGTCAATAAAAGTATATATAACCTTTAGTATTTAGTAATAATAAAAATATGACAAAAAGAGAGTTTCAACTTATGGTTTCTACTCTTGATGATATCTCTTTATTATCAAATCAAGACACCAATCGGTTTTTGATATAGATGGGGATTGAACCTCAAATCTCTTACTCAACCATCAGAGATTTTACTTGTTGAGCTAACTGGAACCCACATAATATGAAAAAACTTAGATACAATACTTAGGTCTTGTTCTTTAAATTCCATCTCTTAAAATTTGTCCATGTGGCTATATTTAACTAAAAATACATTTCCAACCCATGAGAAAAAAGCCATATGGCTGAATCTTAAGAAATAAACCTAAGAAACAACACTAAGTGTTGTACCTAATTTTTGTCCATAAAAATAGAGTCAATATAAGTATAATTGTATGCGCATGTACTAGGCACTAGGCTAGGCAGTCTTTTAAACCTTCATTATCAAAGATTATAGGTTCACGTGTGATTAGGTGTGATTAGCTTAAAGTGAAGAAAAAAAAAATCTTTTAAATACTTGAAAGCTTATACTTCAATGACATTACTTTGTATTTTCAATGAAAGATGCTTAAAGTGTATTAAAATTTTTGTAATATTGATAAAAGGGAATGATAATATATAAAGTCTCAATTTGGAATATTTTTAGAAACTTTTTATGGGAAAAGAAAAAATTAACTAATTTTTTAGAACTTTTTATTTTTTGCATGAAAGACATCAAAATTTCTTAAAATTGTCAATTAACAAATATCCTAAGAGAATCCTTTAACGTGATGCATTTATTTGTTCAAATCAAAATCCATGTCCAAGCCATTGAGGAGGAAAATTCCACAAACAACCCTATTGTATTACTCTTACACATTTTTCCATAATTTGTTGAAGTGGTTAACTATGAATAGTAGATAACCAGTTTTACATAAACCTACCATTTTTCTTCATTACTCTTGACTGTGGGGTCTTAAAGTTTATTGACCTAATTTATATATTTAGATCAAAATCCATGTCCCACCCATTTAGGAAGTGAATTTCATGTCATATTACTCTTACAACTTTTTCCATAACTTGTTGAAGTAGTTGACTATGAGTGGTAAATAATTACTTTTTCATAGACCTATCATTTTATTCCTTACTCATAAATCAATCACTTCAATAAATTGTGAAAATATTTATGACAAAAATTGTTTAAATAGATATATTTGTTAATTTGTATAACGTTGATAGGCTAAAAACGAATTGACCCCTTATGATAAATTAATTAATTAATTAGCCAAGTTTATTAATTAATCAAATTAACATGTAGATACGTGGTAGCACAAACAAATCACCAATTAAGATAAGTTCAATGGAAAATAAATTAACACGGTAATTTGTTTACGAATGGGGAAAACCAATGCGACAAAAACCCACCGGATGATTTTAAGGTCACCACTCCCAAGAATCCACTATTATCAAAACAAGCGGTTATAAGTAAAGGAATCCCAGTACCTTAGACCAACCTACAGTTGAACCCTTACTCCAATACCTAATTGGACTTGTTCTGTAGGGACAATCTCTCCTCGTAATGCAAAATTCCTAGTACGTGACTAACTAATTGCATGGATTCCAGTACGCGACTTCAATCACCAACTAGAGAAGGTTGTTGGTTGCAAATTTCTTTAGTTCATCCAGATGATGAAGATCAAGAAGATGCTTGATTACAAAACCCTACGGTGTACAAACATAGCAATTTCTTCACAAGAACAATGAACTAGGGCAAACTCTGTCTCTAGTCACAATTTGCTTGAACAAACTTTTGCTCAACACTTGTGCAACGTGTGTCCACTTTGACGGCCCTTAAAATAATCATTTTATATGTATAGGGTTGTGAGAAAAAAAAGCTCAAACACATAATCACAGATTAGAGTAAAAACATATCTGAAATTCTATTTTTCATAAACCTCGACAGATACCATATCTGTCGAGCTGCTATTGAGCCACGAGGCTGGAATAGCTCTTCAAGCTCAATAGATGGCTAGCCGTCGAGCTTTAATAACAGGCACTTTTCAGACTTGAATCTTGGCTAGACTTGCATGGATTCAACACTTGATCTTGAAATAAAGTTTCTTGAAGTATTAAACATATCCTAGTTCTACCTAAATACAAGTAAAATGTGTTTTGTCAAAAGATTAGCCAATTACATAAAATAGTGACATATGTTCCTAACAAGTGAATCACATATGTTCTAACAATCTCCCCCTTTGGCAATCCGTGACAAAACCACAACAAATAAATGAATATATGAGAGAAGTCATAAATCACTCAACTCATACTCACTTGTTGAATACAATAAAATCTATCATAACACAAACTTTTGAAAAACTTTGCAAGAAGAGAGTTTATGACAAGTAAACTTTGACAACCTGTATTTCTGAAACACTTTAAACAAAACTCATCAAGGCATCTTTGTGTGAAACAAAAATAATAGATTGCATACAAGTAATAAGAACCATGTGTATAAAGAAAGAAAAGAAACAACACATGCAAGGATAGGTGAAAGAAACATACATCAACATATAAGAAAAATAAGTACAATGTATGTCAATAATGGTCACAAGACCTAAGGTACAAGAATAAATGTATCTAAAGTAGAGGAAATAAAATGATACAAGTAATCCTTACTACTTCCCTCAATGTGCACTCTCCCCCTAGCAAAAATCTCATATGCTAACCCTCCCCCTAAGTATGACTACTCTCATAACCAAAACTACTCCCCCTTTTTGTCACGAGTGACAAAGGCTAAGAGTGTTAAGTAGACATCTCATCATCGCTGGGTGAGCTAGCATCGCCATCATCCTTATCATCAGAAGCAGTAGCCTCATCATCAGTATCATCAGCATCATCAGCATCACTCTCATCCGCAGGGGCCATAAGAGTGGAATGCATGGTATAACCACCCATCTCAGCCTGGCGTCGAGCAATACGGTCAACACAGGTGTTCACTTGACACTACTCATCACTAAGAGTGTTGTGGTGACCATCCATGCGCTGAAGCTGCGCCATGATGTCCTCGAGTGTCACTCCGCTCGTAGAAGGGGAGGGAGCGGATGTGGATGGAGCTAAAAGAGTGGGAGGAGCTGCCGTATTGGACCACCTCGATCGAAACTGCACCTCGCTCTATTTAACAGTAGCATAATCAATGGCACACATAACAGGGAAGTGGTCGAAAGAGGGAAAAGGAACAGAAAAATGGCATAAAATCCGCATGATAGCCGAAGGGAAAATGAGCTTATCACGGGTAGCCGTATCCCTATACACATCTATAATAGAAAAAATAAAATGTGAAGGAAAATTTATAGTAAAGTGCTCTAACAAAGAAAGCAAAAATCGAGCACGAGGCTTTGTGATAGAGTTATAGTGAGAGAGTGGGTGCAAAACAAAATTCATCACCATGTTCATGAATCTAGAACCTTTAGCAAAGGCCTTACATGGTGTAAACTGACAATCACCTCAATCAACAAGGCACTTACAAAAAGCGGAAATCATCTCGTCTTTGGACATAGTCCTCAAACGCTCACAACCAGGATAGTCAAGATGTTTTACCCTCACGACACGGAGCACATTGGATACCAACTCTGATGTGACAACAATGTGCGTACCTCGAACGCAAGTATGAAAGAGAGGTACTGAAGAATCAATTTCATGCATGTTGGAGTAAAACTCCTGGATCAGCACAGAAGGACATGTGACCGAGACGTCACACAGTGACTCCTATCCCCGACTATGAATGACATCAGGTAGGTCAGTGTCGGCAAAGTTCGCCAAAATGACTCAGCGTTCCGAATGAACATCTCGTCGAGAAAAGTTCTCTGAGAAGTCCTTTCGGGCATCCTTATCACAAAACCAAATAGAAGAAGGGGTAGGATCAGAAGAATAGAATGAAGAGGGTTCTAGGATGGAGTAGATTTACGTTTCGGTGCCATTGACGCACTAACGTAAACTAGAGAGAGAGGGGGAAAGAAAAAAACACTCAAAAAAGTCCTAAACATTTCAAATATACATAAATATATTGAATGTAAGGTATGTATGCAAGAAAATGAGGGATTAGAGACTTACCAAGTGAGGAAAAACTTGATTAAGCTCGAAAAATGCTTGAGGAAGAGGTTTAAGGGAGAGAGGAGAGTGTTTAGGAGATGAATAGCCACAGATAGATCAAGGGAGATTGAGGGAACGAAGTCCGAATCGCACAAGAACCTATATATAGAACCTCAGTAAATCTTGACAGATAGAGGTGTCGAGAGGTATCGAGATAGGTGTCGAGATTTAAAAGTTTCAACAGATGCAGCTATCGAGAAGTGTCCAGGTGTCCACAGCAAAGCAGGCTCGATGGATTGAGGAGGTATTGAAAAGCTATCGAGGAGACAGGAGATTTCTCGATTGATCCACCTAGCTATCGAGAGGTGTTGAGATTGTAATAAAAATCAACTGAAAATCTCAACAAATAGGATAGGTATCGAGAGGTGTCGAGGAGATGTCGAGATTGCTTAAAAATAGTTTTTCAAGAAGGGAAAAACACATATATGAATGGAATCAAGCATGTAACACAACCAAGGATCCAAAAATCATTTTTGAACTCTTCAAAAACATCTTTCAACAATGAAAAAAATTAAGCACATCAATCCCAAAACACACACACACACTAATCAAGTCTAACCAATTTTATATTTCAAAAACAAGTTAAGACAGTTAAGTGAGCATACATTAACACATGTAAACCTTGTGATGGCCAAATCACATTGTATCTGCACATGTATCAAGAGTAGCAAAGAATATTGCATGTTGTGTGTGAAAAATATCATAAGATTGCATAAGTATATACATGTTATAATGATCTGAGATATGTGAAAATCACTTTAACTCACACACAATCATAACTGTTTGATGGAGACTATCACCTTTGAAGTACATTCTATAACTCCTACATCTTCTAAAATACACGCATGCAATCATATATAAAGCATTTTGATCTTTTTGCTTTTTTTTTTCTTTGCATATTTTTCATTTTAAGCAAATCATGCATGGGCATATAAGAGAAAGAAAAGAAATACTCAATGATGTTAAGCATTTGACATTTCAATTTTGCTATGCCGAAGCACATAAATGTCATTGACATTGCACTTTTTGTTATGTCGAAGCATACAAATGTCATTTCATGATTGGCGGGCAACAGTAGTGAGATGGTTATTTATGCCTTTGTCTTAGGATTTTCTAGTCCTTCTCATAAAAAAGAGTGATACAATTGTTAAGTACAAGAGATGATTTAATCTTACTCATCACAAACACGAGCCACAAAACTCACTTACTTAGTTGTGCATAGAGAAGCTCATCTAAGTTACAAGAGATACAAAGTTTAGAAAACTTTGTTTCAATGGCCATCTAAGGTACACAAGTACCAATGTACACAAAACACACATTGTTTTTGTATTTTTCAATTTTTCAATTTTTTTTATATAAAAATAAAAATAAACAAAATTGAAAATAAACAAACAAAAACATATTAAGCAAAGCAAAGCAAAACGTAAAACTAGACTGAATCAAAACTTGAAAGCAAAACACACAAGTAATGCAAACAAAAACAAGAAGGGATAGAAGAAAGATATAAAATCACTCGAAGCCCTTTTCCTTCCACACCTTGGAAGAACCTCTCTATCAAGCAAACCCTTGATTCAGCGGTGAGGGGGAAAAATTGAAACCGTTCAAGTTCGAAAGGAACATGAGGGCTTTAAGAAGATCTCCAAGAGGAACAAAAGAGGATGGAAACTAATTCTAGTTTCCCGATGCGATCATGTCGTTGCTCTGTTGAGTGGCTAATCATTTATAGCAATTAGGTCAAGTATGACCAACTGCTCCACAGTGATAACAGAGATGCCGCTTCTTCTGTTTAGGCTTTTGAAAGTTATTCTTCTTAGTTTTAGGGTTTTTAGCTTCTTTCTTCTCAAGCTTAAGAGGTGCTCCTAGGATAGATTTACCCTTGTCTAAGTTCTCACTAGCTAAATCAGTTTTGACATTATTGTTCTCAATTTCAACATTATTAGCAGGAGGAACAAAAACAGTGGAACTAGTAGAAGCAATACTAGGAGAAGAGAAATCATACCCTAAACTGGTTCGATCAGAAGCAGATTTCTGAAGACTAAGCATCTCATTAAGCTTTGCACTTGAAGTCCTCTGCAATTAAGTTCTGACTTGGAACAACTCCGCTTCAAGCTTCTTGGTCTTCTCAGTTAAGAAATTATTCTCAAATCTTAGTTCTCCAATAGTCTGATTGGCTTCATCAAACTTTGTGGAAAGCTCTTCTCGTTCAAGCTCCACATCATTATGCTTCTTAGAGGCCAACCTATACATCTTCTCATACTTCTCTGAGACCTTGTATAACTTTGCACAAGCTGTGTGGATGTCATCTTGTTTATCAATCTTCTCAAATTTGGACTCCACCAATTCCTCTTCTTCATCCACATCTTCAACAATCCCCTCAGTAGGATTGATAGTGGCAGTGAAGGCATTCAAGATTCCATCATCCTCATTGTCGGAATCATCCTCAGGCTCAGTGTCACTTAAAGTTGGAGCAAGTGCCTTGCTTTTCCCAATGGTCTTGAGATATATGGGGCACTCCTGTTTCATGTGACCATAGCCTTTACACCCGAGGCACTTCAGTCTTGAGGGAACAGTGTAGTGACCGCCATCCCTAGCATCTTTCTTCCCTTTATCTTGACTCTTGAACTGAGAAGAATTGGATTGCCTACGGTCCTTATCGAAGCCCTTCCTATTGGCATTTTTCATGAACTACTTGAATTTCCTGGTGATGTAGGACTTCATTTTAGAATTTTCATCGTTTGAAGACTCATCCGTGTCACTACTCTTGTCCTTCAAAGCCATGCTCTTGCTCTTACCCAACTTACCAATCGTCGTTAACCCTAGCTTGTAAGTCTACAGATTACCAACCAGCTCTGTTAAAAGGATCTTGTCAATATCCTTTGATTCCTCGATTGCAATAATCTTGGTATGAAATCTCTCGGGTAGAGATCTGAACACATTTCTCACAATCTTGGGTTCATGAATGGTTTCCCCAAGATTGAAAGCTAAGTTCACTATGTCCTTGAGCTTGGCATAAAACTCATTGAACTACTCATCCTCCTACATCTTAATCTCTTCGAAGCTTGTAGTGAGCCTCTAAAGTTTTGAATCATTGACATCCTTGGTTCCTTCATAGGTTGTCTGGAGGATGGTCCATGCTTCCTTTGCAGTTTCAATGGAGGATATCTTCTTGAATTCCTCATTAGTGACTGCACTAAACAAAGCATTCAATGCCCTGTTGTTGAAGTTTGCCGCCTTGATCTTGGCTTCATCCCAATCGACCAGTGCTTCCTTTGGCTTGGTCCAACCTATCTCAACAGCTTGCCATACCTTCTTATCTAGAGACTGCAAGAAAGTTCTCATGTGTATTTTCCAATATGCATAGTTAGTGCCATCAAATAAATGAGGTATAATTAATGACTGTCCTCTATCCATGACAAATAGGGGTCAATGGATTAACACAGCAAAGATTAATCCTAATCAAAGTGTGCCTACTCTGATACCACTTGATAGGCCAAAAACGAATTAACCCCTTGTGATAAATTAATTCATTAATTAGCGAAGTTTATTAATTAATCAAATTAACATGCAAATATGTGGTAATACAAACAAATCACCAATTAAACTAAGTGCAGCGGAAAATAAATTAACACGGTGATTTGTTTATGAATGGGGAAAACCAACGCGGCAAAAACCCTGCCGGGTGATTTTAAGGTCATCACTCCCGAAAATCCACTATTATAAAAAACAAGCGGTTACAAGTAAAGGAATTTCAGTACTTTATACCAACTTACAATTGAACCCTTACTCCAATACCCAATTGAACTTGTTCTGTAATGACAATCTCTCCTTGTAATGCATGGCTCCCAGTACGTGACTAACTAATTGCGCGGATCCCAATACGCGACTTCAGTCACCAACTAGAAAAGGTTATTGATTGCTAAGTTCTTCAGTTCATCTAAACAATGAAGATTAAGAAGATGCTTGGTTATAAAACCCTACGGTGTACAAACACAGCAACTTCTTCACAAGAATGATAAACTAGGGCAAACTCTGTCTCCGGTCACATTTTCTTGAACAAACTTTTGCTTAACACTTGTGCAACTTGTGTCCACTTTGACGGCCCTTAAAATAATCATTTTATATGTCTAGGGTTGTGAGAAAAGAAAGCCCAAATACATAATCACGAATTAGAGTCAAAACAGATCTGAAATTCTGTTTTTCATAAACCTCGACAAATACCCTATTTGTCGAGTTGCTGTCGAGCCACGGGGTAAAACAACTCTTCAAGCTCGATAAATGGCTAGCTGTCGAGCTTTAATGACAGACACTTTTCAAACTTGAATCTTGGCCAGACTTGCATGGCTTCAACACTTAATCTTGAAACAAAGTTTCTTGAAGTATTAAACACATCCTAGTTCTACCTAAATACAAGTAAAGTGCGTTTTGTCAAAAGATTAACCAATTACATAAAATAGTGACATATGCATGTTCCTAACAAGTGAATCACATATGTCCTAACAAATGTCATATAAAATCTTTTTTTTTTCTTTTGAAATTGAAATTCTATCCTAGCCTAATCAAATTTAATGTGTGTAAAGCTTCCTCTCATAAACTTGAACCCCGATTCTTGTTTTCCTTCACCCTATAAAAACTTATTTTGTGAAGTGGCCATCATGCCAATATGAGTAATAGTATATAAAATCATATTTAATTTCACCTACAGGGGAAACCAATTCATGTCAAAGAGACGTACCATTATGTAACTAGTCCTTTTATTAAAATTTATTTGACGTTGGTATTTTAAATGAAAAAGAAACTTTATCTCAAAAAAAGAAAAAAAAAAAAAAGAGAAAAAAAAACTTCTTGATGCCGACATTAGTTCATTTTAAAATTGCTGTCCAATCTGCATGATAATAGTATGGATCAATTGATTGATATATTTATTTTTCACAAAGCAACAAGAAGAAAACAACAGCAAGTACTACTAGGTTACATTTATAAATAACTCCCAAAAAAAAAAGGGTACTACTTGGCTACTACTAAAGAGTTATTAAATTTAATTTTGTCTTTTTCTGAAATTTTGTTTCAATTGTTGTCAAAACAAATAAACTTGATCGGGAATGTCATATTCAAAATCAACTATTTATTTTTCTTAAAAAAAAACCAACTATTTATGATATAGATTTTAGAAAAATAACCAAAAAAAATTCTCTTTGTCTAAAATGATGGGTGCATGTGCATGTGTGTTGTGAGTGCCCGAGAACTAAGGAAGAAGTTGAAGAGTTGCAGTATAAGTGTGGGGATGCCGCGACCCACAAGCCTGAGGAGGGAAGTCATCCGAAGAGAGGAAGGGATGAGTCAAAGGACTCTGAGGCGTTCTTGGTGGAAAGAAGGATACAAAGAGAGAGAGAGAATTAGTGATCATAAGGGAAGTTTCTAGTTTGGAATAGACTGTTGCCTCTGCATTAAATGGTGGGCAACAACTTTATCAGCTACATTGATGAGGAAGTGATTTGAATAGTGTGAGTCACAACTAAGTAGACTCCTTCCCCACCTTCTTCAGATGTGAAAAGGGACAAGTGTCATGAGAGGAGGTCTGTTAGGTAAGGATGATGAAGGAAATAGTATATAAGAAAAGGAGGGTTCACAGAGAGAGGGATCCAAACACAAGTACCAAGAGATAGAAAAGAAACAAGAAGAACATTGGGAGAAAAGAAAGTGAACAGTAACATTTCCTATGTAATTGTGGCCTACTTGGGCCAGCTTGTACTAAGAGATTGGTTCATCCATTTAATAACATCTGCCTTTTCTTCCTTAATTTCCTCCTCAGGCGGAGCCCCCCTTTGTTGTTCGTTTCCCTCTTTTACAAATTCATTGTTTTAAGCCACAATTAGACTGATCCAGCCATTATTCTAAGTGGGCATGGGCAGCATGTTCCTTTGGTCCTTACATGTGTAATCCCTTCAAACACTTGGGTAAATTAGATGGACCTCCCTTGTGTTCGATCAAGATGACAATACCTTCAAACACTTGTATAAATGACATTTTTTAAGGTTTCTTCATCCATAGATAACTTTCATAACATTAAAATATTACATTAAATAGATATCCCAATCCTAAACTATATTATAAATGACACTCTTTTCCCTTGAGTTTTTTTTTTTTTTTTTTTAACAAGATAGAATTTCTACTTTAGCCTAATCTAAGTGTATATATGTGCGAAGCTCTCTCCTAGAGACTAAAACCCCGACCCTTTCCCCCCACACCCCACAAGCATTTATACTGATGGAGTAACCACCCTTGAGTTTGTATAAATGAAACTCTCCTTTGTGGTTTCTAAAATTACTAAAGAATCATATTTTTTTATCAAAAAAAATAAAATATTCCGTTAGTAAAGTGATGTGTGAGAAGGCATGAACTTATTTGTTAAATAACCACAAGGGGAGAGTGTCACTTACATAAAACATTTGGGGCAATTTTCAATTCTATAAATTTCAAGGGAAGATGGTATAATTAATACTAATATTTCTTGTTACTAAAAAAAGGGTTAGGAAATGTAAAGTTTTATGATAAACATAATTAAGGATATGAACATATTGTTTGAGTGAGTTATGAATATTTAATTATTTCAACTAAATTAAGCACAAAACTATTTTTCTTTTATTCTTGACTACACGTGTTATAAAACATGCACTTATCTTTTGCTGGTTTTTGTTTCAATAGTTTTCAAAAGTACTGAAAATGAGCAACAATGTCATATTCCAAATCAATTTTATTTGGATAATAAGTATTCCAAGTGAATTTATATTTTCCAAGATACATATGATTTGTTGAAAATTATTGCAATACAATCTATTGATTTCTTGGAGTTGAAAATTTAAATGTTTTCTTTAGTCCTTTATTGGTTAATCTTGAAAATCAATTAAAGAGTGAAAGGAAGAAATTTTGGGTTTTATGGATTATGAAAAATAATTTAAACATGTTTTGAACCTTTTCAAGTATTCAACATATCTTCTTATTTGGTGCAAAATATTTCAATTTCCAAACGAACACTCATGGTCGAGTTTCATTTAAGTTGACAGTTCTAATGTATGATATTATCATTTAAAAAAAATATATATTTTCATGTAATTTTCATATTTTATAATTTGAGATTTTATTTCCTTCATTTAATTTTACATGTTTTCAAATAGCATTGCAATATGTGATGAAATAAAAAATTTGTCTTCAATAAAATTAAGATTTTCTTTTATTTCTGCTAGATTCCAAAGCTTTTCCTTGTGGAGCTCCTTATGAATTATGGGGTTTGTATCTAGTTTGAACGAGATTTAACCTTATTATATTTCCATTCCTCATCACTTACGATTTTTCAATTAGATTCAACTATGCAGCATATTAGTTAATGCAACCACATAGTTGATTTTACCACTAATAAATCTAATATCTAATTAACCAATTTTATATATTTTTTTTAAAGACACGTATGATAGTGGTGATTCTAAGTAAAAATGATGCATTGATAATCAAACAACTCAAGTATCACAGAAAAGCAATTATAATTTCTCGATTAACAGAGGGTAGTATTTGTTACACATTCTATTATACAATTACATTTTTTTATAAACATGAATCATATGCTAAGAAAAGAGTAATGCTAAGACCGTAACTCTTATTATAATTTTTGCCACAACTTGATCATATGACAAGTTATGAGTGGTGGAGGTATGGACCCTTCACTTTTGCTTCACCATTCACGACTTGACACGAGAGCAAATTGTGGTTCTAGCATTTTCCCTATTGAAACTCAATGGTGTGGCTTGGAAATTTCCACAGGACACAAGCCGTGTCCAAAACTCAAAACTCTCTCATTTCACCACACCTATTAATAGCACTGTAGGTCTAGATTCTAGACTAGGTATATAGGTGGATTTAATTTCCTATGCCCTCTGATAAAGTAGATTTCATCGACTGTAATAATCTGTGATAAAGTCTGTTTGCTTTCCTCCCTGTTAATAAACATATAATAGTACCAGCTTATATCCTAATATTCCCAACACCACCCCCCCCACCCCCCAAAAAAAAAAAAAACACACACACACATTCTCTCTATATATACAGAGGTGGCCAAGCTAGTCTTACATTTGGTTCTCGTAAAAGTTTCCAATGCCTGAACTCCTTTCTTCCATGGCCGGAGGCTTTTGGCTTTCTCTTGTAGTTGGCATGTTCGGATTTTTGTTTGGTCTCATTTTGAGCCATTTCTTAGCATTGTTCTTGAGGCTTGGTCCTGTCCCTAGAGGGACTTTTGGTTGGCCTATACTGGGTGAAACCCTTCGTTTCTTGAAGCCTCATCCTTCTAATTCTCTCGGGGCCTTTCTTCAAGACCATTGTTCTAGGTGAGCACTCAAGCTAGATACTTGAATTTGTTTACATTTGTAGGTTTCCCATGAAAGGTACACAATAAAGAAAGAAATAGAAATTCATAATAAGTATCTGATTTAGTAGTGCATGTTTTTGGGATTAATGTATACATTTTTCAGGTATGGGAAAGTGTTCAAATCTCATTTGTTCTTGTCTCCTACTGTGGTGTCATGTGACCAAGAGCTGAATTACTTCATACTTCAGAATGAAGGGAAGTTGTTTGAGTGCAGTTATCCAAAGCCCATCCATGGCATTCTTGGCAAGAACTCTACGTTGGTTGCTGTGGGTGACACTCACAAGAGGCTCAGAAATGTGGCACTCTCTCTGGTCACCATCACCAAATCCAAGCCTGAGTTCCTCCATGACATTGAGACTACAGCCATTCGGATACTCCATTCATGGAAAGAAAAATCACAAGTCATCTTTTGTGAAGAAGCCAGAAAGGTATATTTGTATATTTAATTGTTTGGAAGAAGAAATTTATAAGACAAAGCAGAGGAGAAACATTTATACTTGTCTGAGAATTGAAAAATCAAATGTCAGAAATTTATTATTTTCTGTCTTTGACTTTTTTTTTTTTTTGGTTGGGTTCCACATGCAGTTCACATTCAATGTAATAGTAAAGCAGGTGTTAGGTTTAACCCCAGATGAGCCACAGACTACAAGAATTCTTGAAGACTTTCTCACTTTCATGAGAGGGCTAATATCCCTACCTCTCTATATTCCTGGAACTCCGTATGCAAGAGCCGTTCAGGTCCTCCAAAATCTTTATTTAAATTTCTCTATCTCTTTAATTACTACGATTCTATGAACACCCCCCCCCCCCCAAAAAAAAAAAAAAAAACCAACAGAGAAAAGAAATGAAAAGAAAAGTTCATACTACTTTATAAATAACTTTGTTTCATTGTAAAAGGGGGAAAAAACTATATAAAACTTCTTTTCTTTTGTTGTAAAAAGAAGGCATGTGACCAACTTTTTATATTGACCAAAGTCTCTTTACAGTCTAGAAGTAGGATATGTTCTACAGTAAAAGCAATTATAGAGGAAAGGAAAAGAAATGCTGGGAATTCTAGAAAGAGTGATTTTCTTGAGATACTTCTGACTGTGAACACCTTATCTGAAGAGGAAAAAGTGAGTTTCGTTTTGGATTCCCTTTTGGGTGGCTATGAAACCACCTCTCTCTTAATGGCCATGGTAGTTCATTTTCTATGCCAATCACCTCTTGCTTTACAGCAGCTAAAGGTAACAATTCCTATTTGCAATATATCTGAAATTTTATACTTGTTAGCCTTTGTTATTATGTTTTAATTCGTTCTTCTTAAATATAGGTAGAGCATCAAAAAATAAGAAGCGTGAAGCAGAAGGATGAGAAATTGAATTGGAGGATTACAAGAAGATGGAGTTTACTCAAAATGTGAGATAGTTATATTTTTATTACTATTTTCAGTATTTTGTTTTTCCTCCTCTGATAGACCTTTTAGTGTCAGACATTTTATCAATTTTTTCTTGACATATAGAGTTATTTTTGTTGAAGGTCATCAATGAGGCTCTCAGATATGGGAACATTGTAAAATTTGTGCATCGAAAGGCTCTCAAAGATGTCAAATATAGAGTTGAATATATTTCATATATTATATATTATATGTGTGTGTATATGTACTCCACAGATAATCATGCATGAATGAGCTTTTTTGTACTGTCTTAATACTTTTTTGATCTGTATTGAAAAAGTTTCTCTTGTTTATATTGTCTTTCAGATTATCTAATTCCTTCTGGTTGGAAGGTCCTAGCTGTATTTAGTGCAGTTCATTTAGACCAAACTCTCCATCAGTGACGACTCTAGGAATTTTTCTTAGAGTGTTCCTTAAGAATCATAAATTACATAATCTAATAATTTGTTATATTGTTGTTTCATTAATTATAAAATTATTAATGGTTGTTTAGCGTAACATAATTTATTTTGTTTGTTTTTTATAATATATTGGTTAATTAAATTATTAATTATTGTTTATTAGTTGCTTCCCTTAATTAATTATTAGTTAATTAAATTATTTTTTATTAGTTGCACTAGCACACATCCCATGTGCATTTACTTCCCCCAATTCAAATATCCCACCGGTCCTATGTGCCCATCCACCCCCCACCCCACTTAACAGACAAGCTTCATGCTCCCAATAAAAAATTTTTAATTTTAGCTAAATAAGCTGTTCCCAAATAAATTCTTAATAAACCGTCAACAAGGATTGAACAGAGAAATAAATGCACATATAGAAGGAAAAAAAAAAAAAATCATTGTTGCACTATGTACACAACACAACACTACAATTCACTAACTTTATTATATCTCAACTCCCAATTAATTTCAAAGTTTCAAACAAACTCAATTTTTACTTTAAAAAAAAGACACTAATAGACAAACATAACTATTTACCATTAAAAAAATTACCATTCATATAAGCACAAAAAGACAAAAAAAAAAAGAAGACAAAATTCAACTCATAGAGCACAACACGTGCGAGGATATCAATCCACCACTAGACACTTCTACTATTTTCTTTAAGTCATTGTTTAAGTCTCTTAAAAAGAGAAAGAACTTTCTCTCTCTCTCTCTCTCTGTCTTTTGCGTCAAACAATTTAAGAGATTTCTTTTTTTTGTGCTTGTTGCTCACTTGAGAGAGAGAGAGAGAGATACCAGATTTGGTGAGTTTGGGCTAAGGGCGAGGCTGGCAGCTCTGTTGCTACCATGTTGCTGCTACCTCTCCCTTCATTACTTTACTTCAACCATCAACCGCTGAGTCTCTTTGTTAGGCTTAGGGTTTTTTTTTTTTTTTTTTAAATCTTTGATGGAATGACAGATTATTTTTGTTTTAAATTTTTGAAAGGCCAGACTATTTGTTTTTGATAAAATTTCGTTGATTGGGTTAAATTTTCTTTAGCTTTACTATTTTGTGATTTATGTTGTTGTGCTAAATTTTTTGGGCTTGTTAAATTTTCTTTTATAGATTAGATCCATAAATTCTTTTTATGGCCTTTTAAAGTGCCAATAATATTGTTGGGCTTTTTTGTGGGCTTGCTCTGTTACAATTTTTATTTATTTATTTATTTCAGATTTTAGTTCAAAAATTTTTTTGGGCTTTTTTTTTTTTTTTTTTTGAAAGTAGAACAAATAATTTATTTTATTTTATTTGAGGGTGTTCCTAATTTTTTTTTTAAAGGGCAAACAAATAAAAAAAAATTTAATTATTATATATAAATTTTTTTTAGTTTAGGGTGTTCCTGGGAACACCCTGAGCTTAATGTGGCGCCGCCACTAGTCAATGTTGTTGGCACTTGTGGACTTCTTGTCTTTTATTCTAATTCCTCGTCAGGTGTATTTTAATAATCTACACTTTTATTAAGGTGTCAAATGTAAGCAAGTGATTCGATAGTGTTAAAGATCCTTTGCTCATTTGATTTTGTGAATCTTGAATGAAGTTATTCTATCATAGAGTTTGTTAGAGTGAAAACTCACCTTCAGTTGGCTAGTTCATCCAAAGATGTCAATGGAAGATATTTTTCAAAGAAGTGGCAATGGAATGTCCAACGTGCTTGCAAGAAAAAAAAAATGGTTTATCGGAGGGGACTTTGATGTGGCACCAACCTATTGGTCTATGATGTTTAAATCAAAAATCCAAAGAAATAATATGGTAGTTTAGAGAGTTAAAAGCAATCTATGTCTCATGGAGCACGTACCTCTATCTGTGGAGATGTGTTGCCTTTTTATAGTCATACCTTTCAACTATTGGTTGTCTATCAATTAATGTTGTGCATTTATATGATTGGAATAACTTCTGACTGTGAACACCTGAGCCAATGCCTATTTATCTATTCAGTGTCATGCTAACGAGTGCCCTTAGGGCACTGGTTAAAAATCCAATTAAAGAAAGTTTTGACATCACTTTTATGGGAAATGAAAAAAGTTGTCAAAACATTAATTGCTTTTTTTTTCTTTTCCAATAGTATGTTTTGACAACTTTTATGAGAATTTGCTCACTTCTGCTCTGCAATTCACACCAAGATTGATCCAATTACCTATGAACAACTCTCTATCATGTTACAAAGTGAAGAACAAGCTATGGCAAAGAATTTTGATAATTTCTCTCACTCTCTAGCCGTGTATGCTTATGGTAATAAGCATTCTAACAATTCTTAGTTTCAGTCACGTAATAATGGTGGATCTAACTGAGGAAGAGGCAAAAGCAATACTAATAGAGGTCGAGGTGGAGGAAGGTACACCAACAATGGTGGTGAAAGAAAACAACAGCAGTTTTACTCACCTCAATAACAACAGCAGCTTTACTCACCTCAACTTCAGCAGAATTACTTTTTTAATCACGCCTCTCAGTTTGGTGGCCAAAACTTCAAGAGTAATAAACCTATTTGCCAAATTTGTGGAAAAGGCAGGTCATCTAGCTCTTGACTGTTATCACAGAATGGAAGAATCCACCAACCAAACTTGCTGCAATGGCTCAAGCTTCTAATATTGCTTTGACAAACAACCAAGATCCTTGGTTAGCTGATTTTGGTACCTCAGATCATCTCACTGCCAATCTTGGTAATCTCTCTATTCAGTCACAATACAAAGGACCAGAGCAGATCATAGTAGGCAATGGCCAAACTTTTCCTATCAACCATATTGGTAATGCTTCTCTTTCTACAAAATATCATAACTTTGTTCTCAAAAATGTTCTTCATGTACCTAGAATAGCCATGAACCTTCTTTCTATTCATAAATTTTGTTTGCATAATAATTGTTCTTGTCATTTTGATGCCGATGAACTCAAAATCTAGGATGTTCCGATGAAGAGAATCCTTTACAGGGGCTTGATTGAAAATGGAGTATATCTAATCTACTCAAAGAATTTCACCAAGCATCATCATTCTGTTAAGCATCATCCTCATTTTGCTACTTCACCTTCATTGTCACATATGCCTATCTCTACTTCCTTTCATGTTCAAAAAACTAATAAGTGGTTGTTTGGCACCACAGACTAGGTCATCCTAGTGATAGTGTTCTTTGAATAGCTCTCTCCTCTTGTAATAGTACAGTGAGTTGTAATGATTCAATTTCAAGTTTTGGAAATCATTGTAAACATTGTCTCAGTGGGAAAATGCATAAACTTACTTTCAATAAATCTGTTTTTCTTGCCTCTAAACCTCTTAAATTAGTTCATAGTGATGTTTGGGGTCCAGCTCCCATTACTTCTACAAATGACTTTAGATACTATCTTGTTTTCATTGATGAGTTTTCCAAATTCACTTGAGTATATCTACTAAAGAATAAATCTAATGTGTTTAATGTTTTTAAGTACTTTAAAGCAAATATTGAAACTCAACTGCATACACAGATTAAAATCTTGAGAACTAATAGTGGTGGTGAATATACTTCTAGTGCCTTTAATCATTACTACTCTAGTTATGGCATCATCCATCAGACCTCATGTCCTCATACGCCTCAGCAGAATGGTACTACTGAGAGGAAACATAGACATCTTATTGAATGTTCCCTCACAATGTTGTCACACTCAAACCTCCCTTTGTCCTATTGGTATTATGCAGTTTCTACCACTATTCATATCATTAACAGACTTCTCACTCCTTTACTTCACAACAAATCTCCTTGGGAGGTCCTATTCAAATCTAAACCAGATCTCCTACACCTTAGAACTTTTGGCTGTACATGCTTCCCTCTTCTCAGACCATATAATAAACATAAACTTCATCCACACGCAACACCTTGCATCTTTCTTGGTTATCCAACCTACTCCAAAAGGTATATTTGTTTAGACCCTAATACATTTCGGATTTACATATCAAGGCATGTCTTATTCAATTAATCTAATTTTTAACTTTACAATCCACCTCTTTACTTGTTAGTTCTTCCTCTGATACATCATCATCACCTTTTGTTGCACATTGGTTATCCTTCCTTTCCCATTTTTCTATTGACAATTCCTCACAGCCTGTTGTCCCTCCTAGTGTCAGTCCTACTCTCACTCTTAATGTCAATCCTATCCTCACTCCTAGTGTCAGCCCCACTGTTTCCACTGCATATGTCCCATCTCCTACACCTACTCCTCAACCACATGTTCCTAAGTCTCTTTCTTCTACATCTCAATCTCCTCCATCATCTTTAATTCCTGCATCTCCTTTAGTTGAGCCATTGCCATCCCCTACTGTGACTTCTATGCTTGCTCAAAACATACACCCCACGATCACCGAATCCAAGGATGGCATTTTCAAGCCTAAGGCTCTTGCAGTCACTATATCCAAACCTGCATCCAAGCCTTAGATTGATTATACCATCACTGAGACTCCCACTTATAAAATAGCTACTCAATTTCCATAATGGTGCTTAGTTATGGATGAGAAGTTTATTGCACTAACTAGACAAAGAACTTGGATCTTGGTACCACCTTCACCCACTCAAAATGTTGTGGGGTGCAAATGGGTGTTCAAGCTGAAACATAACAGTGATGGAAGTATAAGTAGGTATAAAGCTCGGTTGGTGGCAAAATGCAACACAATGTTTCTTCGTAATGAAGCATGTACCTCTATTTGTGGAGATGTGTTGCATTTTTATAGTCATATCTTCCAACTATTGGTTGTTTTTCAATTAATGTTGTGCATTTATATGATTGGAATAACATCTGACCTATTTAACGAGGCAATGACTATTTGTTTATTGCCTGGAGTAATTGTAGACAGTTATTCTTTTATAAATGCTGCCATTAAATGCGGACTTTGGATGATACTTTTTGCCCTTATCAATTTTTGCTTTGATTGAAATGTCCTTTGACTTAATGGGCATGTAGTTGTTGGGTAATTGTCATCTGTTACATTATTAAATGCCCTCATCAGTTACGTTTTTCATTCATTATTGGATAACTAGTGGTAGAAGATGATACTCTTGTATGAAAGACCTATTATATAGAAAACCTTTATGGTCGTCTACTTGAATAGAAGACTTTAATTTTTGAGTTTTTATGTACTAATAGAGCTCTTCCAACACTTTTAACGTACTATTGGAGAATAAAATGCTCGAAAGAAAAAGGTACATAGCCATAATCAAAGGGAATGCTGAACAAGAAAAAAAATTACCATTGGAACTAGCCCACTCGTCCATCCATTGGAACTAGCCCCGTGATCCTGCACTATTAGCAATACTCATTTGTGTTGGGCCTTCTTCTAAGATTGTTTGTGTGGCCTTTTTGGCTTTCTCTCTTCCTATAGGGAAAGGGACCCTGAACACCTCAACACCTTCGCCGTGCACCACCTTCGCCGCGCACCACTCTAAGCTTTGATACTATTTGTTGGGGAAATAAACACCTTGGTGAGCCGGACACCACCTAACCTAAAAGACTTAAGCCTATGAGTTTAGGCTCAACTATGTTATATTAACCACTCGCTCTTGACATTCTTCTTAAATATGGGACTTCACTCACACGTGTATTCCCAATAACTAGTCTTACAAATAATACACTACATCAAGTGATAGCAACCAAGCTACAGTCTAGGCAAATCATAATTGCAAACTTGTCATGTTTTTATTACTTATGAGTCAAAAGAAATGGTTAAGAGAAAGACCAATACTTTTTTAAATGTAATTATTGAACATTTTAGGATATGCATGTGACCAAAAAAAAAAAAAAAACCTAAACTAAACGTGAAAGTGAGTAATATTACTGTCATTAGTAGAGGTCACATTACTCAGAATTCCTTCGATTGACATTAATGTTCCTAATTTGACCAATCAACAAGCACATAATTTCTATATGGCATTATATCTTCTACCTTTTTTTCCATTAGGATAGGAGCTACCAAAAAATCAAAAGATTATTATCTACTTTTTCCAATTTTCACGGCATTAATTATTACAAGAAATACTTACTAAGACGTACCATGATACATGTTAAGAATATATAGCTAAGGAAGATGTCATTGAATATTGCCTCAAGATGTCTTTGATGCCCTTGGTAATATAGTCATCCACCTTTTGAAAACAAGGTTAACCAAGAGAGAGTAGTTGGATTGACATTCATTTACCTTGTGCTTAAGGTAAAATTTTCTGTCACAAAAGACTTAGTATGATTGGTCAAATTAGGAACACCATCTCTATGCCGTTTTAGTGCGAGGGACACGTGGATACCAACGAACCAGCTGCAATATTTACTAGAACGACTTTGTGGTCGTGGATGGAACCATTAGGAGTGACGGAGTTGTGAGCATAGTTTTTCCAAATGGGTTCTGTATGAGCACTAGGAGTGGCCCAATGCATTAGCCTCTGTATGCTTAAGAGTTCAGGGCCAGAGCTAGGTCAAGACCCATATCAATTTGAGGCCCAGTGCCAGGTTGGGGTCCAATACCAGGTCAGGCCTTATATTTGATAGGAACGGTAATGCCTTTAGGGGAAATCGCTTGCTGATCACCATTCAATGATAGTTGCAAGTTTCAATAAATTCATGTTAGTCGTGAGTAGTGGGCCCCATCTGATAAGGAATATATCTCAGGAAGACCCACCAGTATTAAGAGTCGCCTTTCCATCATGACACCCCCACTAAGGGAAGTCTATAAATAAATACTTGTTAGTGTATAGCTTAGATTAGTTTAGCCCATTGGGCTTAGCCCAATATACTTACTTGTAGTTTACTCCTTTTGCTTGTACTGCACACATACCTAGCCTATATAAGGCTCTCTTTTGTACTTATTATACACATATTAATATACAGACTATTCAGTCTTTCTCTCTCACTTTATACTGTTAACATGGTATCAGAGCCATTCCTCTAATTTTCTGGTTCCTGTGGACATCTTCGGCGTTCTTCCGCTGCCCTCGCCTTCATCCAGTCGTCACTGTCAGAAGCGAGCCACCGCCGTCACGCCCACAGTACTGCAACACTCGGATATCAACGTTCTGTGCATTCAACTGCCAAATAACAGGCATAGAAAGACAGAACATCCAATCCCGAGCAAAACCCAACCAAAAACGGCCAGAAACTGCCTCACACGCGCCCCCACGCGCGGCCTGAAGTTTCTGCCTCACGAACACGCGCTGCACGCGCCTCCACGCGCCGCCACGCGCCGTCAGTGTATGCCACGCGCCCCACACGCCAGGCCACTCTCACCCACGCCCCACACGCGCCACACGCGCCTGCTGTTGAGTCACCTCCTGCCACGTCAGCCCTAGGTGACGTCACACACGCCACGTCAGCACACGTCAGCAGTTGAAGGTTGACTCTGACCGTTGCCTTTGACCGTTGACCGTTGACTTTGACCGTTGACTTTGACCTGGTCAAAATTTTTCAACCGGACCTGTTTTGCTCAGTTTTTCGCGTAGATTCCGATTTTGAGCTCCGTTTCTGCATTTGAGGTCTCTAAATCCCATTTTTTGGTCATTTTCTTCATTATGGCTCAACAAAATGAACGAGATATCATCCGTCCTATCACTATTGTGTTGGATGGTCCAACTAGTTATCATGCATGGTCTCAGAATATGACTGTCTTTCTCAAGGGGCGTAAACTGTGGAGATATGTGACTGGTTCAATTCCTAAGCCAGTACCAAACCCTAAGTCTAAAGCCACAACTGCTGAAGAGTCTTCGAAGACTGCTGTTACAACCGATGATTATGAAGAACGCCTAGAGGAATGGGAGAGTATTCAAAGTAAGATCTTATCTTGGTTTATCAATACCTCTATTCCCTCCATTCATAATCTTCTTCCTCGTCTTGAGACTGCTGAGGCTGCTTTGAAATTTTTGGCTGATCGCTATAATTGCACTAATGATTCAAGCTTGGAGTACCACATTGAATCAAAGCTCTATCAAATGCGTCAAGAGACAGGTCAGTCTATTTCTGATTTCTATTCTCAGACTTCTACTATGTGGGAACAACTCTCTGCTGCAGATCCTCCACTGGTGTGTTCTAAGGACATTGAGCTCTTTGTCAAATATCGGGATCGTCGTCAATTTATGCACTTCATGATGGGTTTACGTGAGGATTTTGAGCCTACTAGGGCTTCTCTGCTTAGCCGGTCTCCTACTCCTTCTCTTGATGCTGCAGTCAAGGAGCTCATTTCTGAGGAGAACCGTCGGCCTACTTATCACATGTCATCATCTGATCATGTATTGGCTACACCCTCTCCACAGCCTCCCATTGCTGCATTCACTGCTCCTCCACGAATAAACCCTGGGCGTCCCAACTCTCAGTCTTCCAAAGGTACTCGCTGCGAGTTTTGCCGTAGCAAAGGTCATGACATCTCTGTTTGTCGTAAACTGCAGAAATTTGTGCAAGAGCATAATAAGGCTTCTCTTCCTCGGGCAGCTGCTGTATGTCCTTCAGATCCATCGGTTCCTACAGGTCCATCTTTGACTTCCTCACTTACTACGGCTGATGTTGAGGCAGTTGTTCAACAGGTTTTATCCCGCACTTCCACTGCCCTTTCTGTCACCTCAGGTAACCAACCTTGGTTCTTTGATACTGCATGTTGTAACCATATGACTCCTGATGAATCCCAATTTTCTGAAAAGACACCCTTAGAACATCCAATCACCATTTACACTGCTGATGGAACTCCTATGCCTGTTAGTCATAAAGGAACAATCTCTTCTCCTAGTCTATCCCTTAATGACACTTTTCATATTCCAAAGTTATCCCTTAATTTGCTTTCTGTTGGTCAACTTTGTGAATTAGGCGTAGATCTTTTGTTTACTAATCATGGTGTGGATGTGCAGGATCCCCGGACGGGTCAAGTGCTTGGGACAGGCCGTAAGATTGGTCGCATGTTTGAGGTTCATAACTTGAAGATTCCTTCACAAGTTGTTTCTGCAGCTGCTACCACTACCACCTCCTCACCTGATCTATGGCATGCTCGTCTTGGTCATCCATCTTTATCTCGTCTTCAGTTGTTAGCTTCTCAAGGTCATTTAGGTTCAGTTCAGTTTTCAAAATTTGATTGTACTTCCTGTCATTTTGGCAAACAAACAAAATTGCCCTTTAATAAAAGTGACTCCTTTTCTTCTGCCCCTTTTGATCTTATACATTCTGATATTTGGGGTCCTGCACCTGTTCCCACTGAGGGGGGATCTAAATATTTTGTCATATTGGTGGATGATTTTTCTCGATATACTTGGATTTATCTGCTTCACCATAGGTCTGAACTTGTGTCTATTTACCAAACATTTCATAAAATGATTGAAACACAGTTCAATCGCACCGTCAAAGTCTTTCGATCAGATAATGCTCAGGAATATAATGATAAATCTTTCTTATCCTTTTTAGACAGTCATGGTACTCTTCCTCAGCGGTCTTGTCCTTACACCTCTCAACAAAATGGTCGTGCAGAACGAAAACACCGTCACATTCTTGATGTTGTCCGCACCCTTCTCATTTCTGCCTCTCTTCCTGAGCGCTTTTGGGGTGAGGCTGCACTCACTGCTGTGTACACAATTAATCGTATTCCTTCACCAACTACACACAACAAATCACCATTTGAGCTTCTTTATGGTCAAACTCCTGATTACTCCTCCCTTCGGGTTTTTGGTTGTGCTTGCTTTGTCTCTCTTCCTCCTCATGAACGAACAAAGCTCCAGCCTCGTACTCGTCTCTGTTGTTTCCTCGGTTATGGTGTGTCTCAAAAGGGGTTTCGCTGCTATGATCCCATTTCTCATCGCCTTCGTGTCTCCCGTCATGTTGAGTTTTGGGAACATCGTTCTTTCACGAGTCTTCAGCAGTTTCCTACATCTCCTTCCTCAGAGTCTCCTATTTTTACTGATCTTTTCCTCCCTCTCTATCCTGAACTTGTGGAGGATTCTTCAACATCGGCTACCTCTCCAGACGACTCATCTCCGGTTCTGTCTCCGGCATATGACCCGCCTGTCTTGGATCCTGTGGCACCACCCTCTCCTGAGTCACATGTTGGTCCTGAACTTCGTCGTTCCACTCGGGTAAGCATTCCTCCCCCTTATCTTGCTGATTATCACTGCTCTTTTGCTCTTGCCACCCTCTATGAACCTCACACCTATCGTGAGGCCCATACTGACCCTCTTTGGCAGCAAGCTATGAACGAAGAACTAGATGCCCTTCATAAGAATCACACTTGGGATATGGTTGATTTGCCTCCTGGTCAGTCTGTAGTAGGTTGTAGGTGGGTTTACAAGATCAAGACCAAGGCTGATGGATCTGTTGAACGATACAAGGCTCGCCTAGTTGCCAAGGGCTTTACTCAGGAGTATGGTATTGACTATGAGGAAACATTTGCTCCTGTTGCTCGCCTTACATCGGTCAGATGTCTCATTGCTGTGGCTGCTGTTCGCCGTTGGCCTCTTTATCAAATGGATGTGAAGAATGCTTTCCTTAATGGAGACCTCCATGAAGAAGTGTACATGCAACCACCCCCTGGCTATCCACATTCAGGCAGCCAAGTTTGTCGCCTTCGCCGTGCTCTTTATGGCCTTACGCAGGCTCCTTGAGCTTGGTTTGAAAAGTTTAGCTCAGTTGTTGCTCAGCAGGGTTTCACTTCGAGTCCTCATGACACCGCTCTCTTTGTCCGAAGATCCTCTGCTGGTATCACTCTTATTCTTCTTTATGTTGATGATATGATTATTACTGGAGATGATTCTGCAGGTATCCGCTCTCTTCAGCAGTTCCTTAGTCAACATTTTGAGATGAAAGATCTAGGCACTCTTAGCTATTTTCTTGGGCTTGAGGTTACCTCATCCTCTGATGGATACTATCTTTCCCAGGCTAAATATGCTTCTGATCTTCTCTCCAAAGCCGGTATCACCGACAACAAGACTGTTTCCACTCCTTTAGAATACAATGCAAGGCTCACACCTTTGGATGGTGAACCTATATCTGATGCTACTCGCTATCGTCAGTTGGTTGGTAGTTTGATCTATCTCACTGTTACTCGTCCGGATATTTCACATGCCGTGGGTATGGTTAGTAAGTTCATGGATGCACCTCGTTCTGTCCATTATGCTGCTGTTCTTCGGATTCTCCGATATGTCAAAGGCACACTTTATCATGGTTTGCATTACTCCTCTCGATCTTCCCTCGAGCTTCATGCCTATTCAGATGCTGACTGGGCAGGTGATCCGACTGATCGATGCTCTATCACAGGTTTCTGTTTCCTGTTAGGTACTTCTCTTGTCTCGTGGCGCAGCAAGAAGCAGGATGTGGTTTCCCGTTCCAGTACTGAGGCAGAGTATCGTGCCCTTGCCGACACCACTTGCGAGCTTGTTTGGATTCGCTGGCTCTTGGCTGACATGGATGCTCCGCAGCCCACTGCCACTCCTCTTTATTGTGACAATCGTAGTGCTATCTACATTGCTCATAATGATGTCTTCCACGAACGCACCAAGCATATTGAGATCGACTGCCACATCACTCGCCAGCATCTCAAGAAAGGAAATCTCAAGTTGTTCTCCATCTCCTCTGCTGACCAGCCTGCTGATATCTTTACCAAGACTCACCCGCCTGGTCGTCTTCGAGATCTTATATCCAAACTCCCGTTGGCTTCTTCCTTGCCACCTCGAGTTTGAGGGGGGATGTTAGTGTATAGCTTAGATTAGTTTAGCCCATTGGGCTTAGCCCAATATACTTACTTGTAGTTTACTCCTTTTGCTTGTACTGCACACATACCTAGCCTATATAAGGCTCTCTTTTGTACTTATTATACACATATTAATATACAGACTATTCAGTCTTTCTCTCTCACTTTATACTGTTAACAATACTAATGGGAAAAGGGGAGGGGGTTGGCAATTTTTGGGGGACAGATACATGAGAGAAAAGAGAGGAAATACCAAAAAGGGCCTCCACTAGTATCTTGTCGCCAGCCACTATAAAAATACAACACAGCGTTTCTTCCTCCCCCTGTTGATGCTCATTAGGCATGCAGTATACTTCTTATACCTATGCCCCCTATAAAATGCGAAGAAAACTGCGCGCTCAGCTCCTTGAAGGTACTGATATAGTTGGACATCAGCCTGCTGAACCATACCCTCGCAGGACTCTTCAGCACAGTTGGGAAAGCCCAGCACATGATTTCGTCTACAACGCCTTGCAAGTGTACGAGGGTTTTGAACGACTCCAGATGATCCAAGGGATCCTTTGACCCATCGTAGGTTTCTACTTGTGGCATGCGGAACTTCAGTGGAAGGGGGAATGAAGTGACAAGTGCAGTAAAAGGCGAGTCCGTTCGATGGACTAGCTCGTCAAGGTCGCTTGACACCCCTCCTTTGAGGGCGTTCATCATGAAGTTCATCCTCTCCTTCCTCATTTGCATCTCCATGACCATGTGTGGTAGAACAATATCTGCGGCAGATGGACGGCTTGTATCTTATCGCTTTTGTTTGCTTGGGGCATTGCTGCCTTCCGACCCTTCCTGGTTCCTTCTATCAGCGCTGGTACCTTCCTAGTCCTCCTCTTGGGTGTTAAGCGCTACGTTCTTTTGGCACAGTTGCTCTTCTAGGTCATGATTTTGCTTGGTGGTTACCATCGAGTGAGTAACTACCACGCAACTTTTTGTTCGGGAATCAGTAGTATGGCTTACTTCCAATCAACTTCTTCCCACAAATGACGCCAACTAATGATGCCAAAAATCGTCAGTAAGCCACACAGTTCTCATGTGCTCTAGACAAAACTTGCACAACACAAAAAAAGAAGAAGACCTTACAGAGAATACTGGTGTGGTATCAGCCAAATACCCTCCAAATGTTAAGTTAAAGAACTTTTCACAACTCTAGAGTGTCAGAACTTGGGTAAAATATGTGTACTTTGTTTTTTGAAGGCTTTAGGTTTTTATAGTAGTGTAGAATTGACTCCAATTTCTTGGGCAAGAAGGTGTTCCCTTATGGGGAAGATCCTAATAAATGTAAGTATTTTGCGGAATTCTTCCCATATAGGGATTCTATTGACCAAGGTCAATCGTAAGGTGCAAGATATTTCCATTTAGGATTCCTTGGGGTTTACTTAAGCCATGTAAGTGCCATGTGACCTTGATATCCGTTAGCCTCGAGCCCGTGTACCTAGAATCCGTCTGTCATGGAGGATCATTCGTCCACTATGGGGGACCATCCATCATGTGATCTCTCTGTTCAGTACCTTAACCCGTCATTGTTGATCATCCATTAACTTAATACTGTCACCTATGGCTGGCTTATTAGAATGGATCCGTCAATCTTAACTTTTATCCTTTTCAGATTACATGCACTTGGTCATTTCAAGGTTCAATCTAGCAGGTCTAAATTGTTTAAATTTCATCAGAAAAATTATTTTATTTGTACTTCGGCATGCTAAATTGCGAAAAGAGTGAATGATTCATCAAATGGTAAATTGCAGAGCTCCCTCATAAGCAATGCCATTGGCAGCCATGAAACCCATTATAATTCAAGTCGTCCATAAATATAAACATCAAATATGCGTTCAATATACCACCTAAACAACATATGATTCCCATAATTTCAGAAATACATATTATGGGCTTATTGTTTAACTTTAAAATCTAGAAGAAAATGGACACTGATTTATTACATATAGCCGCCTAATAGCTGTCACCACACCAGCTATAGGTGTTGAAAATATCACATCGTTAACAAGAAAACGTGTTGTTGTCCATGTCCGCCACCATGCTGACCATGAGGATGATGTCCTCCGCCACTACGATGAGCATGTGGGTGATGTCCTCTGCCATGAGCATGATGAGCATGTGGTTGATGTCCTCCACCACCATGACAATGCCCTCCTCCTCCTCCTCCTCCATGATGATTGCCCCATCCATGAGGACCATGACCGTGACCGCCGTGATGCCCACCGCCACCATGACAATGCCCTCCTCTTCCACCATGTCCATGTCCACCGTGATGTCCTATGCCATGACCAAGTCCATGTCCATGTCCTCCATGATGTCCCTCACTGTGGGGTGGAGTATGATGATGATTTCCGTGGTGAGACATTTTCTCAAGTATTGCTCAAATCAAAGCTCAGAATATTGGACGTGAGTTTAGTGAGGAAGTTGCTAAGGGTGCATGTGTATTTATAATTTCAGAAATCGTAATGTGAAGACAGAACCTAAAAGGCCAAAAAGCAACCTTGCTATTACTTGGAGTGGAAGTTTAGCTGATTAAACCGCGTACCTCCACAACCACACGATTTTAATTCGGTCATATATTATCACAATGCGAACTGTCCGTGTGTGTGAAGTTGTGAAATAGAAGTAGATACTTTCTAACTAGTTAAATTAAATGCGTGGTCGGCTATACCGAGTTTTATTGATGATTTGTTGTACAAACATTTAAAAAATTTTAAATGATCAGCTGCAAGTTCACCTTTCTCATTCATACCTATAATCGAAGTGCATGATTGGTTTTTTTTTTTTTTTTTTTTTTTTGGTGATAAGAATGATTTGGTTTCTCAGTTTTCTTGATAAGAGCAAAAATTCATTCAACAACAAATTAACTAGTACCAGCAACATGCGCAAGTCTTTCACGTTATCGATTATCTTTAGTTTAACAATACCTCAACGTCATAAGGAAGTTCTAGATACAAGTTCACCTTAGTCATTCTTACTTTTAATCAAACTGCTTGATTGGGGTTCTTAGTTTTTCCTGTTGAGAGCAAAATTTCAATTCAACAACTAATGAACACAACTAACTAGTATCAGTAACAGGCGCAAGTCTATACTTCATCCTTATCCTTAATTTAACAACGCATCAACATCATCATTCAAAAAATGAAAAAGAAATCAACACCATCAAGCGGATCGTGAAGTCACCAGCCCATTAAGCCCAAAGATTTGGGCTTAGGAATTGAGAAGCAATTGAAAGGAAAGGGCCGATGGAAAAAAAATGTCTAGGAAAAGGACCAAACCCAAAACTCAGAGATGAAAGCCCGTGCTAATGTTTTGGGGCTTAAACATATAGGAAAATTAGATTTTTTGAAGGGAGAGGAAATAGCGGCTTGTAAAAAATGGTTTGTTGTTAATAATGTAAGCCACATTGAGGCTTTCGTAGGATCGGCAGTGGCTACTACACGGCATTGTTGAGAGCCATGAATCCCCTATACCTCACGATCTTATGTGGCACTAGAATCCCAATATTGTCTTCCTATTGGAGAAAAAATTAAAACTAAAGCATATGGAAAGATAATAAAAAGAATTGGTTTCGCAAACGGCCTCATTGTTCCTAGTGTGGGTTGAAGTTGAGACATTGCCCTCTTATGGTCCAGGGATCGATGTTGATTTTGAAATGGAAAGTTATACTAAAAGCCATATAGATGTCGTGGTTACTATGCCCAGTAAAGATTTTAGATGGAGAATAC
Organism: Quercus wislizeni; assembly: GCA_023055345.1. NCBI lineage: Eukaryota > Viridiplantae > Streptophyta > Magnoliopsida > Fagales > Fagaceae > Quercus > Quercus wislizeni. The sequence goes on from JALGQJ010000010.1 coordinate 6,085,330, forward strand.
TGGCTTCTATGGCCATCTAGAAACCCACCAAAGAAGTGAATTATGGAACCTTCTCGAATTCCTCAATAATCACTTCTATCTCCCATGGCTCTACTAGGGTGATTTCAATGAAATTGTTTCTATGGAAGAGAAATTTGGGAGAGTGCGAAGATCTCAACAACGAATGGAAGGCTTTCAGAATGTAGTGAATTGCTATGGCTTTCAAAGATCTGGGTTATTGTGGGCTAGACTTCACTTGATGTAACATGCAATAAGGGGAAGATAGAATATACTTAAGACTTGATAGAGTCTTCGCCACTTTGGAGTGGTCTGGCAGATTTGGGGAAATAAGGGTCCATTAATTGGGGTTCATCATCTTGTTGACTGTAAAATTGTGATTTACAACTATATTTTTTGTTGACTTTAATTCCGTATCAAATTTTATTGTAATTTTGTTCAATTATTTCCCTGTATTTTTGTGAGATTTTATGTAAGGGCTGTGTGTGAGAGTTTAGTAAAGAACTTATGAAGATGAGGATTTCGCGATTGGCTCAAGAATGCTGACCCGCGAAACAGGCCACGTGAGAAGCATATGCTGGAATTTGAAGAGTTTTTGACAAGCTGGATTTCATGAGTCATTCACGACTCAAGCCAAGTCGTAAGTGACCCGCGAAACTCTCTGCCTGATTATTTTTTAGTGTGCCTTTTCTCATTCCTTTACCAACACTATATAAACCCTTATTACCCATAAAATGTAAGAAGCTGAAAGAGTATTCACAAGAAACTTTTGAGAGAGAAAACTCTAGCCAAACACTAGAGAGTTAGAGATTGTTTAACCACAATCCTCTACATCATTTCTCTAGAGTTTCCTTTTACTCCTACCTCTCTATCTACACATTCTTGAGAGGTTCTTACCTCAAACACTTACCTTACTCATTCTAAGTGTTGAAAGAAGTTTTTGTGCCTATAGGAAGCATTGGAAGAAGCCATTTAGTGGTGGATGCAATTGGGCAGAATTGCGAGATCCAGATAACCAGTGAAGATAAGACTCCGAGAAATCCGTTGGTAGCAAGAGCTTGGGGGGCTTAAGTACATTTGGTAGATTAGGCTTGGAAGGTCTTTTTGATATTCGTGTACTCCAACTTATTCACTAATGGATCGATTTCAGTTTGGAGAGTTGCAGAGAGGTTTTTCACTGAGTACTTTGATTTCCTCTTCAATAACACGTCTCAGTATTATCTTGTATTTGCATCTCTCTTCCGTACTCTTTAAACTTTACATTTATCGTTTATTATACTTGCTTATGGCTTAGAGTAGTGTTTCGGTTTATTGTGCTTCATTTACTCTTGTTCTGCACTTAAATAAGTTAAAGTAAAAGTAATTAAGCCGTAATTTAAAATTGGAAGTCTAAACAAGCATTAGTGTTTTCACACTAATTGTGCTTTCATTGACTGACATTTTTCTTTAGAATTATCCAAATGGAATTCCACCGTATATGGGAAAATTCAAACAAAAATGGAAGCTCTCAGTTCCTTAATTCACCATGACAAAGATGGCTCTTTGAGTGTAGAGATTAACAACCTAAGGAAAGAGATCAATGAACCCGTAGACGATGAGGAATCCTAATGGGGCAGCGGTCTAAAGCTCATTAGCTTAAATACGATGATCGGAACACTAAATTCTTCCATACCAATGCGTCAGAAAGGCAAAAGCAGGACACAATCTTGGGCCTTTGCAGAGGATATGGCAAATGGTGTGATTATTAAGAGAGTATAGCCCAAGAAACCACCTCTTAGTTTGAGACCATCTATACCACCTCCCATCCAAGCTGTCTTGATGAAGTCACAACAACTATCCCAACCAAAGTGATAGATGACATGAATGCAGACCTAACTCGTGAATTCACCATGGAAGAAGTGGTATCAACCCTTAAACAGATTCACCTCACAAAGACCCTTGGGCAAGATGGTATGTCTATTATTTTTTGTTAAAAATATTGGAATATAGTTGGAAATAATGTTACAAACATGGACCTGAATGTTCATAATTCCAATTTTCCTATAACAGAAATCAATAGAACAAACATAGCCATCATCCCAAAAACAAATAACCCCAAGCGAATGGCTGATTTTCCTATGTAACGTGATCTACAAACTCATTTCTAAGACTCTAGCTAACCACCTTAAATCTTTGCTCCCCCAAATTATCATAGAAAACCAAAGTGCCTTCACCTCAGAAAGAGTTATCACAGATAATGTTCTAGTTGCCTTTAAATTAATGCACTACCTAAACCACAAAACATCTAGTAAGGATAGTTTCATGGTGACTACACTTGATAAGAGTAAAGCCTTTGATAAAGTCAAATGGGGTTTTATTCAAAGGGTTATGGAAAGATTGGGTTTTAATGCAAGGTGGATTAATCTAATTATGCAGTGTATCTCCTCAATTTACTACTCAGTGCTTATTAACGATGTTGCTAATGGAAATATCATCCCAACCAGGGGCCTTCATCAAGGTGGCCAGTTCCTCAAGCTTGTTCTTACTCTGTGTAGAGGGCTTTTTTCCACACGTCCATTAAGCGGCTAGAAACCAACTATTCAATGGCATTTCTTTCTCAAGGTTGTCCAAAGGTTGCTCACCTCTTCTTTGCAGACAATAGCCTCCTCTATTGCAAAGAAAACATCCAAAAATGTTAGGAACTCAAAACAGTCCTCCAAATATATGAATAGACCTCAAGGAAAAAACTCAACATAGAAAAATATATTATTTGTGTTTTTTTTCCCCAACACATCCAAGAGATAAAAGAGGAAGTCCTAAACATTTTGGGACCCTTTTAAGACTTGTGACATACCAAATACCTTGGCCTACCTTCTATCATTGGAAGATAAAAAATAAATAAATAAAATAAAAACAAGTATTTACAAAAATTAAAGAAAGGGTGGGTTAGAAACTAGCTGGGTGGAAAGGGAAACTCCTCTCAAGAACGAAGTGGTCTAAATGTGCATACATAGTGCCTAAGATATAAGGACCTAACGGAAAAGCAACTAGAGTGCTAAACATTGTACAATGACTACATCACTACAGGGTTTTAATATATAATTTAGGCCAAATTTTTATTTCTTCAATTTTTTCTCAAATTAATGATAAAAAAATATTAATATGAACAATGTCAGTAGCAACAAGAATTAGAACTGTATAGGTTCATATAGAATCATTTTTTAATGAAACATAAATTCTAATATGATGGTTGTCTAAAAGATAAGTGCCTAGCTTTTCATAAGATGCCACAATTTCCTATTTTCAGTGTGAAAAAGTAGTATGTTAGGTCAAAAAAGTGACAAATGCAAGTAGGTGTTAGCTTTGACAAGGGATCGTGTAGGAGAACAAGGTTTGGCCCATACCGAATAGGACCAAATTTTGCCCATAGAGGACTTGGGCCAAGGACCATCAGCCACAAGCCCATCTTGTAAAACTGGGGGACCGAGCTGAATTACCAAGACCATGACATTTTCCATGGCATCCAAGCAGATCTCCTATGTCTACTAAGAGAGAGAAGCAGTGCCTTGGGAGAGTTCACCTGCCGAGTTGAAGATTTGGCGTCAAGTCAAGTAACGAGGAAATTATGCCATCAATAGAACAATGGACCCTACCTCTAACATGGGATTAGATATGCTAGAACAGTAATTTAGACTCAAAAGACCGCTTAGTCACCACAAATGGAAAGACCCACATGCCAATAAGATATTCTTTCATCATTTCAGGTCCACTAACAAGAGAGTATAAAAAAGGGAGAACGGGTCAGGCCCAAGGGTTGTATTTCCTTTTATAGTTGAGTATTTCTTGTTGTTTGGATGTTATCCTATAAATGGTGTACATTTGGGGGATTGGTATAACTTCTAGCTCATTTAGTGATGCAATGACTATTCGTCCGTCGCTTGGAGTAATTGAGATCCTTGCAATAACTGTAGATCTCTAGCTGTATTTTACCCATTACACCTAATGAAGCATCCAAGGTCAACGTAGAACTGTTTTTTGTATTTAAATGTGTGATTAGCACAAAAAAGAAGCTGATCTAACTGAACTTACATACTAATGGAAACGTTTATGTACCTTCATGCAAAATGAGGCAACTGTCACATGTATAGTAAATGAGGAGAAAAATTGTAATTGAAGTATAATGCAATTTACTAAAAACCTTCTAGCATATTTATCTGCAGGCATTAAGCCAAAGAATAAAATTAAAAATACATGTAAGAACAATAGCATTTGAACAAAGCGAGAGTGATAGAATGCATTGTGGATTTTGGAAGGAAAAAGTTCATAATCGTAGAAGTTCATACCTCGATGATCTAAAAACGACTTTTTTCTCTTACCCAGTAGTTCATACATAGCTGTGGCTAAATTAACATATTTTACTGGTCCGAAACCATAAAAATATCCTCAACCAACAAAACCTAAAAAAGGTGTACAAATTTCGCATATCCAAATAGCTCAAGAAAAATAAAGGCAATAATAAATGCAAATCTACAATTGATATAGCAATCCCACATGCTAATATACCAATTAACGTTTCAAAAACTGAAATTATAACATAAAAGTCCCCATGAAATACCTGTTTTGCAATGGGCATTGATGTGGCTTGCTCATGATGGCCATTTGAGTAGGATCCAAAAAAGACGGTGACATTGCCTCCATAGGTGTTGGCTTTTCCAATTGGATTAAATTGTGTTGGGCTTTGATAGGAAACAAAGGGTCAAACAGGTTAATCTAAGGAATTGAAAAAAAAAAAAAAAAAAAAACGTGTGGGAGTCAAAAGAGTTTAAAAGAAGATCAAAAGTCTTGTGAAAAAGAAGAAAACCAAGAAACTGTTTAAGTGGTGGGAGTGAAAAGAAACAGTAGAAGGAAAGATAGGAAGACGAAAGATCGCCTAGATTTTCTGTGAATAAATGGTGATTCCTTGTGTTATATGACAGGCAAAGGTTTTTAATGGTAATTCAAAAAGACAGTGGCTTTTATACGAAAGAGATTACTCATGTTTATTATAGGTTCTAATTGTCCACTTAATCCCAAGACATTAAAAATAAACACAACCAATAATGGCTATTGATGATAAATGAAATTAAATTGTCTAATTTCTAAGCGTTATGTCACAAAACAAATCAACGTAAAAACTAAGAACTAGAGGCTATCTATCCTTTTTTTTCTATTTTTTAAAAGTGAAAATTAGATGTTGATAAGAAATAATTTAAATAAGCAAATCAATACTGCATATTTAAAATCCCATTTATTTAGGATCGAATCAAGAATGCAATAAAAAATTTAATGTGCCATTGTCTAGATACATGGCACATGGAAGACATTTAAATTGACACTTTTTTTTTTTTTTTTTGAGAACTAAATTGACACATATCAAATTTATATGATACGTACAAATTGTGACTTATGCTGCCATGGACTTGGATTGGGTCTAATGTTTAATTTCACTAGATCCATCCAGGTCACGTATCATGATCCGGATGGGTCCAATGCAATTGAGTACTGGATCCAATTTTTACTCTGTTATTATTAATTTACGAAAAATTCTTAGATACTCCTAGAGCATGGATAAATGGTGTTCCCTCCTCTCACATTTAAGATAGACTCTATCATGAATTTAATGAGTAAACCCCAACATGAATGTAAGAGAGGAGAGCACCATTTTTCGTACTCTGAAAATACCTAAGTATTACTCTTAATTTATGTGGCCATGATGTATACAATAAAGAAAGCTGCCACATTTCAGTGAATGATCATGGTTTTAAGAAAAATGATATATCCACAACATTTTTACAATATTTTCATAACAAATCTTAAGTGGAAGGTTGTTATTGGTTGTTATTATTAGGGTAAAAAGTAATCTTAGTGTTAGTTTCAAATTTGAACCAATAACAATTAACCACCTGTGATTTGTTGTAAAAATATTGTGGGCATAGCATCCATCTGGTTTTAATTATATCCTTGTCATGATTATTAAAAATGTCCTTGAGATAAATAATAAAGAAATTTTATTTGTGCTCTAACTTATGCAACATTAATATAGCTCCTGTTGGAAAATCTGGTTTTGTATCTCATACAAAACACACAATAGAAGCAACAAACATTGATCTATTTCATTCATGATTGATAACATGCACTATGTAACTTCAGAATTTAAGAACAAGATAGCGTACCTTGATGTGGTGCAATTCAAAACAAAAGATTAGAAGTACTTGGGAGTGTGGTCTCTCAATTAGTTTCCAAGAGAGAATAATCGAGTGGCTTCACTCATACATACACACCACTTCACAATGATGTCTCTCTTAAAATAAAATTTTGTATGATTCTCACTTTATAACTAACTAATTATCTAATTGGGCTGGCCTATTGGGCCTTTCCAATTGGACTTTAAGTTATTCATCATATATTTATGAAATCCAATTTCATAAATATATACTTTAGTAACTCTTTACTAAAGTGGTTAGACTTAACACTCTAAATAACCAAACTTATTAAACTTATCTCAATAGAATATTTTATTTCTCCATTAAGAGATTATGAATTTCATCTTAAGAATATATGTTCCATCAATACTAAATGTGACTGCCTAACATACTGAGGTTTTGATCGTGACTTTAGATCTCACTCCTGATATATCAAAGCAACTTACACCTCATAATTAGGTCCATTATTCTCTTAGGATTAAGAATTTATACAAACAGAAGTCGTGAAATTTATTATTCATTTGACAATCGTTAGGAGAATAATAAATCTCACAACGGTCTAATTCAATATGTCTTAACTCTTAAAACATATCAACATACCAACTAGAAGTCTTCACTTCCATAATCAAGACAAATCATCTTAGTTGATATGTTATAGTTTTCGCAAATGAAATACCCAATTTCATCACTGACTACGAACTATAATTCTGAGTTTACAAAGAACTTGTGATTTATATCTTCTATGACTTTTCACATAAATCACATACTATGCATCTCATGGACTATAAAATAATGTCCAAATATTCTTGTTATTTAGATAATAATAAAACAACATTATTAATTACAATATTAAGTCATACATAATGTCATACATAGCATCATACAATAAGATTTAAGGGCACTAATCCTAATAGCTCCCCCATTAATTAATTGTGTAGATCTCTTCAATTTTTATTTAGATGTAGGAAAAATTGCATTTAAAATCAAACAAATATCACATGTTACACATTCAACTTATTTTTAAAATGTGAGTTCTAGTTAGCTCAACTAGGGACAAAATTGGCTTCTGCCATTTTCGGGTAAAATAAATAACATTCTACCCTCTTTCCCAAATTAATTAGGGAAATGTCCCTCTTTTGAAACTCGACTTTCTCAAAATCAAGTTAAGCCCTATAATGACATTTTTAAGGACCTATAGTGACGTTTTTAAGGACCCATAGTGGCATTTTGTAACTCGAGCTCCATGCACTTGAGTTATAGGTAAAAAACTTGCATAGAACTTGAGTTCATGGAGCTCGAGTTACAAAACACCATTATAAGTCCTTAAAACGTCACTATAAGTCCTTAAAAACGTCATTATAGGACTCCATAATTTTTTTTTTTTAAATCGATTTTGAGAAAGTCGAATTTCAAAAGAGGGGCATTTCCCTAATTAATTTGGAAAAGGGGATAGAATGCTATTTATTTTGCCCGAAAAGGGCAGAGGCCAATTTTGTCCGCTCAACTAGTAAAGTCTTTGGTGGTTAAATAAGAGATTTGTGATTCAATCCCTACCTACACCAAAAACTTATTGGTGTTTTGGTCTAATAGTGTTTTGCTCTAATGATAAAGAACTATCATCAGGAAGGATACTATAGGTTGAAACTCTCTCAAAAAAAATAAAAATAAAAAAATTATTTTCAAAAAAAAAAAATGCTGCACATTCAACTAAAATTGGGAAGGAGTAGAAGAATTTAATAGGAGGATATCTTTTTGGATTCTTCACCTAAAAAACAATCCTATATAACTGTAAAGGCCGTATTTGACTCGAATCCAGTACAGTAATGAACCTAAACCTAAAAAGCCCGAACAATAAATTTGTAGAGAGCGGGAGAAAAAGCTAGTCTGAATCTAGGATAAAGATAGTGGCTTATAGTGTTATAAAGAAAGAGTTATCTGCGTACATCTCCAGAAAGTATCCTCGGACATGCCCTAATGATAAGATGGAGAGTACTATGTTCTTCCTTTTTGTTGTTGTATTTCTTCAACCTTTTTGTTCTCTCTTTCTCTCTTTCTTTTTTCAGTCTGTTTTTCGTCCGTGCCCTTTTCTTTTTCTTTTTCTTCGTATTATATACTATGGCTTTTTTTACCATTTCCTCCATCCACGTGTGGATCAGGTGGTGGAAGTCCTTTTTTTCTGCTTCTCCCCTCTTATCTTGAATCTTCCATTCTTAGCTGTAAGGCTGCGTGTTCACTGTTCAGGCATCACCTCCACATTAATGCGACCAGAGGGTTAGCTGGGCAGCATTTAATGCGGAGGCAACAGTACCCCCAGATATTTGTTTTCTCTCACTCTTATCCTTTATATGATATTTCCTCATTTACTTTGTTGCAAGGTTTGTCCGAGGTGTTACCCTAAGGGACTGATAAGTCTACTGGCCACTTCGGACATAAGCTCCGAGGTGATAATTGTCCTCGGACACGGTCAAATCCTTCTCAGTCATTCTTTACTTCTTTTCGGAGTGCAACTTCCATTTCTTCCTTCACTGGTCGTCCTCGGATACTCTCTTATCTTCGGACTGGGTATTAGGCCCGGCCCATTCTTATGCAGTCTGTACATATGAGACTAGATATTGGGCCCAGCCTTTTCTAATGTAATTTGAACATACGAGACAATTGGCCCCCACAATAACCAAACAAATTCTAAGGTAATTTGCACACATGTATAATCAAATAGTCTAATTATAGTGAGACATTGATATGGAGTACCCTTAGCAGCAATATTTGTGACATAATTCATATTTATATTATTATTATTATTATTATTATTATTATATAAGATAGATAGTAGGAGAGGTGTGGATTCAAATCACATATAAAACAGTACCACAAAGATTCCATTAACGCAGAGCAATAATTTTTTTTTTTTTTTTTTTGATGTGACAGAGCAATAATTTGAATCCCAATTTTTTTTTTTTTAAACGAATCCCAAATTCATTTATTTTGATGATAGATGAAATTATCATAAAATATGGACGGCTGTGCAAATTTGTGAGAAATAAGAAATTGCAATGTTTGAGATTGGCTCTTGAGAATGAATTGATAGAATTGGTGTGGAATGATGTGATTTGTCTGATGAGTGAATCGCAGGTCCCTAGATGAAAATTACTTGGCCTTTCGCTTCATAACTTATTTTCAGCAAGCGTTATATATGGTGCTTCTTTGTTTGATACTTGCCTCAATTATAGAATTATATTGTTTACTTTGTTATTAGGTTTTCTCATTTCTGTGTTTACCATTTTCAACATTGTATTACTAATATAGTTGGTTTTTTTCCTCCTTTCTTTCTCTTGATAGTAATCATAGTATACATCTATCGCGTTGTTGTTGACAATTCCTTTATTCATCTTTGTGTTGTTGAGATTGTCGACAACATCCAACATGTGGGCCTCTGGCTCAAGCCCAACCCAATTTAGCAAGGCCTCGCTATTTTTGTTGCAAATGACTCCTCTTCGATCTTCACCTATGCGAGAAGGTAGCACAATTCAATTCATTATAAAGTATTATGATGATCATGAAGAGGAGGGAATTGGTGTCACAAAGGTTTCGGACTAATTGAGAAAGTTGCTGCTTTGAGAAAGTTACTGTTGAAGTATGATACTATACTGGTTATGCATGCAGGTTAATTAGCCATTATATGCTTGAAGTATTTACATTTGTTTAGCCAATTAGGTACTCAATCAAACTTTTTTTTTCCCTTTATAGTACAATGAGAAGGGAAGATTTGAATTCTAAATGTTTTCATTAGAAGTACCAGAGTGCTAGTTGAATTACAAAACTCAGTTATAGGTAGTACTTAATCAACTTTAAGAAATACAAGAAAGTGGAGGAAAACAAAATTAAAACAAGATTTTGAGTCTTATTATTATTGTTGTTGTTGTTGTTGTTGTTTTTGTTTATTTGGTCCTAAAATGGAACATACACATTGAACGTTTTGGTTGTTATTGAAATTCCAACTATATTTTGTTTTTTATGATATGTATTTAGAAAATTTTTATCATATTGTATGTCTGAAAAACTATAATGTATCTGTAATCTGTTAGAACAGTAACAATTGTTATGTCCATCTCTATAATCATCTAATTGGTTGTATAGTTGCAGGTGTTTGTTCATTTGTAATAGCTTGTCTTATAACTGTTGGTTTAGGGTCCTCTAACTCTATGTATTGTTGTTTCTCAATTAATAATATTCATGAAATTACCACAAAAATAAATCTCATCAGATAGTACAGGCATTCTAAATGGTCTTACATAACTATTTTATTTTCAGTCTCATTTCAACCAATACGTATACAGTTTTTGATCCCTTTGTTTCTTCCTTTGCAAAGCAAAAAGGGTGAAAATGACAACTAGGTTTTTTTTAATAAATTGAATCCTAGAATAAAATTAATCTGGCTAATCTTAAAAACTAATAAAATTTTTGTTCATTTCACAAAAAGAGTGGATATGGAAAAAATAATTAATATTTTTTAATATGTGTCTGAGCAGTAATTGTTGAAAATTAACTAGAATCCTACTATTTTTTAGTTTAAAAGAAGAAGAACAAACTTTTCCCTTTAATTTTTATTTTTCACTTTCATTGTCAAGGTGAGCTTCACTGGATCTAAATTTCTTTATTTTCTTTGATTGAGGTTTTGTAATTTATGCTTAATCTTTAAAACTTTTTACTACAAAAAATGGGCTTCCTTTAATTAAAATTTTTTTAAAAAAAATTCCCATTTTTTTTAACCCCCATTTTTGTGAAGATCAGGAAGCTCATTTTTCATGCATAAATTTATATATAGTATCATAATTAAATTATAAAAAAATCAAATTTAAAATTTAAAAAGCAGGAAAGAGAGATGATATAATGTGTGCGCTAGTTTGTGACTGCAGATAGCTAGCATAATTAATGTTCGCACATCAAAGATGGAACTAGAATTTCAAGTTAGGGGGGCCGAAGTATAAGGAGAAAAGAAAATCTCAAATAGGTATTCATATAGTATTAACAAATTATGAACAAGATAAATACATAAAATTATTATTTCTTAATACATTAAAATGCAATCATCTACCAAAAAAAAAAAAAAAAAACCACAAAATAATATTACTTCTTAAAAGCATCAACTGTTCCAAAAAAAATATATATTTTCACAAATCAAAACTTACTTTTGCTACTTTAACATAGCATTTGAAATGTCTCGCATAGTAGTATTTTTGGTATTTGGCATTTGTGGGAGGGGTAAGATTCGAGTACGAAATAGAGCCCATGGGCCAAGTCCATGGGGGGGAAAGGGCCCACCCAAACATCAGTCTTGATCTAACATGTGGATGAGAATCCAAGGAGGAACCACGAAGAGGCCGACCTTCTAAGGAGCCTGAGCAGTGAGCGTCCCTCAAGAATTGTCGAGCAGGCCACTTTCACCAAATAACAGAATACTAAAAAAGACGGTAGAAACATGCAAGCTGAGAAGAAGGGAAGTATCTAGACAAAATAACCATCACATCCACATTCAATGCACTGCACCAACTCAACTGGCCGCATTAATTGAGGAATGACCTCTAAATAGTGTCTTCACAGCTTGCAACACATTTTACCACTTCTAGCAAAACCGTGATGGGACAAGAATCTAAAAGAACATCAGTGATTGTACAAGTGGAGGGCTCAGATTCAATTCAACTAACTATATAAAGAAAGGAAGCCCTAACAAAATGGGTGACGAAAAACTGAAAGGAAATACTGACATTGTATAACACTAACTGTGATTGTGACTTGAACATTATATAAACAATTGCTCTTTGGCCAAACCCGAGGAAGTGTTAATTCCAAAAATCTATTCTTCTTTCAAAAATTATCTAACCTTTTCCTGTCCATCTAAAGATTAAATCATACAAGTGTATTAAAGTTGACCTCGGAAGCTCGTCCTCTAACAAAATAATTGTATTGGGCTGTCTAACCTAAAATCACTATTCTAAGTGGGTTTAGTTTGTTGGGCTCACTTACAGTGTTCTAAATACTAAATATTTAGCATTTAGAACACCTAATGCTAGTACTCTAATACTGGACTAAAAGCATCCACAGCAGTGGTGCTATTTTTTTAGCTATTTGGCACCACAAAAAATTACTTTATCTATTTTACCTACTCACTTTAAAAAACACCCGGCATCAGTGGATATTTTACATTTCAACATAATAAAATAATATAAACATCATAATAAAATAATATATCTAATATATTATTTTATTAATTTGTTTCTTTCTTTCTCAAAACCTCAAAACTTAAACCCATCTCTCACCACAATGCTTTCTCTCTCCTCTCTCCACCACCACAACTCAACAACCCTTCTCTCTCCTCCTCCTCCTCCTCCTCCTCCTCACTTTCTCTCTCATCTTCACCTTCTCTCAAACCCATCACCATCGCCGCCACCACCACAACCCCCAAAACCCTCTATCTCTACCGCAAACCTCTCCGGATCCGAGCCTTAGATGCAGTGCAACCCTACGACTACGAAACAAAGCTCGCCATAAACCCATTTCCACACCACCCACCACCTCAAAATCGGAATCATTGGCTTCGGCAACTACGACCAATTCCTAGCCAAAGCCCTTCTCTCCCAAGGCCATACTGTTCTCGCTCACTCTCGCTCTAACCATTCCCACGCTACCACAATTCTCGGCGTTTCCTTCTTCTCCGACCCAAATGACCTCTATGAAGAACACTCAGAAGTCATTCTCCTCTACACTTCCATAATCTCCGCCGAGCGCATCCTCGCTTCTCTCCCTCTTCAAAGACTCAAATGCAACACCCTATTCGTCAATGTTATCTCTGTCAAAAAGTTCCCAAAGAATCTTCGTCACAAGTTTGTGGGTTATGCTGTAGGTTTGTGATCTTTCTCTCTACTCCAACCGATTTGTCATGGGTTTGTGATTTGTAACATGGGTTTGTGTTTTGTGGTGGTTTTAGATTGTTTTTGTTTATAGCGGAGGTGATGTGGTGTGGATTACTCATCAGATCATTGGGTTAATTCAATGGCGTGGGGCAGGGGAGTTGGGCCAGTGAGGAATGGAGGAGTGAAGTGGGTTAATACGATGAGCGTGGTCGACGACGAAGCGTGGGTCGGCAATGATGGCTAATTGAAGCATGGGTCAATGGCGATGGGTCTTTGGCAGCTAGGCTCATGCAGATTGGCGTGAAGGAAGAGAGGAGCAGATGGAGAGAGAGAGTGAGGAGAAAGACATGAAGAAAAAATAGTAAAATAATAAAAAGCAATGTGAACGCACAAATTTAAATATAAAAAAAAAATGACCTTTCAGGATGAGGATCAAAGGGTTAACTCCTTGCGGGACCATCAAACTTGGACTTTTAATGCACTTCCCTTCCCTCTTCCCTCCCCCCTACAAACCTTATTCAGGGTATTCCTATCGCCTATTTCACGAGTCTCCCGGATACACTTGAATGGCCCCATAACAATGGCACGTGCTCCGTGAAATCTGCTTCCTAATATCTCTTTCATAAACAGAAAGTCCCACTCAATGCTCATGATTGGAAATGGATTTAGGCTTTAACATGCCCTAAAAAGATTCAAATGTTCATTTGGAAAGCTATGCGCAACCGGCTGCCTACTCGCACTTTCCTAACCTTAGGCCGCCCTCATCTAAATGCACAATGTCCTAGGTGCCATCACCCGGAAACAACTATCCACATCTTACGAGATTGTCCCTGGGCAAAAGAAGTGTGGAGTCAATCCCCGGGTATCTTGCCCCTATCTTTCTTTCAGTTGTCTTTGCAAAAATGGCTCTGAAGCAATGCAACTGCAGATACCACTATCCTACATCTTCAACTCCTATGGCATATTTATTTTTTGTTTCTTTGTTGGAATCTATGTCTGGACAGAAATGAAAGGATTTTCAAGCACCAATCCCGATCCCAACACAGTCTTATATACTCCACCGTCCAGGCTGCGATTGAATTTCATTTCCTAGCGGGTTCTACCAGCCGACTCCAGGTTAGACATCCCCAACTTATATATTGGACAATGCCCCCTGCACCCTATATTAAACTAAACACTTATGGTAGTGCCATTAGCAATCCGGGTTTAGCCGGGGCCGGGGGTATTTTGTGAGACCATTCGAGTGTATGGATCTCGGGCTTTTCCCTTCACTTGGGCCTCGCATCAAATAATATGGCTGAGCTGGCTGCTGTCTGACAGGGTTTGGCGCTTGCTTGGTATATGGGATTTAAGTTCATACAGTTTGAACTCGACTTCAGTGTTGTGCTAACTTTGTTAATTGATCACAATGTCACTTATCCTCCTAATATAATACATTTAATTTGTGATTGCAGGAATCTCATGGACCGGGACTGGGATGTTCAGGTGCTTCATGTGTATCATGAAGCTAATGCTTGTGCGGATGCATTGGCAAAGTGGGGAACTCACCAACAACACATTTTGTCTGTGTATGGGTCATGTCCCAGTTTTGTATATGTGTGCTATGTTAGGGATTTGGCAAGCCTCGGAGCAACTAGACTTTGTATCCAACAGCCAAATGTTGTTGATGTATAAACTCTTTATCTTATAAATAAGACCCAGTTTCCAAAAAAATAATAATAATAATGTAATAATTATTTTTTTATTATACATACAATATATACATACAGTAATAATTATTTTTTTATTATTTCTTTTATAATCATGAACTTCACAATTATATAAAATTTGCATGTTATAAAAAGGGGGGGGGGGGGGGGGGGATTTTTGTATTGAAACTTCGTTTTCGTTGTGACATTGCCTATAATTCCATTACATATTACCTTTTATTGTAACCACACGCACGGGTGAGACCTTAAAAATTCTTTTTTATTTATTTATTTATAACTTGTCCCTAGCTCAGTGCAAAAAAAAGTTGTCCCTAGCTACCGCTAATGATTCTATGCTCAATCTTGGACCACATGCTTGCACGTGCAATTACAACTATGAATGCCATCATAATTAATTGAGTTCCCCTTAGATTTTACTTAAAAGAATACCATAAATAGTTTGGGACTATGCCTATTAGAGTGTAAGTTATTTGAATTTGATATAATTTTCCAAACTTTTTTTTATTTTTAAAGAAAATTTCAACCTATAACGTTCGCTCCTGATAATATCTCTTTATCAATAGATGAAAACATCAATTAGCTTTTGATGTAGACAATGATTGTATTCTAGATCTCTTACTCAACTATAAAAAAGTTTACCAGTTGATTTAACTAGAACCCACTAATCTGTCATGCCTAACAGAGTGTAAGTTATAATTATCAACCACTGAATTTGATACAAGCTTTTGTGTGTTACAAAAAAATGATCGGTTCATAGTCTCATATTAATTAGGTAATAGTTTTTTTTTATAACTTATTTGCTTATATAGAACTTTTTAAAGTTTACTTCAAATACATTTATACTTAATCAATTTTCAGCCCCAAAAAAAAAAATTAAAAAAATTAAAAATTTCAACAAGAAATTTTGTTCTTTTTTGATATTATCAAGGTTAAATCTAACGCACAGGCGCATCGTGCATGCTGTAATTAGCATTTATTTGTTATAAATAGAAATTGGGCCAAAGCTACTCACTCCCTAGCCTGTGTGGAAATAGCTAGGCTGGGGTTGAGATCGGTTGGCCCTATTTGTGGTCCTGTGAAGGAGCCAGATGCTTTTTTTGTATTTGACTTTGAGAAGTTTCTGACTCTTTCAGAATCTTTACATTAGGCTGCAATATGGGTAGCCTAATTATAGTAGTGGTTTTTCTTAAGCATCCATAGCATGTTAATGTTCTAGGCACCAATGATGGCAAACAGCTGCTTAACTTGGTTGAGGTGTGGAGAGGATACTAGGACTAGGAGAGTGTGTGTGTATATATATATATATATATATATATCCTGCCTATGCTTGTCCAAAAAAATTGGAAATACACTTCCATTCCCTGAATTCTTGCTTTTTATTGTGTCATAAGCCGTTTGGAGGGGTAAAGTAGTTATGTTAACCATCAACAAATTGTAGGGTACCACACCATCCAGAACGCTATAAAAAATTTTGTTTTTTTTTTTTTTTTCTTTTTTTCTTTTTTTTTTC
This sequence comes from Quercus wislizeni, assembly GCA_023055345.1. Classification (NCBI taxonomy): domain Eukaryota; kingdom Viridiplantae; phylum Streptophyta; class Magnoliopsida; order Fagales; family Fagaceae; genus Quercus; species Quercus wislizeni. The sequence continues at coordinate 6,101,675 of JALGQJ010000010.1, forward strand.
TTTTTTTTTTTTTTTTTAATACAATAGAATTTTATTGTATATTATCCATTCCATAATGATTATTTTCTATCATTAAATTAAGATATCAATTGGTTTTGTTGTATGGGCAAGTGTCAAACTTCAAATCTCTTTAGTTGATGACAAAAGACTATATCAGTTCAACTAACTAAAAGTGACAATTTTTTTTTATTTAAACTACTGCAGTTAGGTTTATTTATAGGATTTTACATTTTAAAAGATTAATTATACCATGGATGACCACATAATTAATCTAAATCAAATGAAATAGAAATTAGAATAAACATTGAGAACCTTTAATTATGGTGAGCAGCGGAATCTCACTATGGCTGGGGGACCATGGCCCCAAATTTTATAAGTTGCTAATACCCTGTTATATATTATATTCATAAAATTTAAAATTTTACCCTAAAAGAGATAGTTCCCCTTTCCCATCAAGTAAATTGATCCTCTCAAGAACTTAATAATTTTTTTTAATAGAATTTCAGCCTATGACATCCGCTTTGGATGGTTGTCATCTTTATTATTAGACTAAGAAATTAATTGGTTCTTAGCGTAGGCGAAAAATGAACTCTGGATCCCTTATTTAACTATTAAAGACTTTACTAGCTGAGCTAAGTAGAACACACTCTCAAGAACTAATTGAAGTTCAATAATAAAAAGATAGTAATATATCTCATTATTAAAAATAATAAGTTTAAAAATATATTATACAAATTCTTTAAAAGTTGCATGCAAATTTGTTGTTTAAAAATTGAGTAATGCTATAGTCATAAACTATTTTACAATATTTTGACAAACTATTGATGTGTCAAACTTCTTATTGATTTTCATCTAGGCGCATAATTAATATTACTTTTTCATTTACCAATAACTATTCACCACATCACTCTTGCAATTAATTAATTAATTATCCAAGTTAATTAATTAGATCAAATTTCATGCAATAGTATGTCAGCACAAACAAATCACCAAATTATCTAATGCAGCAGAAAATAAATTTGATACAGATGATTTGTTTACGAATAGAAATAGCCACTGAGACAAAACCTCATTAGGTGATTTTAAGATCACAACTCCCAAGAATTCACTATTATCAATCACAAGCGGTTATAAGTATAAGGAATCTTACCAAACCCTTTGGCCTATCTTGAAATACCAACCTATAGTTGAACCCATACCCAATACCCAATTAAAGTTGTATTGTAGCGGCAATCTTTCCATTCAATGCACGAATCTTAGTACGTGACTAACTCATTTGCATGAATCCTAGTACGTGACTAACTTTATAGCAACCCTTTGATTAATGTAGTTGATTTGCATGAGCTTTACATAGAAACACCAACAAGATCTTCAATGATAGTGGTTAAAGAACCCAAAGGTATATAAGAAACGCATGCAGCAAGAACTCTTTCTTCTGTAAGAGGAGGCTAAGGTTTCAAAAAGAAAACCTTATGAAGTTCTTCAGGGTTATGTTGTTCTTTTTCCACCTCCTTGTTTAAATAGGAGCTTAATGGGCTCTCCTATTCCAAATAGGTATACACAAATTTTGAGCTTTCCTAGTCCAATAAGGATTATATAAATCCATAAACAAATAGTTTTTTGGAATAAAAACGTTATTGGCCATAGTCTGAATCTCATAATCTCGATAGATCGAGACATGTGTTGAGCTTTAATGAATCTTGACAAATCAAGCTTCTGTCGAGAGGTATTGAGACCTGCAAATTGCACTTTTCTTGAGCAATTCTTGAGTAATTTTCATGTCTTCAATATAATTACTTGTGATGATCATCTTGAACCTACTTAGATTTATCCAAATACAAGTAAAATGTGTTTTGTCAAAGGATATGCCAATTACATAAAAATATGTCCCTTACAAGTTTGTATCTCTAACATTACTCTTAAAAATTTAAACATACTAGATAATTCTTTAATGGTCATTGTACAATTATATTTAATGAACGTGACTAAGTAAAACTCATAGTCAAATTCCAAAATAAAATGTCTGTTTGAAACACTTTTTTCTCCACAATTTTCTCAAAACTCAATTTCTATTCTTTTGACAGCAAAGACAACAGCAAAGTTATCTCTTTCATCCCTAGATCGATATTTGACTCCCGAAAGGGTATCCCTCTCTAGGGGTTGTCTATCCAGTTAATCACACAAATAAAATTTTGTTCAAAGTATTTTACCTTTTTTTGTAATTTTCTAGAGTAGTCAGTTTTTTCTTCTTCAATTTCTTGTTTTCTAGTAATTTGTTGATTTTTAGGACATGAAGTGGTACAAACTTGAAACTACCACGGGTTGTCAACTGAAAAAAGTTTTTTTTGAGAGGTTTTATTTATTTATTTATTTATTTTTTAAGAAACAAACACACGCAAACACATTATTATTATTATTATTATTATTATTATTATTATTAGAGAGATTGATTGACGAAATGATAGTTTCATAGAATGAATCTAGATTTTGGTTTATTGCTTCATTATTTGTAGGTTGAAAGATATGTTAGGCATTTGGTAAATATAACACAAGTGACAAGTCTTTTAGTATATATTATGGATGATAAATGCAGCCATTTCTCCAAGTAAAATTCAAATATTTGAGAGGTTAAAATTTTTAATAAAACAAAAATTATCTCATAAAACTCTAATAAATATAAGAATAGATAATAGACATGATATAAATACTCAGTTTAAATTCAATTTTATATAAACTTTATAAATCATTAAATTACTCCAAAATTTATGACTTATTCCATTATAATGAAAGGTAGTATTTAATGAAAAATTATGGCATTAAAAGAAATACAAAGTTAAATAGAATCAATAATTTCTTTCTGATACCACCACATATCTTTGGTGTGATCAATGGTCACTCCACAAGCATTAGAGCATTCACAATAGAGGTATTAAAAGCTATTTTAATACCTCAAATACTAAAAAATGCCTTTATAAGTGGTGTCAAACCCAAAAGCTTTTAGCAATTTGCAATAATAACCTGTTCCTAGTACCAAGTCATTGTAGCAAGTTGCTACTATTTTTTTTTTAATTAATTTCTTTCTTTCTTTCCCCATCGTTCTCTCCTTCGCAGTCTCTTCATGGTGCTAGTTGTGGCTAGTGGAGTGATGGCAGAGGTGGTTGTAGCTGGTTGCTATAGGTTTTTGTGGTTGATGTTTTTACTATTTATATTATTTTAAATGAAGTAGCTAGTAAAAACATAGAGCTTTTGGTGTTGGATGTATTGTAAAGTGAATTGGTAAAATATATAAAGTAGTTTTTTGATGTACTAAAAGCTAAATCTTTTAGCACCACTGTTGTGGGGGGAAAGATTAGGGTTCAAGTTTCTAAGATAGGGATTCATACATAAAGACGAAACCAGAACTTGGAGTTAAGGGGGCGACTCTACTACTATCATTTAGCTTTATTGTTGCTTAGCCGTTGAGTGTTTTTTTTTTTTTTTTTTTAATTTAGTAAAATTGATTGATTGAACTTAATTTTTTTTTTTTAATTTTTTTATTGGAAATTTTTGTTGTTGGGCTAATTTTTTTGGGCTTGTATATTTTGTTTTATATTTTAGATGTACAATTTTTTTTTTTTTATGGCCTTTAAAATGAGGGAAAATGTTAGAATTTTTTTTTTTTCAAGATTACTTATATGATGAGTGATTATTGATAAATAAAAAAGTGATATAAATGGTAGCCCAAATGTGAACTTGTAATAATTAATATCTCAACAGTTTGTAAAAATATTGTAGAAAAGTTTGTAATTATAATATTACTCTTGAAAGAATCAATGATATTATTTAGAGAACAGTGTAATTTTATAAAATAAAATTGCAAAATAGTACCTCTAACTAGTAATTTTATTTTTAAAAAATGGGGAGGTCCTTTGCTCCCAAAGCCTAAGTGTACCTTCATCCTTTCACACACACACATAGATTATGTACTTGTTTGTGTTTCATTTTTATATGGAGCACGCATCTTACAGACCCAAGACAAACATTTGGACACCATGCCTGCACGACTCATATGTCTTTGAAAGGCACACTCATACATCTAGCGTCAAAAATGTACTACACATTTTCACACATATTTTACTTTAACTTTCTTACGTAGTAAACTTTAATTATCATATGAACCTATCATTTTTTTAATGTGTATATTGAACAACCGTATAAAGTGTGTTATTAACATTAGATTAATGCTACTGACACAAATTATTTTATAACATTTTTACAAACTGCTAATGTGGTTCTAGTATTTTTCAAATAATTATTGTAAATAAAAATGTAATATTAGTGATGGGCTCATATTAGAACTAATATGAATTTATCACATCAACTATTTGTAAAAATATTATAAAATAATTTGTGTAGGTAACATTACTCTTAACATTATTGGTCCCGCGCACATGACACGGCCCTCAGTCAGAGAGAGAAAAAGAGATCTAGTCAAAAACTAGTCTGCTGTCATGTGAACATAAAATCCGCGAGTCACTTTGGTACGCATGTTTGGAACTCAGATCCTTTCATTGTCATGTAGGCAGACCAAAATTGTGAAATTTGAAAGAGAGTGTACGTGATATTGTACAAATTAAGAGGATGCTTAATTGCAGTCGTGTCCTGTATCAAGTACGTTGAGCATCACATCCTAACTACACTCCAAGGAGCAAAATGCCATTATATACTGTACAAAGAGTGATATGATATCCATGACTACTGTCCTGTCTCTCTTCGATCTATATCCATTTTTCTATTGTGTGGGATTCGCTTTTTTTCTTGCCTGCCCATAAACAATAAAAAGCAGAATTAAATGGAGTATAAGAGAGAGTGTTTGAAATGAAAAAATATATAGGAAAAGATAATAACGCTGTTAATACAAATTTTGCGGTTGACCATATATGAATGGTGGCAAAAATAAATAAATAAATAAATAAAGGGTTCATGTGAATGTTGTAAGCAATCATTCACAGCTGATTACATTAGGATTGTGGTATAAAAGTTGTTATAAAAAAAATCTATGGCCACATATATTCCAGCTGGGGAGAGCATTTTGATTGCTTGTGATGTCCTTGAATAGTATAATCTAGTATGTAAATTTCTCACATCTTATTGTTGATTTTTATTACATATGCATATGATACAATTGTTAATTGATAAATGTATTATATTTGTTTCTCTTGAATTATTACTTTTTAAGTATAATTCCAACAATTGTCACGATTTGCACATGTATTAAGTGAGAATTAGATTACTTTTCAGTTTTCACAAAGTACAATTGGTAGATTTTTAACTCTTTAATAAATGAAGTAATTCGATCATAAGTTGACACATGTGAATGGTGAAAATTAAAGTAGCAGGTCTATATAACAATGATGGGTAACCATTCATAGTTGATCACCTTAAAATTATAGCACAAAAGTTGTAATTGTAGGAGAGACCTTTAACTCTTTAAGTAAAGTATTTCAATCACAAGCTTACACATTTCTTTTTTTTTTAAATTGGAAATTACACTTTACAACTTTAAACTATATACTCGATTACACTTTACAACCTAAACTTTTCGAATGCACGTTTTGCACCTTAAACTATAATCCTTGTTACACTTTGCATCTCAACATCAAGTTTGTCATTAAATTGGATGGAAAATATGGCATAACGAGAAAAGACCTAATTACCCCTCTTCTTAATTAATCCCTTAAAAACAAATGAGAAATTACACTTTACCACCATAAACTAGGCTTCTAATTACACTTTGCAAACTAAACTTCAAATTTTCATCTAAGTTAACGGTAAACTTAATGTCGGGGTGCAAAGTATAATAAGAGTCATAGTTTAGGGTGCAAAACATGCATTAGAAAAGTTTATGGTGTAAAGTGAAATATGGGGTTTAGTTTAGGGTAGAAATGTAATTTCCTCTTTATATTTTTAATGGTAAAAAAAAGCAGGGGCTTCATATAAAAATAACAGGTAACTAGTCAATCGACCATGTTAAAATTTTAGCAAAATAAGTTGTAGTCATGTGTGTGTACACATATATCCATGAGTTTGACGTCACAACAAATTTCATACTATCATTTATCACATCATCATTTATAACCGGTAAGATGAAAAATTATGATTAATTTACAATAAAAATGATATAAGCAACAATGAAGTAAGAAAATGACATTATACTAAAAGGAAAAGCTTAGCCCAAAACAGGTTTTGAACAATATCATCCAACTCTTTATGCAACGATTGAAGAAACCGCCCATATGTAATTTAAGTTATATGATCTTTTTAACAAATTGTGTGATGTGTTTAAAAAAAACATATGGATAATTGAATTCATTAAGTATATTTGAGGAGATAATTTTAAATTGATTAGGGGCTAATTAGCTAAACTTTGTCCTATACTAATTATAATTAGAGTTTTACTAACGTGTGCTCTTATGGTATATATTAATAAACAATTTTAGAAATTTTTTTTTTTTTGGAAAAATGAAAAAGTTATCATTTCTTTTGACAGATTTTTCAATTTCCTATAAAATGTTTCCAAAAATAAATTATTAATGTGTATCCTAAAGGCATATATTAACCGGATCCAATTAATCATGTTCATCGAGTATATCATATTGAAAATTGTAATATGTATACACACACACATACATACATACATACATACATACATATATATATATATATATATGAAAATTATTACTTTGTAGTCAGTACCATAGTTCAATGATTTCAATGCACAAAAGTCTAGTTTGGGACCATTTGAAGAATGGGTAAAAGAGGGCGGAAACTCATGCGTGCAGTAAGTACACACAGGAATTTTAAGGGTGTTTGGTAGAGGAGTTTGAGTAATATTATTTGAGTGTTTTTTATATACGTATGAGTGAAAAAATATGTGAAAATATATGTAAGTGTGTTTAAAATGCTCAAAATTGGCTACCAAATGGACCCTCACCTTTTTGCATATAAAAATAACAGGTAACTAGTCAATCGACCATGTTAAAATTTTAGCAAAATAAGTTGTAGTCATGTGTGTGTACACATATATCCATGAGTTTGACATCACAACAAATTTCATACTATCATTTATCACATCATCATTTATAACCGGTAAGATGAAAAATTATGATTAATTTACAATAAAAATGATATAAGCAACAATGAAGTAAGAAAATGACATTATACTAAAAGGAAAAGCTTAGCCCAAAACAGGTTTTGAACAATATCATCCAACTCTTTATGCAACGATTGAAGAAACCGCCCATATGTAATTTAAGTTATATGATCTTTTTAACAAATTGTGTGATGTGTTTAAAAAAAACATATGGATAATTGAATTCATTAAGTATATTTGAGGAGATAATTTTAAATTGATTAGGGGCTAATTAGCTAAACTTTGTCCTATACTAATTATAATTAGAGTTTTACTAACGTGTGCCCTTATGGTATATATTAATAAACAATTTTAGAATTTTTTTTTTTTTTTGGAAAAATGAAAAAGTTATCATTTCTTTTGACAGATTTTTCAATTTCCTATAAAATGTTTCCAAAAATAAATTATTAATGTGTATCCTAAAGGCATATATTAACCGGATCCAATTAATCATGTTCATCGAGTATATCATATTGAAAATTGTAATATGTATACACACACACATACATACATACATACATACATATATATATATATATATATGAAAATTATTACTTTGTAGTCAGTACCATAGTTCAATGATTTCAATGCACAAAAGTCTAGTTTGGGACCATTTGAAGAATGGGTAAAAGAGGGCGGAAACTCATGTGCAGTAAGTACACACAGGAATTTTAAGGGTGTTTGGTAGAGGAGTTTGAGTAATATTATTTGAGTGTTTTTTATATACGTATGAGTGAAAAAATATGTGAAAAAATATGTAAGTGTGTTTAAAATGCTCAAAATTGGCTACCAAATGGACCCTCACCTTTTTGCATATAAAAATAACAGGTAACTAGTCAATCGACCATGTTAAAATTTTAGCAAAATAAGTTGTAGTCATGTGTGTGTACACATATATCCATGAGTTTGACATCACAACAAATTTCATACTATCATTTATCACATCATCATTTATAACCGGTAAGATGAAAAATTATGATTAATTTACAATAAAAATGATATAAGCAACAATGAAGTAAGAAAATGACATTATACTAAGCTTAGCCCAAAACAGGTTTTGAACAATATCATCCAACTCTTTATGCAACGATTGAAGAAACCGCCCATATGTAATTTAAGTTATATGATCTTTTTAACAAATTGTGTGATGTGTTTAAAAAAAACATATGGATAATTGAATTCATTAAGTATATTTGAGGAGATAATTTTAAATTGATTAGGGGCTAATTAGCTAAACTTTGTCCTATACTAATTATAATTAGAGTTTTACTAACGTGTGCCCTTATGGTATATATTAATAAACAATTTTAGAAATTTTTTTTTTTTTTGAAAAAATGAAAAAGTTATCATTTCTTTTGACAGATTTTTCAATTTCCTATAAAATGTTTCCAAAAATAAATTATTAATGTGTATCCTAAAGGCATATATTAACCGGATCCAATTAATCATGTTCATCGAGCATATCATATTGAAAATTGTAATATGTATACACACACATACATACATACATACATACATATATATATATATATATATGAAAATTATTACTTTGTAGTCAGTACCATAGTTCAATGATTTCAATGCACAAAAGTCTAGTTTGGGACCATTTGAAGAATGGGTAAAAGAGGGCGGAAACTCATGCGTGCAGTAAGTACACACAGGAATTTTAAGGGTGTTTGGTAGAGAAGTTTGAGTAATATTATTTGAGTGTTTTTTATATACGTATGAGTGAAAAAATGTGTAAAAATATATGTAAGTGTGTTTAAAATGCTCAAAATTGACTACCAAATGGACCCTCACCTTTTTGCATATAATATTGGATAGTATTTGTTGCATAAATGGTTATTTTTTTGGCTTCGTAAAGATTTTACTAACGTGTGTTTTAAAGAAACACAATAATACATAATTTTTGAAAAAAAAAATCATTGGAAATTGAACAAATTTTGACAACTTTTTTAGTTCCTGACAAAATTTTTTTAAAAACAAATTTATTAAAGTACGCCTTATCCAAACCATAATAAAAAGTTTATGTATAATAAAAACAGAATCCTATAATATATAGTAATATATATATATTGTTTCTTATATAAAGTGTAATCAGAAGCGGAGGAATAGGAATAGATAGGTAGAGTAGATTAGAACGGAGTCAAACATCTTAAAGATTCAAAAAAGTAGTTGGTCCAACTGACATCTGCTTGTGCCATCTCGAACAATGTGTGCAGTGACTAAGAGAGAGAGAGATGGTCGGATGGTCTTTTAAAAAGGCTATAGGGCGTATGCTATATGCATTTAAAAATTAAAAATAAATATTTAAAAATATGTATAAAAATATATATAATATTATTTAAAAATTAAAAACATATGTTTGAATGGGTGTTTCAAACAATCATATAAATTAGAGGAAAATTTTAGCATTTTGTCCCTATTTTGTAAAAAAATTGACAATATGCCATTAATTTAGAGAAAAATCGAGTTTCAAAACATCGCTATAGGGCTCCTTAAAATGTCACTATAAGGTTGAACTCAATTTAGAGAAAATAGAATTTCAAAACAGGAGTATGGACCTAAATAGTTTGAAAACAGTGATATATTGCCAATTTTTTTACAAAATAGGGACAAAAGGCTAGAATGTCCTAAATTAGAGTACAAGATGGGTTTTGCATAGTTGCATGTCAACCTCAGAATCATCCCAACGCTCGTGCACACAGTCTCAACTCTCAACTTTGAATAATTGTTTTCCTCCTCTACTTTTTGGCTAATGAGTTAAAGCCTTAAAGGTTAAGTTTTTATTTTTATTTTTTTAATCATATGATCCTCGGCAGATTTAAGAGCCATTCATTTTAGTAATGATTTCAATTGAAGAAACTTTTCAAGTGATAGGATTTAATTTGAATAGTTATAAATTATACTATTTAAAATATAATTTTCTAAAAATGAAAAATAAATAAAACTATCCAAATATATATATATATATATATATATATATATAATTTGAATAGTTATAAATTATACTATTTAAAATATAATTTTCTAAAAATGAAAAATAAATAAAACTATCCAAATATATATATATATATATATATATATATATATATATATAAATATATAAAGGGTGGAAAGAAAAAGTGATTTTAGTTTAATTTGAATAGTTCCATCATTTATTTTATTAACCATCCTCTCATGTAAGAGAGAGTCTCAAATTTATTGGTTACACCTATTATAAGAGAAATATTACATACCACTGTAAAATACTCATTGAAGCGAAGTGAATCTGTTGAAGATAATGCATTGTTAATTGACTTTAGTAGGCTAACCTAGCTATCCCCTCTCACTCAAGAGTCAAGACAGAAATTGAGAATAAAAGTGATCTTACCAATGAAAAATAATGTAAACGCATGCACATGTGTGCTCACACACAGACATATATATATACTTTCTTCGTTTCAATTTGTTTGTTCTGTTTGCAAAATTAAATTTTTTAAGGGAATATAATTTATTATCTTGTCAACCTTATAAAAATGTATAAGTTTACAAAATTATCATTAAATAAATTTATTAGCTTTTTTTTTTTTTAAGAGTTATTCTTAATGAGGCAACTAATAAAGTGCCCAATTAGATTGATTTTTTAAATATTTGTTAGTTTTCTTTTCAAATAGATTTTAAAATAAAGTAGGGGTATAATAAGAATATTAGTAAATTAATAACTTTTACTCTTAAAAACAGGACAATATTTTGGGAAATTTCAAAATGGAATAGAGGACAAACAAACTGGAATAGAGAGAGTATATATTTTTTCTTTCTTTCTTTTTTTGCTTTCCTTCCTTACCTCCAAAGATAGAAAATTGAAGTATTTTTTTCTCTTCCTTTTTTACCTTTTTTTTTTTTTTACAAGGTTATTTGAAGAGAAATCCTTTAAACTTCTTCGATATCTTTTTATTAGATTTAAATTTTCAAAATCTGACCATTGGATTATATGTTCTTATGTTCTTAACATGAATGTCAAATTTTTTTAAATTAGGACTTATTATTTGATCAATAATTTATTTTTTATGAATAATTTTAGATTATAAAAAACTTGAAATTTAAACATTTTATTGATGACATAGTTATTAATTTTTTATTTTCTTTAGTTTGTGAGTATAGATGATATAATAAGAATATACAATTCAACAGTTAAATTTTTAAAATTCACATCCAATAAAAAATATTAAAAAAAAAAATTTCATTTCTTTTCTTTCCCCCTCCTCCAACAACAAAAAGTCGACAACCCAAATTTGCATGACACTGATTATGCAACAGATTAATATACACACATTACACATACCTGCTAATTAAAACTATAAGTTTCTCATAAATATCTGCCATCGAGAAAGTGATGCAGTACATATGGTGATAAACGATAATAATTGAAGGGTATTGATTATTGACGTCATCATGTGTTATGCAATGCCACTATGGAAAGTGAAAATACATTATTAGGGGATTATGTCTTTTGGTTCCACGAGGAAAATGATAGAAAGAGAAGGAAAATGGTCCCTAGGAAATAAATTCCATTGAGTAACCCAAGAAGAATATATTGCAAAATGTGCTTTGACTCGGTGGAATCATGCCCCAAGATATTCAAAAATCTTTTCCTTCATTCCTTTTTCTCTTTTTATTTTTTATTTTTCCTTAGCATCTTTGTCTACCTTAGAAAAATATATGCCCAAGTCAAATCATTGGCCCAACACAATCACGTAGCTAGATCCACAATTTTCCCGTTTTTAATTGATGATTGATGACAGCTTCACGCGCTAGGCATGGCTTCCTCCGCTTATGATTGGAATAATTTCGGCAATGCACTTTTACGCAGATTTTTGTCATGTTTCGTTTCACGTTTCTGATCATAAGGGATGAAGAAAAGATAATAGATTTATCCCCAAAAAAATAAAAAAAATGATAGTTTCATCTAAAAATAAAAGACAATCAATTATAGTTTATTATATAAAATAGTTGTGGCTAAGGATTTGGTACTAAAATTATTTTCCAATTGAAAAAGTTATGAAAACAAAAAATTTGACATTTGTTGATATTGCAAATTATCAGTAGTATGTTAAAAAATATTCTCTCTGTCCCACTTTTGTTGTCATCTATTCTATTTTGAGATGTCTCAAAATATTTTCCTGTTTTTAAAAATAAAAATTATTAATTTACTAATATTCCTATTATATTACTATTAATTTACTAATTCAATTTTTTGATAAATTTTTTTAAGGGTAGTTTTGGAAACTTATACATTTTTAAAAAGTAGACAAGATAATAAAATGATGTTTCCTTAAAAAGTTTGACTTTTCAAACAGTATAAAAAAGTGGGATGGAGAGAGTAATGTTTATGATGAATCAAGATAAGAAATAGTAAAAACTTTTAACTATATAACTTTACTAATGCATAAAACTTTAAAAATTTAAAAATTAACTAATTTGACACAAAAATTTAAAAATTTAAATTAGATGGGACACATGGTGCAAAATTAAACTTTAATTAAAATTCAATTTTTACCTAAATTAACTCACTTTTTACAAAATTCTAAAATTTAGATTAGATGAGACACATGGCATAAAATTAGACACTAATTGAATTCCAATTTGAAATTTAATTGGATTTTCCCTCTGCTTTACCTATTATATTATATATATAGATGTTAATAATAATAATATATATATATATATATATATATATATATATATATATATATATATTTGGATCATCTTGCAAGCAGTGTTTTTACACATTAGATATGTCATTAATGTAATAACATTGTTGTGGGAGGTCGAGAGGGGTGCCCTTACCAAGGTAGGACTGAAGAGAGACTTGGCCCAATTCACCGTGAAACTAGGCCCAGCCCACCCAAAAAGCTTTACTTGATCAATAAAACAAAGAGCCCGAGAAGTACATCCCACTCAATGAAGCCCCATAAAGGGTATCCCGTAGGAGATGAGGAGGAGGGCGTCCGAATGGAGAGAGAAAGTGTTGAGGAAGGCCATAGAAACAGATGTGGGTGAGAAAAAGAGGAAACTTCTATGTAAAGCAACCATTACCTTTGCATTAAATGCACTGCAACAACTCAGTCTATCGCATTAATGACAAAAATGACATTTGAATAGTGTCCATTCAGCCTATATCTAGCTCTACCACCATCATCCAAGCTAGGATGGGACAAGTATCCAAGAAAGGGGCTAACAACCCTGCAAGTGGAAGGCTAAGATGAAGTTATAAAAGAGGAAAGACACCATATGAATAGGGATCAAGCAAGAGAGAGAGACAAAGAGAATTGAGAACAGAAGTTGTAAAGTTCTTCCTCAGTTGTCTTGAAGAGAAATATAAATAAGAATTTCTGTTCATTCAATCTCAATTCCAATCAATGTTGTGTAGTCTTTGGACCCATTCTTTCCTACCAAACTGTTAGCCTAAGAAGCCCAATGGTTGGCCGCATTCCCATCTTTACAAATTAATTGTATAAGACCCTAGATAAAAGTCTAGCCCTAAGCTCGGTTTTTATCCCATACAATTTATATTATTAAAATGTTTTATTCAATGTTCCAAGGCATATTAAACAGAAGTTGGAAGGGCACATGCACATGTGGTACACCTATGTTACCTTTATGTGCACAAAGACAATGAACAAACAAAACAAAAATTCAATTTGTCAGGATTCAGCTTGTTCAAAGTCAATAAAAGTATTTATAATCTTTAGTATTTCTTAATAATAAAAATAAGGTAATAAAAATAAGGTAAAACTTAAATTCAATACTTAAGTGTTATTCTTTAAATTCCACATCTTAAAATTCAACCATATGATTGTATTTAATTAAAAATATACTTCTAACCCATGGAAAAAAGACACATGATTGAATCTTAAGAGGTAACACGTGGTACACCTATGTTACCTCCCTGTGCACAAAGACAGTAAACAAACAAAACACAAATTCAATTTGTCAAGATTCGGCTTGTGCAAAGTCAATAAAAGTATATATAACCTTTAGTATTTAGTAATAATAAAAATATGACAAAAAGAGAGTTTCAACTTATGACGTCTGCTCCTGATAATAGCTCTTTATTATCAAATCAAGACACCAATCGGTTTTGGTGTAGATGGGGATTGAATCTCAAATCTCTTACTCAACCATCAGAGATTTTACTAGTTGAACTAATTGAAACCCACATAATATGACAAAACTTAGATACAGTACTTAGGTGTTGTTCTTTAAATTCTACCTCTTAAAATTCGGCCATGTGGCTGTATTTAACTAAAAATACATTTCCAATCCATGAGAAAAAAGCCATATGGCTGAATCTTAAGAGATAAACCTAAGGAACAACACTAAGTGTTATACCTAATTTTTGTCCATAAAAATAGAGTCAATATAAGTAGAATTGTATGCCCATGTACTAGGCACCATGCTAGGAAGTCTTTTAAACCTTCATTATCAAAGATTATAGGTTCACGTGTGATTAGATGTGATTAGCTTAAAGTGAAGAAAAAAAAATCTTTTAAATAGTTGAAAGCTTATGCTTCAATGACATTATTTTGTATTTTCAATGAAAGATACTTAAAGTGTATTAAAAAAAAAATTGTAATATTGATAAAAGGGAATGATAATATATAAAGTCTTAATTTGGAATATTTTTAGAAACTTTTTATGGGAAAAGAAAAAATTAATTGATTTTTTAGAGCTTTTTATTTTTTTCCATGAAAGACATAAAAATTTCTTAAAATTATCAATTAACAAATATCCTAAGAGACTCCTTTAACGTGATGCATTTATTTGTTCAAATCAAAATACATGTCCAAGCCATTGAGGAGGAAAATTCCACAAACAACCCTATTGTATTACTCTTACACATTTTTCCATAATTTGTTTAAATGGTTAACTATGAATAGTAGATAACCAGTTTTACATAAACCTATCATTTTTCTTCATTACTCTTGACTATGAAGTCTAAAAGTTTATTGACCTAATTTATATATTTAGATCAAAATTCATGTCCCACCCATTTAGGAAGTGAATTTCATGTCATATTACTCTTACAACTTTTTCCATAACTTGTTGAAGTAGTTGACTATGAGTGGTAAATAATTACTTTTTCATGGACCCATCATTTTATTCCTTACTCATAAATCAATCACTTCAATAAATTGTGAAAATATTTATGACGAAAATTGTTTAAATAGATATATTTGTTAATTTGTATAACGTTGATAGGCCAAAAACGAATGGACCCCTTATGATAAATTAATTGATTAATTAGCCAAGTTTATTAATTAATCAAATTAACATGCAAATATGTGGTAGCACAAACAAATCATCAATTAAACTAAGTGCAACAAAAAATAAATTAACACGGTGATTTGTTTACAAATAGGAAAAACCAATGTAGCAAAAACCCCACCAGGTGATTTTAAGGTCACCATTTCAATGAATCCACTATTATCAAAACAAGCAGTTACAAGTAAAGAAATCTCAGTACCTTATACAAACCTACAGTTGAACCCTTACCGTAATACCCAATTAGACTTGTTTTGTAGTGACAATCTCTCGTTGTAATGCACGACTCCCAGTACGTGACTAACTAATTGCGTAGATCCCAATGCGCGACTTCAATCACCAACTAGAGAAGGTTGTTAGCTGCAAATTTCTTCAGTTCATCTAGATGATGAAGATCAAGAAGATGTTTGGTTACAAAACCCTACGGTGTACAAATACAGTGTAAAGTTGTGATTTACAAAGATGTTATTTTGTTGGCTTTTATTCCGTGCCAAATTTGATTGTAATTATATTTAATCTTTTGTACCATGTATTTATTGTGGGATTTGATTGTAAGGGTTGTGTGATAGAGAGAGAGAGTGTGTGAAGACTCAAGCTATTGAAGACTGAAGAGGTTTTCGCAGGTATCTCGTGACTTAGCATCCCGTGAAGTAATGCATGTGCCTTGCTCATGACTGGAATGCGAAGAGTCAATACAAATGGAGATAGCTATGTCTCGCGAGTATCTTGCAAGAAAGGCCTTCCCGCGAGACATACTGTTTTGCTAGACTATACTATCTGATACACACTTTCTACACCCACACTATATATACCCACATTACCCACAAATGAGAATGAGTGTTTCTGAGAGAAAACCCTAGCCAAACACCTTGAGAGTTGAAGTTTATCATACCCATATATCTCTACACATTTGCTTGTGGATTTCCTCAACTCCTACCTCTCTATTTCCATATCACTGAGAGGTTGATAGCTCAAACACTTACCACACCCTTTCAAAGTGTCAAGTGATTGTTTGGTGCTGCTAGGAAGCATTGGAAGAAGCAAAGGATGGCAGATGCAATATGGAGTTTGTTGCAGGATTCGGAGAATTAGACAAGACACGGTTCTGAAAAGCCTTGCTGGAGTAGGAGTTTAGAGGACTCCTCGCATGACATTACTTTGAATTTTCAATGACATTACTTTGAATTTTCAATGAAAGACATTACTTTGACATTACTTTGAATTTTCAATGGAAGACATTTAAAGTGTATTAAAAAAAATTGTGTAATATTGATAAAAGGGAATGATAATATATAAAGTCTCAACTTGGAATATTTTTAGAAACTTTTTATGGGAAAAGAAAAAATTAATTTATTTTTTAGAACTTTTTATCTTTTCCATGAAAGACATATCAAAATTTTCTTAAAATTATCAATTAACAAATATCCTAAGAGAATCCTTTAACATGATGCATTTATTTTATTCAAATCAAAATCCATGTCCAAGCCATTGAGGAGGAAAATTCCACAAACAACCCTATTGTATTACTCTTACACATTTTTCCATAATTTGTTGAAGTGGTTAACTATGAATAGTAGATAATCAGTTTTACATGAACCTACCATTTTTCTTCATTACTCTTGACTGTGGAGTCTAAAATTTTATTGACCTAATTTATATATTTAGATCAAAATCCATGTCCCACCCATTTAGGAAGTGAATTTCACAAACAACCATGTCATATTACTCTTACAACTTTTTCCATAACTTGTTGAAGTCATTGACTATGAGTGGTAAATAATTACTTTTTCATGGACCTAGCATTTTATTCCTTACTCATAAATCAACCACTTCAATAAATTGTGAAAATATTTATGATGAAAATTGTTTAAATAGATATATTTGTTAATTTGAATAACGTCATATAATTTTTTTTTTTTGAAATTAAAATTCTATCCTAGCCTAATCAAATTGTATGTGTGTAAAGCTTTCTCTCATAAACTTAGACCCCAGTTCTTGTTTCCTTTCATCCCATAAAAACTTATCTTGTAAAGTGGCCATCATACCAATATGAGCAGAAGTATATAAAATCATATTTAATTTCACCTAGAGAGGAAACCAATTCATGTCAAAGAGACGTACCATTATGTAACTAGTCCTTTTATTAAAATTTATGGGAAGTTGGTATTTTAAATGAAAAAGAAACTTTATCTCTAAAAAAAAAAAAATGAAAAAGAAACTTCTTGATGCCGACATTAGTTCATTTTAAAATTGCTGTCCACTCTGCATG
This sequence comes from Quercus wislizeni, assembly GCA_023055345.1. NCBI lineage: Eukaryota > Viridiplantae > Streptophyta > Magnoliopsida > Fagales > Fagaceae > Quercus > Quercus wislizeni. The sequence goes on from JALGQJ010000010.1 coordinate 6,119,422, forward strand.
ATAATAGTATGGATGAAGTGATTGATATATTTATTTTTCACAAAGCAACAAGAAGAAAACAACAAGAAGTACTACTATGTTACATTTATAAATAACTCCAAAAAAAAAAAAAAGGTACTACTTGGCTGTTAGTGTATAGCTTAGACTCGATTAGCCCATTGGGCTTAGCCCAATATACTATACTCATAGTTTACTCATATTACTTGTACTGCACACATACATAGCCTATATAAGACTCTCTATTGTACATTATTATTTACACACATCAATATATTTACACACATCAATATACAAACTATTCAGTCTTTTTCTCTCTTTTTATATTCTTAACATGGTATTAGAGCCATCCCTCTGACTTTCTGGTTCTTGTGGACATCTCTGACATTCTTCCGCTATCCTTGTCTTCATCCAGTAGTTACTATCAGAAGCGAGTCATTGTTGTTATGCCCATAGTCCCTACAACTCTCAGATCTTATTATTCTACTCATCCAATTGCCAAAGCAAAGGTATAAAGTGATAGAACAACCAATCTCAAGCAAAACCTAACCAAGAACGGCCAGAAACCACCTCACACGTGCCAATTAAAGTTTCTGCCTCACAAGCACATGCTTTACGCTCCGTCACGTGCTACCACCACCCACACGTGCTTCACATGCTAGGACCATCGCCGTCACGCACTTCCACACACTTGCCCCGTATCACGTCCTGCCACGTCAGCCCTAAAGTGAAGTCACACTGCCACGTCAGCATCCCAAGCGTTGATTGTTGACCAAATCATTGATCGTTGACTTTGACCAAAGTTAAAATTTTTCAATAAGGCCTGTCTTGCTCAGTTTTTTTGCATAGATTCTGATTTTGGGCTCAGTTTCTTCATTTGAGGTCTTTAAATCTCATTTTTTGGTCATTTTCTTCATTATGGCTCAACAAAATGAATAAGATATCATTCATCCTATCACCATTATGTTGGATGGTCCTACTAACTATCATGCATGGTTTCAGAATATGACTGTTTTTCTCAAGGGTCGTAAACTGTAGAGATATGTGACTGGTTCAATTCCTAATCTAGTACCAAACTTTAAGTCCAAAGCCACAACTGTTGAAGATGCATCCAAGACTGTTGTTACAGTAGATGATTATGAAGAACGCCTAGAAGAATGGGAGAGTATTCAGTGTAAGATATTGTCTTGATTTATCAATACCTCTATTCCCTCCATTCACAATCTTCTTCCTCATCTTGAGACTGCTGAGGTTGCTTGGAAATTTCTAGCTGATTGCTATAATTGCACTAATGATTCAAACTTGGAGTTCCACATTAAATCAAAACTTTATCAAATGTGCCAAGAGATAGGTCAGTCTATTTCTAATTTTTATTCTTAAACTTCTACTATGTGGGAACAACTCTCTGCTACAGATCCTCCACTAGTGTGTTCTAAGGACATTGAGCTTTTTGTCAAGTATCGGGATCGCCGTCAATTTATGCACTTCATGATGGGTTTACATGAGGATTTTGAGCTTACTAGGGCCTCTCTGCTTAGCCGATCTCCTACATCATTGGCCTACTCATCACATGTCATCCTCTGATCATGTATTGGCTACACTATCTCCACAACCTCCCATTGCTGCATTCACTACTCCTCCACAAATAAACTCTAGTTGTCCCACCTCTTAGTCTTCCAAAGGTACTCGCTGTGAGTTTTGCCGTGCTGAAGGCCATGAAATCTCAGTTTGTCACAAACTGTAGAAATTTATGCAAGAGTAGAATAAAACTTCTTTTCCTCAGGCAGCTGCTATATGTCCTTCAGATCCATCGGTTCTTACAGGTCCATCTTTAGCTTCCTCACTTACTGCGAGTAATATTGAGGTAGTAATTCAATAGGTTTTATCCTGAACTTTCACTGCCCTTTCTGTCACCTCAAGTAAACAACCTTGATTTTTTTATACTGCATGTTGTAATCATATGACTCCTGATGAATCCCAATTTTTTGATAAGGCAACCTTAGAACACCTTATCACCATTTACAATGCTGATGGAACTCCTATGCTTGTTAGTCATAAAGGAACAATCTCTTCTCATTGTTTATCCCTTAGTGACACTTTTCATATCCCAAAGTTATCCCTCAATTTGCTTTTTGTTGGTCAACTTTGTGAATTAGACATAGATCTTCTATTTACTAATCATAGTGTGGATGTGTAAGATCCCTGGATGAGTTAAGTGCTTGGGACAGGCTGTAAAGTTGGTCGCATGACTTGAAGATTCATTCACAAGTTGTTTCGGCAGCTGCTACCACTACCACCCCCTCACCTGATCTATGGCATGCTCATCTTGGTCATCCATCCTTATCTCATCTTCAGTTGTTAGCTTCTCAAGGTCATTTTGGTTCAGTTTAGTTTCAAAAATTTGATTGTACTTCTTGTCATTTTGGCAAACAAACAAAATTGCTCTTTAATAATAGTGACTCATTTTCTTCTGCACCTTTTAATTTTATACATTATGATATTTGGGGTCCTGCACCTGTTTCTACTGAGGGGGGATCTAGATATTTTGTCATATTTGTGAATGATTTTTCTCGATATACTTGGATTTATCTACTTCACCATAGGTCTGAACTTGTGTCTATTTACCAAACATTTCATAAAATAATTAAAACACAGTTTAATCGCACCGTCAAAGTCTTTTGATAAGATAATACTCAAGAATATAATGATAAATCTTTCTTATTATTTTTAGATAGTCATGGGACCCTTACTTAGCAGTCTTTTCCTTAAACCTCTCAACAAAATGGTCATACAGAACTAAAACATCGTCACATTCTTGATGTTGTCTGCTATCTTCTCATTTCTGCCTCTCTTCCTGAGCGCTTTTGGGGTGAGGCCGCACTCACTGCTGTGTACACTATTAATCATATTCTTTCACCAACTACACACAACAAATCACCATTTGAGCTTCTCTATGGTCAAACCCTTGACTACTCATCTCTTCGGGTTTTTAGTTGTGCTTGTTTTGTCTCTCTTCCTCCTCATGAACGCACAAAGCTCCAGCCTCTTGCTCATCTCTGTTGTTTCTTTGGTTATGGTGTATCTCAAAAGGGGTATCACTGCTATGATCCCATTTCTCATCGCCTTTGTGTCTCTCGTCATGTTGAGTTTTATGAACATCATCCTTTCATGAGTCTTCAGCAGTTTCCTGCATCCTCTTCCTCTGAGTCTCCCATTTTTACTGGTCTTTTCCTCCCTCTCTATCCTGAACTTGTAGAGGATTCGTCGACATTGGCTGCCTCTTCAAACGACTCATCTCTGGTTCTCTTCTTGGCATATGACTCGTCTATCTTGGATCCTATGGCATCACCCTCTCCTGAATCTCCTGTTGGTCCTGAACTTCATTGTTCCACTCGAGTAAGCATTCCTCCCCCTTATCTCATTGATTATCATAGTTCTTTTGCTCTTGCCACCCTCTATAAACCTTACACCTATTGTGAGGCCCATACTAACCCTCTTTGGTAGTAAGTTATGAATGAAGAACTAGATGCCCTTCATAAGAATCACACTTGGGATATGGTTGATTTGCCTCCTTATCAGTCTATAGTAGGTTGTTGGTGGTTTTACAAGATCAGGACCGAGGCTAATGGATCTATTGAATGATACAAGGCTCGCCTAGTTGCCAAGGGCTTTGCTTAGGAGTATGGCATTGACTATGAGGAAACCTTTGCTCCGATTGCTCACCTTACATCTGTCAGATGTCTCATTGCTGTGGCTGTTGTTTGCCATTGGCCTCTTTATCAAATGGATGTGAAGAATGCTTTCCTTAATAGAGACCTCCAAGAAGAAGTGTACATGCAACCACCCCTTGGCTATCCACACTCTGGCAGTCAAGTTTGTCGCCTTTGCCGTGCTTTTTATGGTATCAAGCAAGCTCTTTGAGCTTGGTTTGAAAAGTTTAGCTCAGTTGTTGCTCAGCAGGGTTTCACTTCGAGTCTTCATGACACTGCTCTCTTCGTCCGAAGATCCTCTACTGGTATTACTCTTATTCTTCTTTATGTTGATGATATGATTATTACGGGAGATGATTTTGCAGGTATTTGCTCTCTTCAGCACTTCCTTAGTCAGTATTTTGAGATGAAAGATCTAGGCACTCTCAGCTATTTTCTTAGGCTTGAGGTTACCTCATCCTCTGATAGGTACTATCTTTCCCAAGCTAAATATGCTTTTGACCTTTTTGGAATCATCGACAACAAGACTGTTTCCACTCATTTGGAATACAATGCAAAGCTCACACCCTTGGATGGTGAACTTATATTCGATGCTACTTGCTATCGTCAGTTGGTTGATAGTCTGATCTATCTCACTGTTACTCATTTGGATATTTCACGTGACATTGGTATGGTTAATAAGTTCATGGATGCCCCTCATTTTGTCTACTATGTTGTCGTTCTTTAGATTCTTCGATATGTCAAGGGCACACTTTATCATGGTCTACACTACTCCTTTCAGTCTTCTCTCAAGCTTTATGCTTATTCAGATGTAGGCTGGGCAGGTGATCTGACTGATCGATACTCAATCACAGGTTTCTATTTCTTGTTGGGAACTTCTTTTGTCTTGTGGCGTAGCAAGAAGCAGGATGTTGATTCCCATTCCAGTATTGAGGTTGAGTATCGTGCCCTTGCCGACACCACCCATGAGCTTGTTTGGCTTCGTTGGCTCTTGGCTAACATGGATGCTCCATAGCTTATTGCCACTCCTCTTTATTGTGACAATCGTAGTGATATCTTCCATGAACGCACCAAGCACATTGAGATTGACTGTCACATCACTTGCCAGTATCTCAAGAAAGGCAATCTCAAGTTGTTTTCCATCTCCTCTACTGACCAGCCTGCTGATATCTTCACCAAGTCTCACCCGCCTGGTCGTCTTCGAGATCTTATATCCAAACTCCAATTGGCTTCCTCCTTGCCACCTCGAATTTGAGGGGGGATGTTAGTGTATAGCTTAGACTAGATTAGCCCATTGAGCTTAGCACAGTATACTGTACTTGTAGTTTACTCATATTACTTGTATTGCACACATACATAGCCTATATAAGGCTCTTTATTATACATTATTATTTACACACATCAATATACAGACTATTCAGCCTTTCTCTCTCTTTTTATATTCTTAACATTGGCTACTACTAAAGAGTCTTGACCATTTCTCAGATTCCCTTATCACATGGGTTATTTTTGCCTGCATGACTAATGATAAGCCCATCTTTTATTCGAGATTCTTTTTTTTTTTTTAAGCTAAATCTTTTATTCAAGCTTTTACTTATCAAAAAACTTTAGTGGATGGGGATATATATATATATATATATATATATGTGTGTGTGTGTGTGTGTGTATAGGGTATGTACGTGTATTCATAGCTCGCTCATCAATTTAGCCAGTTCCATTGACTGGTTCAGGTAAGCAAGAAGCATTAGTGAAAGTTGAATTATACAATTTATGTACCACAACTTTTATTATAACTTTGACATGATCTATCTAATAGAAAAAAGAAAAGAAAAAGATTGCACTACGAAAAAATGGGGCTATCCTAGCGTTTTCAAAACCGCTGGGATAGCCCTAAAAAGCGCTGGGATAGGGTCAAAATTCCTATTCTGGCGTTTTTTTTCCCGGCGCTTCAAACCGCTGGCTTTTGAATGTGGGGATAAGGTTGCGTAGACCTGTACCAGTGCTTTTCAAAAGCGTTGGGATAGGTCTCGGTGCTTTCAGACCCTGTTCCGGCGTTTTTACTTGTGTTGGGACAACCTTTATGAAAATGTGAATATAACCTATACCAGCGTTTTTACTACCTGTGCCAGCACTTTTGAAAGTGCCGGCATAAGTTGTACCTTTGCCAGCGCTTCTAAAAGCGCTGGTATAGGTCATGAATGAATAAAATTTAAAAGGCCTATACCAGCGCTTTCAAAAGCACTGGCATAGGCGGTACCTATTCCAATGCTCTCAAAAGTGTTGGGATAGGTCATTTAAAAAAAAAAAAAAAAAAAATTTCCTGAACCTTATTCCAGCGGTTTTCAAAGTGCCGAGATAGGTCATTTTTTTTTTTAAATTTTAATTTTTTTTTTTAGCACCTGTAATGTACCTACAATACATATTTTCCAATACCTATTTTATAGCAATGGTAATGAACCACAATTCATATTTTCCAATAGCAAATACAATAACACATTAAACCAAGAAACTAAATATATTTAATTACACCATATCAATAATTACATCCCAAATGTCTAGAATGTTATATATACACAAAATAATACATCCCAAGTGTCTAGGATGTTATGAGGTGCACCTACACTAGAATTTCACCATTGCACATTGAGTTTCAGAAATATAAGTCACAAAACAAACAATACTCCAAATAGAAAATACTCCACCTTTTCTCTCCAACAACCACCCACCACATCATACTATATGTATTTACTTAGACAAAATACAAGAAATTGACAACAAATTGAACAACAATATGTTAACATTCACAAAACAAACAGCACTCCCAATATACTCCACCTTTTCTCTCCATGCAAGCCACCTGCTTGCTCCAAAACAACAACCCACCACATTATTTTACAATTTAAGGGAATTAAGAAGTAGATCTTACTCACCCTTTAGCAATCCCAGTGTTTGCCCACGGATAGAAGAATGTAAACTTCAAACAAGCTGCCACTCCTACAAAAGAGAAATGACCATTGCTCACTACTATGATAACTTAAATGACGTAAATTAATCAAACTAGCTTTTAACCTGCGTAATGTGCAAGGTCATTTTATGTATTAATGAGCTTACTTTCAATATAAACTTAGTTCTCATGCTTCCACTACATGCATTCAAACCTAAATAATGGTAGCATATTTAAACATAAAGTATCCAATATCCCCTAAAAATTTTAAACATCTCTTCAAATCACTTCATGTGTATTTCCCTCATTCCAAATGCACCACATCAAACACAGTGGGACAATTGTGCAACAAAACTACCCTTTCCTTTTCCAACCCACCCCTTTCCAATATTCCATAAGGCACAACATGGTTTTGGGCATGAAACAGAACGTGCAAAACAAAGCAAACACCAATAATCTCTATTATTTCAATAGAGAAATAAAAGCAAATCACTAATTTTAAGAAACAGAGAGAAATAAATTGTAATTTATTAAAAAACCTACCCAACCTAGGGTAAAGTTTCTATATGTCAAACACAATTAATAGAACTTAAAACACACAAATTCATAATTATCAAATAATTGATGCTAAGATGAACACATGTCATTCCAATAATCCAAACTCATAGGGAATCCTAAAAACAAATGTGGATAAACATAAACTCACTTATGTATTTTCACCTTAATTAAATTGTAGTTCAAGCTTTCCAAAATTTTGTGATGGAAGAAGGGAAATTTATCATACAATTTAATAACACAAAAACCATTATATGAGACTTCTGTGTCTAACTTATAAGTAAAGACTAAAGAGTCCTAGGTTTAGTAGTAAACAGTTTAATGTTTTGTTTAGTTCAAATGATTTTAAATACTTAAGTGAATATAATTCCAATAATATCATAGAAATAGAAGAAGTCCAATAATATTCTTAAAGAGATAGTTAATTTAAAATTTTGAACACATATAGTAATTTGAAATTTTGAACACATATAGTATAAGTGTTCATTCATAAATCCTAAATAATTTAAACTATAAGCTTTAGCAATTCCTAATTGGAAAATATAATGGATCAAGTATTGTCATTATAAAAAAAAAAATTAAACTAAATAACACAATGATGATAGTACAAGAGTGCTAAACTTTATTCAAGACGTATTATGCTGGCCATTATTGGTTTATAACTTTTATAAGTCACATGGCATTTATGTGACACACCTCTATTAATTATTGTTAATAGCATATGGATTAAAAAAAAAGGTTTGTAATTAAACCAATCTTCTTCTTTTTTTGTTAAATAATTTAACCAATCTTAAAGCACAAGGTATGTGATTAAAACAATAGAGGTGAGAGAGCAGTTGTTGAGTTATAGTTCATGCAAGTTGAGTAGTAAAGATTTCAATGTAGAGGATTTGCTACTCACAATCACTTTTGGGCTCCCCGAACCTCTATCTGAGGATTGTGCAAGACTCTCAATATCCAACACAACCGTTACTGTTTTATCTATGGCTGTAATGTCAGTCTGCATAGTTAATCAAATATATGTACGTATTAGAGGTAAAAATAAATTGTCAATAAGAACTAGCTAGTAATCTGATACTTATACTGTCATGATTTATTGTATTCAACAATCAGTAGGTTACAAGTTCTCTTTCTAAATCTCTACCTATATCTTAAGAGAATAGCATATCAATTTTAACAAATTAAAAACATAAAAACAAAATTTAAATCATTGTGGGAGAGGGAAGCTTTAGCCTGAACCCTCAACAGCTCATAATGAATCCAAAAGACAAGATAAGGCCACAACACACAAACACACACGCTAAAAAATTTCACCCCTTAATTAGTTCTTGCAAGAGCCAATTAGGAGAAAATAAAGGAAATGACAACAAAAGTCTGACTGAGGCTTATCTTTCTTTGCGATAAATAAATTTTTTTTTTTTTTTTTAAAAAAACCCACTCAATAGCCATTCTTTTGCATAAGGTTTAGTTTGTTATAATTTCTAGTTTTTAGGGTTTAATTTGAACCACCTTTGAAGTATAGGGTTTAAAATGTAATTTGTTCTAAGATTTATTGACATTTGTTGCCTATTTATTTCTCAATATGACAGACCACTTTTCTATAGTCTTTAGAAGTGACTACTGTCACTTCTAAAGACTGTTTTAAACTATACTAATAATGGCTGTAATCACAAGAAATTCATTAATCTGAAACAATTTGGTGAAATAATTATTATGTATCATTAAAGGTAATGTATGAAACACAACCAACTTAACTCAACTAAGTCTTATACCAATTAATTAATTTAGGATAAGCCTTTAATTAAAATGAAAGAAAAGAGTATATTCTAAATGACATTTAATCATTAAAAAAAAAAAAAGTGGAGTGGCATTTCAAGTATATGCTTTTCTTTTTATCTTAATCAAAGAAGTATCTTAAATAAATGTTATCTTCACTCCACTTTGAATGATATTTAATACCCCTTAAGCATACTAGACTTTTAAGGTTGCAGCAAGAAAAGCGAAGGACAAAGAGAAAGATTAGTGACTTATGATTTATCCACTAAAATTTGGGGGGGGGGGGGAGGGGAAGAGAGAGAGAGAGAAATACGTCAGACAGAAGAATGATAATTTAAAATAGCTAGGTTGCCATTAATAGATTGGTAAGATTTCGTGAAGTAAAGCATTTCAAGCATCTACACAATTTATAGACATGAAAAATTATAGTACTAAAACCAAAACAACCACCACCACAACATAACAATAATTTTATTTTTTTTGGATAGGTAACAACATGACAATCAGAATTTAGATCTGAAATGAAATAAAAAATTAGCATGAGTACCATAGAAATTACAATAGATTCAGTAATATCACCCAATCATATAGAAGGGCATACCACAAATTTTCTTAGAAGAATGCCCGTGGTACAAAAAAGAAGCTTTGTTTTTTCACTCTTGAGATCACAAAATTAAAGCAAATATAAGTGATACAGTTGACATATATATATATATATATATATATAAAACGTGAAAGGTACATTTTAATTGGCACTGCTAACATGATTACTACTTCAGTTTAGTCCTAAGTATATTGATGGTGATCAGTAACTCTCTCTGCTAGTTTATATACCCACACCAAACAAAACAACAAACATTTGATTCTATATACTATAAAGAACATCTCAGCCAAACATGTCAACATCAGATTACTAACAAAAGAGAAACTCAAAAAGAAAGACACATAAGGCAGAATCTGAAATCACAACTGAACTCCAAAACTGTATGTCTTTGAAAAAGATTTAAGATAAGTGAAATGGATTGTGTCAAACTATAGAATACTGAGAAAATAACAATAAAATGCAGTCAAAGCAATATAAGATGATGCCTCTGATATTATAAGCACCATTAAAAAGCAATTAGTGGAGCAGACATATAAACACCTTGCACTATCAAGACAGACTTGATAACCAACCAAAGAACCATCCGAAACTGGTGAAGGTTCACAGCGCTCATCAGCAACTCTTTTAGCCACAGAAATAGCCTACAATACAACATAGCAAATATAAACTATAGTTGCCAAGTAAGAAATAAAAGTCTGCCCTGTGTTTCAGTACAAAGCAATCTCAAAATTAAAATTATTTGCAGAAAATTATGCAACAATCTATCTCCTAATGATTAACATGGCAGTCTTATAACATAGTATCAACCAGTACAGATTAAATATGTTTTTCGAGAATTAATAACAATAATCACACAAATGATGGTTAACAAACAATGAGGATAATAAGTTAAATAGAGATAATATGTTTCCACCAGTGCATTTGCAGTTGTCATACTGCCTCATAATGCCCCTAAACAAGGCTCAAATAGATCTGCACTAGGATAGAAAAGGTAGAGCCAAGCAACCCAAGCCACCATCAAGACAATATTTGCAAGGGAAAATGACTACCAACTACACGATTTCAAGCAACAGGGTAATGATTTTAAGTGTAATAATCAGATAGATGAAATATTTTAAGTTGTACCAATTTCCTTATATCAGAGAATCGAAATTAAAAAAAAAAAAATGTACAGAGGCAGATTAACGATTTCTGATGTAAACCTTAGAGAAAATTTTTGTTAGCACTACTGTCACCTACAGTTCCTCCAAAATAGAGCAAACTTTAACCAAAATAAAAAATAAAAAGCCACAAAATCAACTAAACTTTAACCAAAACCAAAACTAAAACCCATACAATTAGCCAACAATTACACAAAAATATACACATAATCCAAACCAAACTTCAACCAAAATCAAAAATAAAAAACCAGAAATTTAACAACAAATATATATACAAATGTTGCTACAAAATAGAAATGAGAGCTAGAGAGACTTACCTTGCTTTGTACAGAGGCAGATTAACGATTTCTGATGTAAACCTTAGAGAAATTTTTGTTAGCACTACTGCCACCTACAGCTCCTCCAAAATAAAGCAAACTTTAACCAAAATTAAAAATAAAAAGCCACAAAATGAACTAAACTTTAACCAAAACCAAAACTAAAACCCATCCAATCAACCAACAGTTACACAAAAATATACATATAACCCAAACCAAACTTCAACCAAAATCAAAAATAAAAAACCAGAAATTTAACAACAAATATATATACAAATATTGCTACAAAATAGAAATGAGAGCTAGAGAGACTTACCTTGCTTTGGGTAGGGTTTGTGGTTTTGGGTAATATTTTTGTGTTTGAAATTTTGGAAAAAAATGGTGGGTTTTGAGTAAAGAAGAAGAGAGGAGGAGGGGAAATGGGTTAAGGAAGAGGGAGAGGGAGAGGGAGAAGGAGAGAAAATCTGGGTGAGAGGAAAACATCTGAAGCAAAGAAGAGAGAGACCAAAAATGAGTGGCCAAAGTGGTGGGAAGGTGAAAAAAATAAGTGGGAAGTCTGAAAATTTTTAAGTGGTACGAGGGACCTATCCCAGCATTTTTGGAGAGACCTATCCCAACGCTTTTAGAAGTGTTGGAATAGGTGGACCCTATTCCAGTGCTTTCAAAAGCGCTGGGACATGCCTTTTTTCATAAGGGAACGGAGAGACCTATCCCAGTGCTCTTAAAAGCGCTGGGACATGTCATTCTTATTCCCTTATGAGGAAGAGCTATCCCAGTGCTTTTAAAAGCACTGGGACAACTCATTCTCCATAATGGAAATTAGTAACCTATCCCAGCACTTTTGGGCTTCCTATACCAGCGTTTTCGAAAAACGCCGCTATAGGCCTCCTATGGCAACGCTTTGTAAAGCGCTGGCAAAAAGCGCTGGTATAGGCTTATCTATTATGGTGGTTTGTAAAAATGCCGGGAAAAAAATGCTGGGACAGGACGATTTTTTTGTAGTGTTGATGCGTGCGATGTGTAGGAAGAGGAGAGTAAAAGATACAAAAGGAAACAACTAGAGATGGGGGCAAGTAGTTATGTTTTCTCGTTGTGTAGATGTTTTAAAATTTAAGGGAAAGGGAAATAGATATGACTCACACTCCTCTATTTAGATGTTTTAAAAATAACATGGAGAGAAAATGAAATAATAATAAGACATCATAATATAAATTGACAATTATACCATTATTTTGCTCAATTTAAAGAAATAGATATAAATTGAAAACAACATTCAAACAAATTGACATAAATTATTCCCATACTCTTCCCTCTTCCCTCAACTCCCTTCTCTCCCCCTCCTCCCTCCCCGCCATTCAAACATACTGTAAATCAATGAAGAGAGATAAGTGTTCACATTTTAGCTGCTCAACTCTTCTCATAACTTGAACATCACACACTGAAATATAATTAATATTTCATCTTTGGAAGACCACAGCATGAAGTAAAAAAAAAAAAAAAAAAATCAACATTTTAAAAAAAGTATATTAAGATTCAAAACTAAATTAATATATCTATCAACATTAAGACTAGCATATGTTTAGTATTAAAAAATATAAAAAGAAGAAGAGACTATATATATATATATATATATCAATACATTTCTATTCAATCTAAATTCTAAAATTCATTTATGACTGATTTTTGAATAATTTTTTGTAGCAATTTCACTCTCAATATACATAATTAAATAATCTTTAGAAAATCATACTGCAATTTATTCCTAATTTTTGCAATATTAACTACTTAAAATATTATTTTCATTGGTTTTCTCATAACATATCATTAAAAAATATACCTCTAACAAAAAACACTTATCAGTGTTATAGCAAGTTAAAAAAAAAAAAAAAAAAATGCTCAACTCTTGTCACAACCTTAACATCACAAGCTGGAAAATAATTAGGATTTCATCTTTGGAAGGCCAAAGCATGAAGTAAAAAAAAATTCACCATTTAAAAAAAAGTATATTAAGATTCAAAACGACAATAATATATCAAAATCAAGACTCGCATGTATTTTGCATTAAAAAATATAAATAGAAGAATTATCAAATATATATATATAAATAGAAGAAGAGATAAAAAGAAAATTATTTCTTAATAAATTTCTATTCAATTTAAAACCCAAAATTCATTTATGATTTATTTTGTATAGTTTTTATTTTTTATTTTTTATTTGTAGCAATCTCACTCTCAATATACATAATTAAATAATCTTTTGAAAACCATATTGGACTTAATTTCTACGACTAATTTCACTAAAAAAAAACTATTTTAATTGGTTTTCTCATTATATATCAATAAAAAATATACTTATAACAAAAAACACTTATAAATGTTATAGCAAGTTAAAAAAAAAAAAAATGAACAAACAGAAAATCAAAAGTTCGGAACTACTCATCCTCATCACTCAACATTATGTTTTGTAATATGTCTAATATCCTTCTTACATTTTGTTAAATAAAAAATAATAAAAAACCAAACAAAACATTCAAGTTGAGCCAAAAAATAGCATGACAATATCCATATCCCAAAGTACTGAACTTTTAAAAATTTGGTCCAAAATAGCAAATAGCTAATGTGTCAAACACAGTCATTTAATTTAATTTATTTTATTTTATTTTTTTATTTTTTTTAAAAAAAAGAGTTAAAAATGTTATTACTAGTAGCATTTAATTTCAATTTTAGGGCCAAATTGCTAAATTTGGGGAGAGGTGGGGCGGGGGGCAGGGAGAAAGCTGTGGTTTTTCGAAATTTTCTCCTCTATATTTTATTTTAATGAAAAACTACACATAAACAATCTCTTTAATCTCCATATCATGAGTTGAAGCAAGATAAATCCAAACTTATTTGGAGCCAAAATTATTCCTTATATACAACTCATTAACTTTAGGAGTATTTTTTTTTTTTTTAAAAAGGAAAAAATTTAGCTACAAAACTGGTTGTAGCCTAAGACTACAACCTTATTCAATAAAATAAACATTATTACATATTTTGAAAATCTAACCGTTGAATTATATGTTCATTACATTCTTAATACACATGTTAAATTTTGTGTCAATTAGATATTATTTACTATATGATTTATAAGCTTATATTTTAGACATAATTGTAAACTATAAAAATTTGTAATTTAAACAATTTATTGATGACAAAACTATTGATTTTTAATTTTTTAGAAATTTTGCAAACATAGAGGATATAAAAAAAAGACGTAATCCAATAGTGGATTTGTCAAAATTCACCTCCAATAAAAAGATATTGATTAAGGTTGTAATTTAAGGCTACAATTAATTTTGTAATTAAATTTTATCTTAAAAAAAAAAATATGTGCCAAAATATGTAAGTAAATCTATTTAGTAAAATCTTGTTTTCTTTCCCATATACAAATGCTTTATTATTTTGTACTTAGAAAGCAACAATGCTATAAGCACAATAAATTTCATTACTTGTTAAGATGACATATATTGATTAGTATGCCCCAAGAGGGGTGGCCCAGTTGGTAGAGATCTTGCATGCAAGCACAAGGTCCCTTGTTTGAGTTGTGGCGGGTATCGTGTGGGAGGAGGGTTCCTAACTTGCATTACGCCTCTCTTGCTAGCTCTCTTGGGGTGCTACGGTGAGATCTGTGGCGCCATGGTTACTGTAGTTATGGTTTAATCCAACATTCCTTAACGGAGGATGCCCCTATTAGGTCACGCCCTAGGGGGTTAGTCACAAATGGTCACTCCCCCCCCCCCCCCCCCGCCTTTATTCATCAAATATATATATTTTGATTAGTACAACATCAATTTTACTGGGACCACCATAGATATTACTTATATTAATTACAAACTAAAAAAAAAAAAAAAGTAAAAAGAATATAGTATGCAGAATGATCTAATCTATGTCTTAGTGACTTGATTTTAGGTCTAAGCTATCCGGGTGTGAATGTGTTAGACACTCACTTTACCCAATACAATGACCAATATAAATAAATTCACTCCAAAACCGTACAATAATGTGATAGAAATATATTATAAAATGGAAAATTAAAGTCAAACTACGACCCATGCACATAAAGTTCATATAATTCCCAAACAATCAAGAACGAAACTAAGACTCAAATGGCTTAATGATGAATCAACAAATTTCAATATAAGAAAATTTAAGCAAGAAATGATAAGCTATGCGACATATAGGCTTTGAAAATTCATATAAAACAAAACAAGCCTAATTGGCTTTTAAAATTACTTAACCAATCCATTGAATGAACTTCAAATTATTGGCCCCTCTTCCACGTTGATTTATTTCACAAAGAAGACATATCATTATCACCTTATTTTAATATGTAATCGTGGAAATCTATGGATATATATAATACATCACGAAGTTTGGCACAATTGGGTTTCATATTTATTTCAAACAATTCAATTTGAGAAAATCTATGTTCCTAACATTTTTAAAATAATAAATTATAAGTGACAAATTGTTATTGACTATCACTAATAGACAAAAAAATAATATCAGTGATAAACCCAAATTAAAATTAGTATTAATTTTTACTTAATATTTATTGTGAAAATATTGTTAATTATATGAGATTTATTATTATTATTTTTTTTAAGAGAGTCTCAACCGATGACATCTGCTTTTCATGATAACTCTTTATCATTAGACCAAAACACCAATCAGTTTTTGGTATAGGCGAAGATTGAACCCCAAATCTCTTATACAACCATCAGAGATTTTACCAGTTGAGCTAATTGAAACCCACAATTATATGAGATGAAAACCAAAAATTCATAGTGAGATTTATTCTAATAATGCGTGAAACATAACATATTTAAATTATGGGATTTCCTATCCAAAGAATGATCTCATGTAACATGTAATTAACACATGATCATGAAACGTAAAAATGTGATGCACAAATTTAAAAACTATCATGATTAAAATAAAAAATTGAGATCAATATCCTAAAACATATTTGTGGATTTAAAAAATAATAATATTAATTATCAAAAAACAATAAAAGTCTAACTACATATGCTTTTGACCTCGGATTCTCTCCCTTAATTGATGATGATCATGGATACAAAATTTTTCACTAACTACTTATGAGATGTCATGTTATATGGTTGGTGCATAATAAAAGTGATTCAATAGTTAACCTATATAAAAATAATGTTGCTTTTTATTGTAAATAATTTTATGTACTCACTATTGCTCAATATAATTTATAATGGTGGTATAAGTAGTGGACTTGTGTAAAAGTGATATTACGCCAATCATATCTTATTATGCCAAATTGTGGAAAAACTTGAGAAAATTTTTGTTGAACCAACATTTCTCCTTACTGATTAATATTCTGTGCAATGAACAAGTTAATTTACTGTAGATCTACCAACATTTGGGCTATTATTCAATCTTAAAAAAAAAAAAAAAAAAAACATTGGGGCTATTATTATTATTAATTATATTACCTCTCATTAAATAGAGAGGAAATGTACAATATTAAAATTAATATAATTAAGAACATGAACATATTTTTTGAGTGAATTTATAAATATTTAATTATTTTTAACTATCTTAAACACACAATTATATTTTGTAATTCTTAATAGTGTTTGTTATTAAATTTAATTTTATCTTTCTCTAAAATTTTGTTTCAATTGTTGTCAAAGCAAATAAACTTGATCGGGAATGTCATATTCAAAATCAACTATTTATCTTTCTATAAAAATAAAAAAATCAACTATTTATGATATAGATTTTCGAAAAATAACCAAAAAAAATTCTCTTTGTCTAAAATGATTGGTGCATGTGCATGTGTGTTGTGGGTGCCCGATAACCGAGGAAGAAGTTGAAGAGTTGTAGTATAAATGTGGGGATGCTGCGGCCCACAAGCCCAATGAGTGAAGTCATCTGAAGAGAGGAAGTGATGAGTCAAAGGACTCTGAGGCGTTCCTGATGGAAAGAAGGATACGAAGAGAGAGAGAATCAGTGATCATAGGGAAAGTTTCTAATTTGGAATAGCCTGTTGTCACCACATTAAATGGTGGGCAACAGTTTTATCAGCTATATTGATGAGGAAGTGATCTAAATAGTGTGAGTCACAGCTAAGCATACTCCTTCCCCCACCATCTTCAAATGTGAAAAGGGACAAGTGTCATGGAAGAAGGTTTGTTAGGTAAGAACATGAACATATTTTTCAAGTGAATTTACAAATATTTAATTATTTTTAACTATCTTAAACACACAATTATATTTTATAATTCTTAATAGTGTTTGTTATTAAATTTAATTTTGTATTTTTCTGAAATTTTGTTTCAATTGTTGTCAAAGCAAATAAACTTGATCGAGAATGTCATATTCAAAATCAACTATTTATCTTTCTAAAAAAAATCAACTATTTATGATATAGGTTTTAGAAAAATAACCAAAAAAATTCTCTTTGTCTAAAATGATTGGTGCATGTGCATGTGTGTTGTGGGTGCCCGAGAACCGATGAAGAAATTGAAGAGTTGCAGTATAAGTGTGGGGATGCTGCAGCCCACAAGCTCAAGGAGGGAAGTCACTCGAAGAGAAGAAGGGATGAGTCAAAGGACTTTGAGGTGTTCTCGGTGGAAAGAAGGATATGAAGAGAGAGGGAATCAGTGATCATAGGGGAAGTTTCTAATTTGAAATAGTTTGTTGCTTCTGCATTAAATGGTGGGCAACAGTTTTATTAGCTACATTGATGAGGAAGTACTCTGAATAGTGAGTCACAGCTAAGTAGACTCCTTCTTCCACCTTCTTCAGATGTGAAAAGGGACAAGTGTCATGTGAGGAGGTCTGTTAGGTAAGGATGAATGGTTGAGATATGATGAAGGAAAGAGTATATAAGAAAAGGAGGGTTCACAGTGAGAGGGATCCAGACACAAGTACCAAGAGATAGAAAAGAAACAAGAAGAACATTGAGAGAAAAGAGAGTGAACAGTAACATTTCCTATGTAATTGTGGCCTACTCAGGCCAGCTTGTACTAAGAGATTGGTTCATCCATTTAATAGCATCTGCCTTTTCTTCCTTAATTTCCTCCTTGGGCAGAGCCCCCATTTGTTATTCATTTCCCTCTCTTACAAATTCATTTTTTTGAGCCACAATTGGACTGATCTAGCCACTATTCTAAGTGGGTTGAGTTCCTTTGGTCCTTACATGTGTAATCCCTTCAAACACTTGGGTAAATTAGACCGACCTCCCTTGTGTGTGATTAAGATGACAATACCTTCAAACACTTGTATAAATGATATTTTTTAAGGTTTCTTCATCCATGATAACTTTCATAACATTAAATAGATATCCCAATCCTAAACTATATTATAAATGACACTCTTTTCCCTTGAGATTTTTTATTTTTTATTTTACAAGATAGAATTTCTACTCTAGTCTAATCTAAGTGTATATATATGTGAAACTCTCTCTTGGAAACTTGAACTCTGGCCTTTTCCCCCCATACCCCATAAACATTTATACTAATGGAGTAACCACCCTTGAGTTTGTATAAATGAAACTCTCCTTTGTAGTTTCTAAAATTTCTAAAGAATCATATTTTTTTACTAAAAAAATAAAATATTCCGTTAGTGAAGTGATGTGTGAGAAGTCATGAACTTATTTGTTAAATAACCACAAGGGGAGAGTGTCACTTACATAAAACATTTGAGGCAATTTTCAATTCAATAAATTTCAAGGGAGGATGGTGTAATTAATACTAATATTTCTTGTTACTAAAAAAAGGGTTAGGAAATGTAAATTTTTATGATAAACATAATTAAGGATATGAACATATTGTTTGAGTGAGTTATGAATATTTAATTATTTCAACTAAATTAAGCGCAAAACTACTTTTTTTATTCTTGACTACACGTGTTATAAAACATGCACTTATCTTTTGTTGGTTTTTGTTTCAATATTTTTCAAAAGTACTAAAAATAAGCAACAATGTCATATTCCAATTCAATTTTATTTGGATAATAAGTATTCCAAGTGAATTTATAATTTCCAAGATACATATGATTTGTTGAAAATTATTGCAATACAATCTATTGATTTCTTGGAGTTGAAAATTTAAATGTTTTCTTTAGTCCTTTATTGGTTAATCTTGAAAATCAATTAAAGAGTGAAAGGAAGAAAATTTGGGTTTTATGGATTGTGAAAAATAATTTAAACATGCTTTTGAACCTTTTCAAGTATTCAACATATCTTCTTATTTGGTGCAAAAGATTTCAATTTCCAAACAAACACTCATGGTCGAGTTTCATTTAAGTTAACGGTTCTAATGTCTGATATTATCATTTAAAAAAAATATATATATATTTTCATGTAATTTTCAGTATTTTATAATTTGAGATTTTATTTCCTTCATTTAATTTTACATGTTTTCAAATAGCGTTGCAATATGTGATGAAATAAAAATTTGTCTTCAATAAAATTAAGATTTTCTTTAATTTCTGGTAGATTCCAAAGCTTTTCCTTGTGGAGCTCCTTATGAATTATGGGGTTTGTATCTAGTTTGAACGAGATTTAACCTTTTTATATTTCCATTCCTCATCACTTAAGATTTTTCAATTAGATTCAACTATGCAACACATTAGTTAATGCAACCACATAGTTGATTTTACCACTAATAAATCTAATATCTAATTAACCAATTTTATAATTTTTTTTAAAGACACGTATGATAGTGGTGATTCTAAGTAAAAATGATGCATTGACAATCAAACAACTCAAGTATCATAGAAAAGCAATTAGAAATTTGTAAATTCAGTAGACAGATGATTAACAGAGGGTAGTATTTTTTTTTTTTTTTTGTTGATAGGAAATACTGAGTAATACCATTAAAATCAAGAGTGAGAAACTACAAACATGTCATGAGCACACGTGTGCTCTAAAAAGCTAGAACATTCCTCTAGCCAAACTACATAGTTCTTAAGCTCTTTTGCATATTGCGCTAACAAGTGAGCAGGGACATTTCCCTGTCTTTTCACATGAGAGAAAGAAAAACTCCTAAGGCATGTGGTTAGTTCCAGTGTTCCTTCCAGTACATTTTGAATGGAAGAAGGTGCTCCCCCATCTCCTTGGAAGGCCTTGCAAATGATCAATGAGTCGCCTTCAAGCATCGCCTCGCTAATGCTAACGTCTCTTGCAAAGGAAACCCCGACCTCCATTGCTTTTGCTTCTATCTCCACAACCCCCAATGGTGCATTCACTATCTTGCTTAAGGCTACTATTACCTCCCCGGTTTCATCCCAAATCACCACACCTATTCATGCTTTTTTCCTATGTTTGAAAACTGCACCGTCTACGTTCACTTTGTACCATTCTGGATCAGGTGGCTTCCATATTGTCAATGGACCCACACCTGGAGGATCTCTTTGTCTAATATCATCTGCAGCGCGGTACTCTTCCACAAGGTGTAGAGTGGTCTTCAGGATCACTCTTCCTGGCTTGCCCAAGCCCCCCATCCTTCTTTCATTTCAGTCTTTCCATATTCCCCAACAAACCGAGATGACCTTCTCTAACAAATCAGGTTGAGTTACATCCTAATTTTGTAGGTTTTGTACAATATCCAAGAAAGTCCAAGATTGGTCAATGATGAATGGCAGAGCAAGCTTGCTGGACTCCCAAACCTCACGGGCGTGCTTGCAAAACCACAACAGGTGGCATGTTGTTTCCTCAAGTTGACCACATAAGACATAAGCATCATCCTCAGTAATTTTCCTTCATATAAGGTTATCCTTGGTGGCTAGGATATTCCGGCCTGGTTTCCATGCAAAATGTCTTAGCTTGTGAGGGAGTTTCAGCTGCCAAATACTTCTCCACATCCGTTTGTGCATTAAGGTGCTTGAGCAATCTCCCCTGCTTTGTTCTAGCCTTTCCTCGTAGGCTAACGTGTATGCCGACTTGACCAAAAATTTCCCAGAATTATTAGCAGCCCAAATCAGCCTATCACGTTTGCTAGACGAGCTTAACGGTATACCCAAAATAGCTGAAGCATCCTTGGCATTGAAGTACTATTTGACCAACTCCACGTCCTACTCAAAGGCATCTCTGTTTATGAGATCCTTGACTAGAGCAACCTACGGACTTGGCTTTTCTGGAGAAACCACCATGTAGGTGCTCGGTCTTGGCACCCATTTATCACACCAGACTCTAATGTTAACTCCATCATCCACCTACCATCTAATACCTTTTCGCACCACCCTTTGAGCTTCCATAAGGCTCCTCCACGCATAGGACGGGTTTCTTCCTATGTCAGCATCCACAAAGCTACCATGAGGAGAATATTCAGCTCTAAAGACACGGCAGAACAAGGAAGAGGTGTTTGTTTGTAGCCTCTATCCCTGTTTCGCTAAGAGAGCTATATTGAAGAGTTTCAAGTCGCGAATGCCTAAACCCCCTCTATCTTTTGGCATGCACAACTTCTCCCAGCTTAACCAAGCTAATTTCCTCTCCTTATTTGCTTGGCCCTACCTGAACTGTCTAGTCATCCCAACAAGGTCATTGCAAAGGTTGTTTGGCAAGAGAAAACAACTCATGGTGTATGACGGCACCGCTTATGCGACTGCCTTAATCAAGATTTCTTTGCCGGCGCTAGTCAATAATTTTTCCTTCCAGCCAGACACCTTGTTCTCCACTCTCTGTTTCAAGTGAGCAAAGGTATTGGACTTAAATCTCCCAACCAGAGAGGGTAATCCGAGGTAGGTTTCATGGGATTTGATCACATTGGCTCCGAACATGGTTTTCACATCTTCCCTTATCCCTTCATCCATGTTGGGGCTAAAAAAGAGTGAAGTCTTGTTTCTATTTAGTTGCTAGCTCGAGGAGGCTTTGTAGACCTGTAGCAATCGCTAAATCTCAGTTGCATCCTCCCTTGTTGCCCGTCCAAAAATAATACTGTTCATCGACGAAAAAAAGGTGTGAAACTTTGGGTCCCTTTGTTGAGGCAACCACCCCTTTAAGATTCTTTTGTTGGACAGCATTGTGTAAGAGTGCAGAAAGGCCCTCTGCACAAATGAGGAAGAGATAAAGGGATAGTGGGTCTCCTTGCCTTAGCCCCCGGGTTGGTTGTATCTTACCGCAAGGATGTCCATTAATTCTCATTGCATAGGTCACTAAAGACACACATCTCATCACTATGGAAATCTAGTCATCATGAAACCCTAATCTCTTCATTATTAGTTGCAAGCAGACCTACTCAACTCGGTCGTAAGCCTTGCTCATGTCGAGCTTTAGAGCCATTTCACCACATTTACCATTCTTTTTTCTACTTATGTGGGTCATCATCTCATGGGCCATAAGTACATTATCGGTGATAAACCTTTCTGCCACAAAAGCACTCTAATTTTCACAAACAATTTCTTGCAAGAAAATTTTCATTTTGTTTGCCACCACCTTAGAGGCAAGCTTAAATGCCACATTGCATAAGCTAATAGGCCTATAGTCTGTAACCCTCTCCAAATTCTTGGTTTTAGGGATTAGTAAAATATGGGTATCATTAAAGTGTGGGGGAGCAGTTCCATGGTTAAGAAAATCTAAAGTGGTAGTAATGAAAATAGATTTAACCATAGACCAGAAATTTTGGTAAAAAAAGGGGGGCATACCATCAGGTCCAAGCGCTTTTAAGGGGTGCATCTGCTGAGGAGCCTTCTCCACCTCCTGTGCATTAAAGTTTCTATGCAAGGAAGCATTCATTCTATCAGTGACTTTTGTGTGAATGGCCTCAAGTAGCTCCTCCACTACTGGCCGCGAAGATGTAAACAGCTGTTCATAATTATCAAGGAAGGTCCTGCAAATTTGTTCCTCATCCTCCTGCCAAGTGTTATCAGAATCTAGCACCCTATTTATGGCGTTTCTTAGCAATCGATTAGAAGCTTTTGTGTGGAAAAATGTGGTGTTTTTATCACCTGTACTTAGCCAGTTGTTTCGGGACCATTGGTGCCACATATCCTCCTCCACATACAGCCACCTATTCAACTCCTTCTTCATGGCATGAATGTCCTTTAAGGTCGACTCGCCACCCCTCATATTCTCCAACAACTAAAGCTTTCTTTGTAACTCGGATATCTATTTTCCTAAGTGGCCAAAAGAGTGTTTGTTCCACTCGGTCAGTGAAGCACGACACTCCTCTAGGCAATAAAGAAGCGACCAATCCATCCCCAAAATTCTACCTCTTTCCCAAGCATTAGTGACCACCGTCGAGCACCTTTTGTCCCTCAGCCACATTGACTCAAATTTAAATAGCTTTGTCCTATTTTTTCACCTTCCGAATGCTTTTGCATTCTTGAGAATCAGCATGTTGTGATCAGACACAGAATTGGCCACATGGAAGAGTTTAGTTGTAGGAAACATTACTGTCCATCCGTTGAAACAAAAGCTCTATCCAAATATTCACGAATCCACCCTTTTGAGCCAAGTCTTCGACTCCACGTGAAATCCGATCCACATTAGCCCAAGTCACGTAGTTCACAACAATTAATGGTGTCCCGAAAGAACTTCATTTGACCCTCGGGTCTTGCGTTACCCCCCCTCTTTTTCATTAGCACGAAGAAGCTGATTGAAGTCACCAATGATCACCCAAGGAAGATCACATCTATTACTAAGATTCCTAATTAGTGTCCACGACTTCTCCCACTTGCACATCTCTGGGTTGCCATAAAATCCAGTAAACCTCCATCTCTTCTTACCACCCTCCTCATTAACTATCACGTCAATATGCTTCAATGAATCAGTCAAAGGTTCCACCTGTAATGTATTCTTCCAAAGTAAAGTGAAGCCACCCCCACGATTTCGGCTTGGCACCACCAGGCCATAGTGTCTCTCAATCTTTCTTTTAATTCCATCTATCTCCGTTTTCTTAAATTTAGTCTCCATTAGAAAGACTAAAGTGGGATCTTCCTCCTTGACGAATTTTTGGAGTGTTTTAACTGTTAGGGGGTTCCCAAGCCCCATACAGTTCCAAGCTAAGGCACTCATTGTGCCCGGCGGGGCTGCTTCGCAGCCTTCACCGATCCAAGATATTGTTTCAGAACTCTTCCAAGCTCTTTCACCTCCCCTTCCACTTTCACTCTCTTGCCATTCCCATTCTCACCCTCCACCTCTATCAAATGTGTACGACATCTTCTCTTGTTACCTACCTCCACTCAATCAACCTCCATATCCATGTCCCGAGTTGTTATGGTTGCCATACCAGAGTTTGGAAGCACCCCTATCATGTTCTCTTTTCCTTTTGCCAAAGATTTTATTTTTGTTTTTTTGGGGACCCTTCCTTGTGTCTTCGTTGGGTTAGTGACCTTTATAGGTGCTGGGTTGACTGAAGCAAAAATGAGACTATTTTCGGGTTAGGCCTATTTAGTAATAAAGTCCCTAACCAACGGCATATTAGGCCTGTGTGCATCAGTTAAGCCCATGAGGGCCTGCTGGATTGGGCCGTTACTCACAGTACAACTTAACCCATTTAAGGGAACGTGCATGAGTGTAGAGTCCTGACACATGATATTTTCCATCACTTTAGTCACAGCCCCCTCTTGTTTCATCAATCCGGAAGATTCACCATGAATTTCTGCGTCAATCTCTGCAAGTTGCTTTTTGAAATCTTTTGCCAGGGCCACACTCGGCTTTACATGCTCAACACATTTCTCTAGCTTCCTCGTATTCTCCACGTCATCCTTGTCAAAGTTGGTAGGCTTTGAAGTACCTACCCGCAATCCACTAACCCCCTGCCATCCCTGTGTAAACTCCTTTGGGATGCTCACCATCCTATCAACTGTCTTGTCAACGTCTCCATCTTCCCTCCACCTACTGTGTCTCATCGCCTCAATCAGTTGAGGCTTCTAGGTTCTTTCCAGTGTGGCCCTCAGCCACGCTCCAAATTGTTTTTCCTTCGGTCTTAGGGACTCCTTACTCCTTATCCACTGTCAGCATTCTTTTTCATTGTGGTCCATCATTTCGCACCAGTAGCAAAATATGGGAAGTCGTTCATATTTGAAGTCTACCCATATCGGTTCTTCTTTTCCCAATCATATTTTCTGGCCCCCGCATAATGGTTCGATAGTTTTTACTGATACTCGGATGCGCAAACAACCTCCCATACAAAAACCCTTGTCGTCCACATCTGTTTTCTCCACTAACCCCAGCATTTCCCCAATCCTCATCCCTATTTCCATGGTCTGGCTCATTATGGGCAGTCCATGGATTTGAATCCAGAATGATACCCTGTCAAGGCACACCTTCCAAGCAGATTCCCCAGCTTGAAGCTTGTGAAGGATGTGGAGATATTTGTCATACGACCAGGGGCCTAGTAGCAATACTTTATCTAGATCATCCATCGTCTTAAAGAGGAACAAAGCTCTATTCTCCCCCAAATCACTCACCTCAAAGTTTTCCTTCGTTTTCCATGCTATTTTCAAAACCCTTGCCACCGACTCCAAGTTTACCCATCTTTTTGAACTTTCCAACTAGGATCGATCCAGCCTCCATTTCTGGGATTTGAATCTCAACTTCAGCACTTTACTTTTTCAACAGTCGTAACCCAGCACACCTATTTGTGGTCTCATCCATGACTTTTAGAAGATTCTACCATACTGGAGAAAGAGTTTGCACCAGGCAAAAAAATTTTTCACCTCTAGTTTTCCATGGAGACCTAGGGAGAAGACTACTTTTTTAACAGAGGATAGTATTTGTTACACATTCTATTATACAAATACATTTTTTTAACATAAATCATATGCTAAGAAAAGAGAAATGCTAAGACCACAACTTTTATTACAATTTTTGTCATAACTTGATCAAATGACAAGTCATGAGTGGTGGAGGTGCGAACCCTCCACTTTTGCTTCACCATTCACGACTTGGCACGAGAGCAAGTTGTGGTCCTAGCATTTTGCCTATTGAAACTCAAAACTCTCTCATTTCTCCACACCTATTAATAGCACTGTAGGTCTAGATTCTAGACTAGGTATATAGGTGGATTTCATTTCCTATGCCCTCTGATAAAGTTGATTTCCCCGACTGTAATTAATCTGTGATAAAGTCTGTTTGCTTTCCTCCCTGTTAATAAACATATAATAGTACCAGCTTATATCCTAATCTCCCCCCCCCCCCCCCCCCCCCAAAAAAAAAAACACACACACACATATTCTCTCTATATATGCAGAGGAGGCCAAGTCTTACATTTGGTTCTCGTAAAAGTTTCGAATGCCTGAACTCCTTTCTTCCATGGCCGGAGGCTTTTGGCTTTCTCTTGTAGTTGGCATGTTCGGATTTTTGTTTGGTCTTATTTTGAACCATTTCTTACCATTGTTCTTGAGGCTTGGTCCTGTCCCTAGAGGGACTTTTGGTTGGCCTATACTGGGTGAAACCCTTCGTTTCCTGAAGCCTCATCCTTC
Organism: Quercus wislizeni; assembly: GCA_023055345.1. Taxonomy (NCBI): domain Eukaryota; kingdom Viridiplantae; phylum Streptophyta; class Magnoliopsida; order Fagales; family Fagaceae; genus Quercus; species Quercus wislizeni. The sequence goes on from JALGQJ010000010.1 coordinate 6,145,928, forward strand.
TAATTCTCTCGGGGCCTTTCTTCAAGACCATTGTTCTAGGTGAGCACTCAAGCTAGATACTTGAATTTGGTTACATTTGTAGGTTTCCCATGAAAGGTACACCATAAAGAAAAAATAGAAAATTCATCATAAGTATCTGATTTAGTAGTGCATGTTTTTGGGATTAATGTATACATTTTTCAGGTATGGGAAAGTGTTCAAATCCCATTTGTTCTTGTCTCCTACTGTGGTGTCATGTGACCAAGAGCTGAATTACTTCATACTTCAGAATGAAGGGAAGTTGTTTGAGTGCAGTTATCCAAAGCCCATCCATGGCATTCTTGGCAAGAACTCTATGTTGGTTGCTGTGGGTGACACTCACAAGAGGCTCAGAAATGTGGCACTCTCTCTGGTCACCATCACCAAATCCAAGCCTGAGTTCCTCCATGACATTGAGACTACAGCCATTCGGATACTCCATTCATGGAAAGAAAAATCACTAGTCATCTTTTGTGAAGAAGCCAGAAAGGTATATTTGTATATTTAATTGTTTGGAAGAAGAAATTTATAAGACAAAGCAGAGAAGAAACATTTATCCTTGTCAGAGAATTGAAAAATCAAATGTCAGAAATTTATTATTTTCTGTTTTTGACTTTTTTTTTTTTTGGGTTGGGTTCCACATGCAGTTCACATTCAATGTAATAGTAAAGCAAGTGTTAGGTCTAACCCCAGATGAGCCACAGACTACAAGAATTCTTGAAGACTTTCTCACTTTCATGAGAGGGCTAATATCCCTACCTCTCTATATTCCTGGAACTCCGTATGCAAGAGCCGTTCAGGTCCTCCAAACTCTTTATTTAAATTGCTCTAGCTCTTTAATTACTACGAGTCTATGACCCAAAAAAAAAAAAAAAAAAAAAAACCAACAGAGAAAAGAAATGAAAAGAAAAATTCATACTACTTTATAAATAACTTTCTTTCATTGTAAAAGGGGGAAAAAAACTATATAAAACTTCTTTTCTTTTGTTGTAAAAAGAAGGCATGTGACCAACTTTTTATATTGACCAAAGTCTCTTTACAGGCTAGAAGTAGGATATGTTCTACAGTGAAAGCAATTATAGAGGAAAGGAAAAGAAATGCTGGGAATTCTAGAAAGAGTGATTTTCTTGAGATACTTCTGACTGTGAACACCTTATCTGAAGAGGAAAAAGTGAGTTTCGTTTTGGATTCCCTTTTGGGTGGCTATGAAACCACCTCTCTCTTAATGGCCATGGTGGTTCATTTTCTATGCCAATCACCTCTTGCTTTACAGCAGCTAAAGGTAACATTTCCTATTTGCAATATATCTGAAATTTTATACTTGTTAGCCTTAGTTATTATGTTTTAATTCATTCTTCTTAAATATAGGTAGAGCATCAAAAAATAAGAAGCGTGAAGCAGAAGGATGAGAAATTGAATTGGGAAGATTACAAGAAGATGGAGTTTACTCAAAATGTGAGATAGTTATATTTTTATTACTATTTTCAGTATTTTGTTTTTCCTCCTCTGATAGACCATTTAGTGTCAGACATTTTATCAATTTTTTCTTGACATATAGAGTTACTTTTGTTTAAGGTCATCAATGAAGCTCTCAGATATGGGAACATTGTAAAATTTGTGCATCGAAAGGCTCTCAAAGATGTCAAATATAGAGGTGAATATATTTCATATATTATATATTATATGTGTGTGTGTGTCTGTGTATATGTACTTTACAGATAATCATGCATGCATGAGCTTTTTTGTATTGTCTTAATACTTTTATGATCTGTATTGAAAAAGTTTCTCTTGTTTATATTGTCTTTCAGATTATCTAATTCCTTCTGGTTGGAAGGTCCTACCTGTATTTAGTGCAGTTCATTTAGATCCAACTCTCCATGCAAGTGCTTTCCAATTCCATCCTTGGAGATGGGAGGTAATTACTAATTGCATCAATCTCAAATCCTGTAGGAATTTCCTACTATGCAGTCTGACACTCCAAAATCACCTGTGTCCGACACCGACATGCCACGGACACTTTCCATGCGTATGTTCTTGGTGTGTTAGGATTTTTTCTTTTTTATAAAAAAAATCATGAGTTTAAATATCTCTGTTTTAAAGTTTATTTTTTATTTTTTTTATAGTTGTTATTTTTATTGAAAATTTTAAAATAAAAATAGCATATGTCTATAAATAAATAAAATATATCTAAAATCTAACTTTTAATTATTTGTAATATTTCCACTGTGTTGTATCCTAAATTTTAAGAATTATTTTGTTGTGTCGTATTATTATTCATGCTTCCTTAGACTTTTGGTTTATAAATCTAACTTCATAACCTTTTGTGTATGTATATATATATTGTTGCTGATTTTGAGTAAAAGATGCCTTTATTTTTATTAAGAGAAATGTTAGGAACACAAAATAATTCATAACTTTTAGCACAACTCGTCATATGATAAGTTGCGACTAGTGGAAATGTTGACTTACATGAACTTATTATTTTATTTCTATCAATTATAACCTATTATGTGACAAGTTATGATAAAAATTGTAAATTATTTTGTATCACTAACACTTCCCTCAAGATTTGAGTTATTGGTTAGGGTTTTAGCGTGTGATAGGTTAGGAGTTCGAACACCCGGCTTGACCATGGTTGGGTTCATGGATTATTCAATCCTGTCGTCTAAAATCATTGGATTCCTAGATTAGATTGAAGTCAAGTTATGAATCAACATACTCGATGGGACGCCTATGTATGTCAAGTTACTGTTTAGGCTTATTGGGCATTGACTAACACCTTGGATCCTCTTTATTTAGCTTTGAAAAATAAGCTGACCTAAGTGTTTGTTTAGCTTAAAAACAAAAAGATTTTTGCTTTTTGCTAAATATAAGACAAAAGGTACGACAGTGTGACAAAAATATGTAAGTTAGCTTTTTTTTTTTTAATAAAAAATAAAAACTAGTATATGAGCCTCGCTACTAAAAGATCAATCATGTATATAACTAGAGTAGGAATTTTACCCTCAAACTGGGGCTAATTCTAACTCAGGTTGAATAGATATTAGATAGCTCCTTCCAATCATAAGTAAAATGTAGATCGATCATCGTGATACCCACAAAGTAGGACTACTTATGTAGAAATCCGCTTTGTTACGATGGTTTAAATATCAAGTTTCAATTTGAAACAATGTGATTTTTTGGTAATAGAACCCAAAACACACACACACAAAACAGTGGAAATAATTCTCTCTATAAAATCTCAGAGCCAAGATCAGATGTGCAAGAAATTCACTGCCTTTGGAGGAGGGGCTAGATACTGTCCCGGATCCGAACTTGCTAAAGTTGAGGTTGCATTCTTCCTCCACCACCTTGTATTGAGTTTCAGGTAACATACAATAGTTGGAATAAACACATATCTACACACACACACACACACACACACACATATATATATATATTTATATATTTGTGCTAAACGTGATGGTTTTTCTTGTACTTGTAGGTGGAGATCAATCGAGGATGACCTACCCTTGGCATATCCATATGTAGAATTTCAGAAGGGATTGGTACTATTATTGGACCATTGTTCCATTTGAGCCTTTGGCTAGTCCTGTTTATGCTTTGTTGTTAAGGTTTTGGGAAGATTTATGATTGGGTGAAGGTTGAGAGGAGTTCCATCAACATACCAAATTGTTTGATATGAAACTCTCCATTCCATTATGACTTCTCTTCACCTCTCTACTAGTAATAGTAGTGGTAATTCTAAAGAGACCTGATTGAACCAAGTGCATATAAAAAATAGTTCTGATTGGTGAATGCGCAGCATCAAATTCACTGTGGTATGCTTTGAGACTTCCAAATATTATTGTTCTGTCATTTCTACAATTTCATTACCACATCAATTAGTTCTTGCAATGGGTCAAATTAAACCTTTTGGGATTAAGCTAAAATTTATCATGATATCAAAGAATATTAGAGAAAGTAATTTATCATGATATTAATTATTAAAGCAGCTCATCCTATGTTCAAATCTTGTATTCACTCCATCACTCCTTAAAAAAGGTTAAAATCGTTTCCTATGAACTCAACCTTTTATAGGATTGACAAGTATGTTATATCTTATAGAAGACAAGAAAAATAATTGAATGGCCAAAAGATTCTGAAATAACTTTTTATCTTCCCTTTTGCCAATCATTATTTATGTAAGCAACATACTTGAGGGACAAATACTATATAGAAAGCGCTGGATAGGAATTAAGATAAATTAGAGGTACAATTAGCTTGAATGCATCTCTTTCTAGGCTGTCTTCACTACAATCGGACTCCTCACATAGTGCTTTTCATCTGACCATATCAAGTTTCCAAAGACATAGTCCTTAGCAGCTTTGGCTTCTTTAACCTTGAGGGTAACATAGAAGGTTTTCTCTTCACCAACCTTCTTAAACGTCAAGCTCCTAGGCTTGACGATAACCGAAATTCCACTTGGTTCTTGGACATCAGCTCTATAAGTACCTGGGGAACCTACATTCTTTAATTTTCGAGTAACCGTGATTGAGTGTGAAAGTTTAGGGACTGTGATTGAAGGGTAGTTAAGGTTTGTGAGACTCATTGGGGGCTTGGGGCAATTATAAGGGTCATCTGAGAAAATTGAAACTAGTGTTTCATTATATCCCAGAGCACATATGAAGTTAAGGTAATCATTGACAGATAAGTCATAAACTAGCCCGGGATCCATAGCACTGTTTGGTCGAACATGTCCTGCTCCATAACTAAATGGGGTTGCCTCAAAGTAGGAAGCATTCGTCACTGGTTCCCCGTTGTTATCCAGTATTGTAGCTGTAAAATAGAAGAAAAGAAAGAAAGAAAGAAAATTAGAACACTAAACATGTACTAAGTTCAACTACTGAGAAGATGGAGGAATAGTGAAATTTTGGTACATTGCAACTATAGAGACCATAATGGCAGTAGTAAAATAACAGCAACTTAGTGTTAGTGTCAAAATTTTGAGGACGGTTATGCTCAGACTAGTCAGTGTCAACTACATGAATTCTTTTGTATCATAGTGGTAGCACAATACTAATTTATTTTATTTTATCCCAATTTGTTAAATCTCAGAATTGTTAGCAGAAAGAGGATTCCTTCTAAAATGAAATGTAAGTTTACAACTTGAAAAAAGGCTTGCCAAGCATAAATTAGCAATTATCCCAAAAGCTTAAACAGTTAGGAAATGGTGAATTTAATTATATACCTATAATTCTAATGTCTGATTAGGGTTACGGATGGGAGAACCAGAATCAGAATTGAATCCCAATATCAACTTTATTTTGATTGCTCTTTCTCTATAAGAATTTGGAGGAATACTCTCTGAGAATGTGTTAAATATAATAGGCAGGTTGGTATATGTAGGAGATTGATTGAGCTGTAAAGAATCTCTAGGGGAAAGGTCTATAGCAGGTTATTTGAAAGGTAGCTTGGGCAGCAGTATCTAACATGTTTGAGTTTGGAATGGCAGAATTTATAATGGGAAAATTAGATCTGAAACTGATTTATACATTCTTTGAGTATAAGTGTGAGAAATTATATAAAAAATTGGGTATTATATAATCCTATTATGTAGGACATTATGGTAGGAATTCTTGTAAGGTGTTGCAGTTAAATAGGTTTGTGCTGGCTCATCTGCAGCTTGCCGTTTGTAGTGTTATGATGTATTGTAATCTGGTCGGCATGTTGAATAAAATTTCCTAATTAACAAAAATGAAAAATGCAAGCACTAGTCTTACCGGTTGTCATGATTGCTGACTTAATAGCTGCAGGACTCCAAGTAGGATGGAGAGTTTTAAGGAGGCCGGCAATGCCAGAAACATGAGGACATGACATTGAAGTACCTGAAACAGAGTTGAATTTAACTCGGCGCTTGTCAAATATTTGATTTGTTGGACCTTGTGCTTCGGTATAGGCAGCTATGACATTAACTCCTGGTGCAGTGATATCGGGCTGCACATACAACAGTTATTGAGAAACATGACATTTTCCCCAAGAATTTTTAAGAGCCTGACATTGGTGTAAAGAAAACCTTAAGTATCTCCGGCGTTATGGTGCTTGGCCCCTTGGATGAAAACGCTGCCATGAAGGGAGCTGGCTTTGTGCCCAATAGTGTTGTTACACCCGTAATGCAAGCTTGTGGAGATCTGTCAAAAAAGTAAATTTCTCATCAAAAGTATGCTTCCAATCCTATTGAAAAATTTGAAACTGATAAGAGGGTAACATATGTGTCTCATCAATAACATACTGGGAATTTTTATTGATGACCATATCTTGAATAGGGCCACAGATTAGTTTAGAAGCTGTTCATTTTTTAAATATGTTACATGTTGAGTGTGTGCACACAATGCTGAACCCAGTGCATTGTCTAGGACATGGTTGTGCATAGAATATGAGGTTCCATGTAGCTGTACTCTTAAGATGTGTAACATCTTACTTGGTTCGGTTGATGTAAGTAAAGATCGAGATGCCATTAGTAAAATTGACTTGTGTAGCTGGGAGGACATGTGCATCAGCAGTAATCTCGTTTCCATTAATCTCATTGTTGGCAAGAATCATCCCCAGAGCACCGGCAAATTGAGCTTGCAGACCCTTGTCCACTCTTGCATTTTGACCTCGAAGACAGACCAAGATTTTTCCCTTAACCTTTCTGGGATCAAGGGTTCCATTCTTACAAAGCAGACTGCATTATCAACAACTTGATTAAGCACATTGCCATGTACAATTACATGGTTGTCCAAAAAAAAAAGCTAATCCAGAATAAACACTGGTTAAATTGTTTTATACTTACGCCTCTTCAGCCGATACATTAGCTGGTTTGGCATCTGCAGCACTAATGAGTGGGTAGAACTTGTTGCTTGGCAAGGCTGTAGATGACAAGCTTTGTCCCTACAGATCAAAGTAAATAAATTTAATTATACATAAGAAAAGAGAAGGCATCAAAGGGTGACATAATTAGACATAATAAACTTGCATGAAAGAAGGTTCCTTCCTCATGTCCCCAAAAATCTTTGTCCCTAGTTTCCTATTAAGCTTTTAATGTGAAGCCCCATTATAGCAAAAAGAAATCCCACCTCAATTTCTTTGTAAAGAACCACATAGGAAGAGGAATGAAATTCTGATCATTTAACAATCACTCCAGCTAAGTTAGTATCCCTACCAAATTCATATAAAATGCAATCAAAATTTCTAACATCATCTTCAACATGGTTATGTGTTTATTTCCTTGGCTAAAATTGATATGACATGAAAAGGAATAAAATTCATCTGTTCTACTTTGAATATTCTACTTTAACTTTATGCTCCACCAATTGTAGCGCACCACATGTTCTTGTTCTCCCTTTATAAAGTATCTAAAGTTTAAACTGGATTAAAAAAAAAAATAATAAAATAAAATTAGGCACGACATATTGCAGTTGGTAGAACGTAAAGTGGAACACCAAGAATAAAACAAAGGATTTTTATTCGATAATTTCATGTTCAATTTTTTAATCTTTTTATCAATTGGAGCAAAAACTAACCTTCAATTGCACCTTGTTGCCAAGGATAACATAACTGTTGAACTCCCGGTCCATCGTGCTAGCTCCCACTGTTATCTGCCAAGGCGCAGAGTTGGAGATAGTCCCAGCATCAGGACCAGAATTTCCAGCTGAGCAAATCACCACAATACCATTCTTAACAGCATGAAATGAGCCAATTGCGACGCTATCATTAAAGAAAAAAGTAGGCTGTCCTCCCAGTGATACAGATAGCACATCAACACCATCATGGATAGCCATATCAAAGGCTGCTACTATATCTGCATCAAAGCATTCGTTTCCACCCACTGGAGGCCAGCAAACCTTGTAAGCAGCCACCCGGGCTTTTGGTGACCCACCTCTTGCTGTTCCTTTGCCAAAGCCAAACACACTAGCTCCTGATACAAAATTACCACCAGCTGTTGATAATGTGTGTGTTCCATGGCCATCATTATCGCGTGGTGTGTTGAAGGAGGAGTTTAGAGGACCAACAACTGATGCATACCCTTTGTTGAAGTATCTTGCTCCAATCAACTTTCTTTGGTAAACCAATTTGGCACAAAGAGTTACCAATGAGTTAGAGAGAAACTATTATATAACTAAATGAAGTTCGATTGAAAAAACAAAACTAGACAAGCTTTAGAGATTGCTAATTGAGCAGAAGACAAGGGTGACGGACTTGACTTACAAGTAATTTTCTCTTTAATAATATTGTTTACTAATCGATAAGGGTGATTCAATGGGCCAGTCAAGCCCATTTTTACTTAGCACATGGGCCGGGTTAAGCGGGCTATTGTTTATCAATGGACCATGTTAGACTGGGCCAGAAAGAAAAACCTTATCCCATTTCGATCCTTCTTCAATGGATTTGTAAAAATTAGTTAAAAATATTATAATTATATTATATTACAACACACTAGTTGTTAAATTGAACTGTTAAATATATTAACAAAAGCCATTGATTAGCTTGTATTGATTGGAATATATGAGTACATTGATGTATTTATAAAAATATATTAAAGTGAGAATGAAGCTTAGCCAGCGGTAAAATATATCTTTTAAGAAAATAATCAAATTATTTTTTTAGGAAAAGAATCAAAGAATTCAAAAATTATTACATTTTGTATTTTTTGACAAAACCTATTTAATTTTTTGTTAAAATTTCAAATGATTTTCTTTTGCTATATTTTAATTTTAAAAAATGTCATTTTTATTATTAAATTCAAAGTTATTAGCCTACTAGCAAAATACATATTTAATAAGCATAATTTAACATAATAAGTATCCTCGTGGTCAAAGGTGTGGTCATAAAGTCTTTCTCATGTTTCAAATTTGAAACCCAAACCCTCAAAAGTATTTTTGTTATACATTTCAGGTTAATGGGTTAGGCGATGGGCAGAAAAAACTAGTCCACTACCTACCCTACTAGCTAGTGGGCTACCCGTAAGCCTAATAGTATTGGGCTAGGCCTTCCACTAGCTTGGTGGACTAGAGGGCTACTGGGTGATGTTATGGAACATGGGCTTTTTGGTAACACTCACTAATTAATTAAAGAATTTAATTGTCTTAAAACTTTTGTCAATGATCACGGATGGGAGATATACTCTTTTTATATCAATGATACTAGAAATATTACAAATTTTACTATCTATAACTTACAAACTAATGTATTAACTGTGATATACTTCACAAAAAATAATTAAGAAATTTATTTATTATGTTGTTAATGTAGTACCAATTGTATTCATTGCAAGGACAACTTTATGTTAAGCTCAAAGTGTTCATGACTTAAAAAAATTAATATACTTCCAAAAAAAAAAAAAAAAAAATCTATACATAATTATTTTTTAAGCTCATAGTGTTCATATATCCTTTTTTTTCTTCTTATTTTCTTTTCATTATTAGAAAGAAATCATAAAATTTCATGTATTTGAGTATATTTTTTATTATTTTTTTATGTCAATATAATTCAAATTCTTTTTTTATTAGATTTAAAAAAAAAAAAAAAAAAAAAACTTAAGGTTCTTAATGGCCACTCTAGGAAATATTTGTAAAGCCGATTTATCGTACTTAGTTTAGACGATCTTTTGTATTAAAATTAGCTGTAGTTTTAACATTTTCAAATTTGACATATTGTTAGCAAGCGGGTATCTCATTCTCATGCCTAAAGTGATTAAAAGTAAGACAATTCAAATTTTATAATCAAATTTCTTAATGCAAACACAAGTGCATGTGCTCATGCACACATGCACATGCAAGTCCAATCGCCTTAGCAAAGTAACGTCTTTATTATTATTTTTTTCATACATCTTAGTAAAGTAAACAATTGTCAATGAAAAAGGGATTGTTGTAAACTAGTGTATAATAAACAATTTAGAGAACCAAGGTCTTGAATCGTTCATTTAAAAAAGGGATTGTTGTAAACTAGAGTATAATTAACAATTTTGGATAAGTAGATCGATGTAAACCATATATTGTATCATATTTTGCCCAATTTTATATAGCTAACATAAACTATTATTTGTTGTCTTGATTTTAGACAAAAAGCTGTACAGAGTAATTAAGATAGAATAAGATCCTTTTATTTTTAGGTAGAAAAAGACTTAGATACGTTAGTTTAAAATATGATCAAGTGGATATGACAAAACTTTAATGTCCTAACTTGTAGGACAACTAATTCTAAACTCCTTTACATAGAATAAAAAAACCTATTTACTCCTTAGTGTTGCAGTTTCTGCAACAATACATTTTTGGTAGTGAAGCTTTTAGATAAACCCAAAATTTTTTTTTTTTTTAGTGAGAAGGGGCGGTGCATTGATTTCCTCAACCAAATGGATCATCAAGATGCTTGTGTTTTTATCTTAAAAAAAAAAAAAAAAATCGGTAATTATTCTACATTGTGTAAGAGAATGTGTTGTATACTAGAGAGTATACCGGAGTGTATCGTCATTTCTATATGCCTAATGTACACATTTCTCAGGGGGAAAAATTCTATCCCGTGCACATTCGTAGGAGGAGAAAGCCATAGGGGAGATCCATATACCAAGGGGGAGAAGACATCTTTTTATGAGAAAATCTTGTTTTGTTTTGTTTTGTTTTGTTTTACTTTATGCTTGTTTTCTCATTGCTTTATGGTGTTTTGAGTTACTCTTAATATCTATGCTTTGTTACCCTTATCGCATCGTGTTTATATCTTGGATATACATAAATCCTTATGCCATTGTGCTTTGTTGATTGCATGTTTGGATGATCTTTTATTTTGCCATATAATCATTGTAGTCATTTCCATATGACTGTCATATGTTTGATCAAGTTGCTCATATGTTTCACATCATATTTACTTGATTGCATTTTTACTTGTTACATTATACTTGTCCTTTTATTACTTGCTTTACCTTTAGGGTTTAATGTGTTTTGTTCAAGTGTTTTAGGTTACAAGTATATATGTTTCAAGTTCATCATAGGTTTTAGATTTAGATGTGAGTGAGATTTGCCATTATTCTCAAACTCACGTTTAAGCCTAGAGTCTATTATAGGGTGTTCTGTCACGGAATAGCCAAAAGGGTGTTCATCATAGGTTTTAGATTTAGGTGTGAGTGAGATTTGCCATTATTCTCAAACTCACGTTTAAGCCTAGAGTCTATTATAGGGTGTTTTGTCATGGAATAGCCAAAAGGGTGTTCATCATAGGTTTTAGATTTAGGTGTGAGTGAGATTTGCCATTATTCTCAAACTCACGTTTAAGCCTAGAGTCTATTATAGGGTGTTTTGTCACGGAATAGCCAAAAAGGTGTTCATCATAGGTTTTAGATTTAGGTGTGAGTGAGATTTGCCATTATTCTCAAACTCACGTTTAACCCTAGAGTTTATTATAGGGTGTTTTATCATGGAATAGCCAAAAGGGGAGATTATAAAGTTATGATTTACAACTATGTTTTATATTGGCTTTATTCCATGATAAAAAGTGTTGTATTTGCATTAATTTTATTCCTTATATTTTGTGGGATTTTATTGTATTAGATTTAGTATTAATTTGATGAAGAATTAAGCATGAAATGAAGAATTAGTGCATTTGTGCGACTAGCTCGCAAGAAGTTCGCGAAAAGAGTAACTCGTGAAAAGAGTACATGAGAAGCACATGCTGGAAGCTGAAGAGTCAAGTGTCAAGCTGCATTTCGCGAGTACTTCGCGAGACATGCCATCTGATGAGGTACCCGCGAAACATTCTGCCTGGAGGATTTTTAGTGTGACTTTCTTACCCTTCACCCATACTATATATAACCTCATTACCTATAAAAGTAAAAGAGGCTATTTAAAAAGAAAAACCCTAGATAGGTTTTCTACAACACAACACACCCATCTTTTAGAGAGAGAGCTACTTATCCTTAATGAGAAATCATTATAGCCTTTTCTCATTCTCTCTCCCATTGTCATACCTTGAGAGGAGATTTGTAACCAAACACAACCCACACATTTTCATAGTGTATAAAGTATTTTGGAGCTTGGGAAATTTTGAGGATTTGCCAAAAAAAGCCGATGAGACTCGGCGGATGCAATCGGACATATTGCGGGATCTAAAAAGCTAGTGAAGACAAGACTCCAAGAAGTCTGTTGGTAGCAGAAACTTTGAGGGCTCAAGTACATTAAATAAACTAAACTTGGAGGATATTTTATTATTCGTGTACTCTAACTTATTCACTAGTTGATCGATTTCGACTAGAAGGGTCGCAAAGAGGTTTTTTCGCCGAATTCTTTAGTTTCCTCTTTGATAACATATCTTGGTGCTATATTGTGTTTACATCTCTCTTTTCTTACTCTTGTGCTTTACTTTTATTGCTTATTTTTCATGTGTATGCACTAAAGTAAATTTAGTGATTGCGTTTTTTTACTCTTGTTCTACACTTAGTCTAAGTTAAAGTAAAAGCCATCCAGCCATATTTTTGAATTTGGGGTCTAAACAAACTCGTGTGCTTTAGCACAAATCCAAGCTTTCATATTGTATGTAGTATAATTTGCCTGACATTTCCCTAAATATTACTATCTTAAAATTTATAAGTAAAATTTATAATGTGCTTTTATGTTAAAAAACTAAAGATGAAATGGGTTATTCTAGGTTTAAGATAATTGTGTGCAGTTTGTGAAGAAGGTGAAATTGGGCACGAGAAAAGGTGCTGGCAAAAGTGGCAATGGAATTGTGAGACTAGTTCAATTCATTTGTAGAAGGCCAAGTCGGAAGTGTGTCAATCAGGAAAGAGAATTGGTGATGGGTCTATTGCAGAAAAAAAAAAAAAAAAAATTCCCCTTTTTCTATAATAAAATAAAAATAAAAATAAAAATCTTTTAAAAATAGTATAGTTGTGGATGCCCTGCCCCCAACAAGAAATTCTCTTTATATACAAATAAAAATAAAAATTCTCTTTTCATATATTTTTATTGTGCCCTACACACAAATTTCTAGGTAATAGTATTTCATTTTTTTTCCTTATTACTAAAATGCCCTTTAAAATAATACTTCATTGTCTAATCAAATTTTTAACTACTATATCTTCAACAATATTAAATGGAATAAAGAGCAGTTTTTTTTTTATTTTTTTTTGAGGGAAAGAAGAAGGAAATTGTTAATTAGTGCACGAAGAGCCAATGCTGCCCTAGTGGTTTTCTACACTCTGAAGCAGAAAGAGGAGCTCTGACTAGCTAGGCCCTTCAAGTTAAGGACTAATAACCTATGTGTTGTTTGAGTGTATTGAATATACCAATTAAAGTAGCTTTATGGATGTCATTCGGTCTCTTTTCCCACCTCCTTTAAAGCCGATGTTCGCCCACATAGGTTTTTAAAAGTCAACATTGTTGAAAAGATCCTCTTAACTCCCCATGTTCTAGGAATGGGCATTGGGCATGAACAACACAATTTAGCAATTAGCGAATAGCGAATGGGCAGAAAGTACTTAATTTGTAAAACCCTGTTCTTAAAGTCATAGGAAATCATTTCAAACCTATTTAATTTAATTTTTTTTTTTGGCAATTTTGATTAGCGCCCATTTTTAATCATAGAACAATAATTTTTTAATTGATAACAATCAATTTTTCTGTGATTGGCTTCAGTATGTCAACTGTGAAAGTCAAATTTGAATTGCATTTGGCTTGATCTACTTTTCTTGTAGTGTATTGGTTGGCATGAAACAGAGCTCTTTGAATGTATTTGGGTTCACATCTATATTTTCTTAGTGAAACTCTCTCTTACACATCACCAACAATAAGCCTAAGATAAAACTAGACAAGTTCTTGTCTACTTGTTTCTTTGCTCTCTCTCTTTTTTCTGCAGAAATTTATGATAATTAACTAATAAATTAACATAAAAACTTTTGCTATTGTAACATTCTCTACTGGCAAAATTGGGAAGTTTGAATTAAAAACTTATCAAACTTGACTAACATGTTAACAAAAGATCAATAAAGAGAAGCATAGAAGGTTTAGGTGAAAAAAAAAATCCAGAAAAAGTAGGGTACCTGTTACAGTGAAATCCAGAATCAGTGTCATTTTGGCAGATTCCTTTCCACTTTGATGGAATCGGTCCCAACTTTTCATCACTAAAGCTCTTGGATTTGGGCCAGACCCCTGGTAGTGGTATATAAACCCATTGGACAAAAAGTGAGGCTAAAGAAAATCCAATACTTACGCAACAGACCATCAATGTTATCCATATATTGTCTACAAGCGTGTCACATTATTCTGTTTCTTTTGTTGTTACTGGCAGACTTTGTTGTCAAACTTTACCGACAATTTCCAAAGTCAGAAGCTATGAGAATTTAATCATATATAACTACTTTCATTAGTTACTTGGGTGTTTTAGAAGTTATGCGACTTATATAATAAAATCTATAATATTAGTTACTTGGGTGTTTTAAAAGTTATGAGTATTTGAATTACTTTTTGTTTATTAATAAAATATCAGTTTATAAGACTTATATATTAAAATATATCATATTCCGAACATAACTCTTAAATTTATTTGTTTATTTACTTATTTTTAAAGCCTAAAATTTATTTATATTGATTTATATTTTAATCAACTTCCAATGAAAAAATAATTAAAGAAAAAATATATTCAATCTACGTACTTATTATTATCCATTCATGTTTAGGTTCAGGGAAACATTATTAACAAGTGGGCAAAGTCAGAAAAGGAAAGAATCTTTCTAGATGCCGCTGTAGCTTAGATATTTACCAATTCCAATCAATGGTGGTCCCATGGCTTAATGGTAAAATCAACACAACTGGCCTAGTCTGCCTAGAAGACCCTCAATTTATTTATTTATTTATTCTTTTTATGAATATTCTCGTGCATGAACATGGACCCAGTTATCTCTTTTGCCAAACTCAAGAAGTGGTCTATGCAATTACCACATCCATAGTTAGAAAAAAAAAAAATAAAATATAATACGATTACTTCAGATCTTGTAGTTTATAAACATCAGTTTCTCATAATTAATGTTAGGGTGACAGAACGCTCATTTTTTGCATTGAACGTACTAGTCAAAAGTCCAAATTCAATATATATTATTTGTCAATTTACTACATTTAGGATGATGTGTACTTGTCTCAGCCAAAAATAAAAAAGGATGATGTGAAATTGACAGTGAACTAAAATGATAGATTAATTCAATTACATACAATTCAAATGATGATAATTCAATTATATACCATTCAAATTCAAAATTTAAAAAGAAAAAAGGCCTCGTCGTTAACATATGTTACAAGGACATACACTAATCATTTATTTTAGAAAAAAAATTTTATGAAAAATTATCAAATACTTTAAAATTTTTTTTAATTTCTCATAAATTTTTTTTTGAAATAGTAATATATGCTCTTAAGGAAAAATACTCACCAGTATCAAGGTTTCCAATAATTGTATCTTCTCCATATCTTGCCTTCTTCCAAATCGAGCTGGAAGGATTGGACCCAACATGGTCGAGCTCCATAATGAAGTCCCATGATCGAGTAGTGTGTAATTTTCTTCCCTTGTTCAGGAAAACAGAGACCACTTTTGGATGTTCTGCATTTTGATAAAAGTTTATTTATACAAGTTATATATATATAAAAGATATGGTACAGGGAGAAAATGAGAGTATATAGCAAGGAGCTAAAAAGGACAGCAGATTTCTTACTAGCTATCTCGGCTGCTACTTGGTCGTCTAAGGTCGCCGCAAAACCATTGATGTGCCTTGTGTATGAGTAAAATATGGATTCTTTTGCGACATCATGACTGCATGATAAAAAACTCAAGATTTGGATTGCAAAAAAGAAATGAAACATGTTCAAAAATCACTTATAATAATGAGTTCATGCGTGTACCTTGCCAAGAATGATCCAAGAAACTCATAGTGAGACTCGGTTATTCGATTTATACCAACTGAGGAGAGTTCTGGGCCATGTGAATGGGCTCCCAAGTACACCACATATGACTAAAGCCGCACATAAAAAAAAGAAAGTAAAGAAAAAGAAAAAAGATTGGACATAAATGATGAAATCATCAACAGTACTTAAGAGAAAAAACAAAGAGCCAATAATTTATCAACAGCAGCCCTACATAGATAAGATATTTTAATATTCAAAGACGAAGGGCTAGTCCTCACCTTTTGGGTAGCAACGGTGGGTCTCTGCACTCTGTAGATCAGAAGAAATGATAGGAGGAAAAGGCCAGGCCTTGATAGTCCCATTGGCTATATCTTTTGTGGAAATTTGCTGCGATTGATCCTTGTTTACTGCGCCTTCAACAGAGCAGAAAGTTGTCACTTATTTTATAGCGTGGAACACTTATGGCAGTTCTTGTAATAATCTATATATATATGTAAGGG
The DNA here is from genome assembly GCA_023055345.1 of Quercus wislizeni. Taxonomy (NCBI): domain Eukaryota; kingdom Viridiplantae; phylum Streptophyta; class Magnoliopsida; order Fagales; family Fagaceae; genus Quercus; species Quercus wislizeni. The sequence continues at coordinate 6,162,345 of JALGQJ010000010.1, forward strand.
AAATATTTTTATGTAATTGACATATCCTTTGAAAAAACGCATTTTACTTGTATTTGAGTAAATCTAAATAGGTTCGAGATGATTATTACAAGTGGTTACATTAAATACATGAAGATTATTCAAGAACTGCTCAAGAAAAGTGCAATCTGCATGTCTTGATGCCTCCTCGACAGAAGCTCAATTTGTCGAGATTCATTAAAACTCGACACATCTCTCGATCTATTGAACTTACTGGATTCAGATTATAGCCAGCAACGTTTGTATTTTAAAACACTATTTGTTTATGAGTTTGTATAATCTTTGTTGGACTAGGAAAGCCCAAGGTTCGTGTATACCTTTTTGAAATAGAAGAGCCCATTAAGATCCTATTTAAACAAGGAGGGGGAAAAAGAAAAACCTTACCATAGAGAGTTTTATAAGGTTTTCTTTTTGAAACCCTAGCCTCCTCCTACAAAAGAAAGAATTCTTACTGCGTTTCTTGTACACCTTTGGGTTCTATAACTAAGCAAAGTCTCTCACACCATCATTAAATATCTTATTGGTGTTTCTATGTGAAGCTGTTGCAAATCAATTACATCAATTAAAGGATTGCTATGAAGTTAGTCACGTATTGGGATTCATGCATCATTGGTTAGTCACGTATTGGTTAGTCACGTATTGAGATTCGTGCATTAAACAGAAAAATTGTCGCTACAATATAAGTCCAATTGGGTATTGGGGTAAGAGTTTAACTGTAGGTTGGTATTTCGGGATAGGCTAAAGGGTTTGGTAAGACTCCTTATACTTGTAACCGTTTGTAATTAATAATAGTGGATTCTTAGGAGCGGTAACCTTAAAATTACCCTATGAAGTTTTGTCTCGATGGTTTTCCAGATTTGTAAACAAATCACCCATGTCAAATTTATTTTTCGCTGCATTTAGTATAATTGGTGATTTGTTTGTGCTACCACGCTATTGCATGTAATTTGACTAATTAATTAACTTAGGTAATTAATTAATTTGCAAGGGGTGAATTCATTTTAACCCAACAAGTGGTAACAGAGCAGACACACTCTGATTAGGTTTTAATCTTTACTATGTGATCCATTGACCCACATTGTCGTGGAAACTCTTGATTGTTTTGATTTGCATGATCTTGTGTTGAATGATGATGATGATGATATTCAAGATGACTATTGCAAGATTTATAATTTTTGTATGAAATCTCTTGAATGTTCTACAAAATTAAAAGTTAATTTTAAAAAGGTTAAACTTGAAAGAGATGAATTGATTGCAAAATTGGATGAAGCTAAAAATTTGAATGAGAAATTTAAAAATTAAATTTCATCTCAGGTGGACAAAATTAAGAGTTTGGAAGAGCAACTAGTTGAATCTAAAACCGAAATTGAAAAATTAACTAGTGCCAAACTTGTTGTTGAACTTAACTCAAAAGAAAAAGTTTTTTATATTCCTCCATTTAAACAGAATAATGAAGAGTTGAATGCTAATATTGCTAGGATAGACAAAGGTAAAAAATTTGATGTTAACGCTGAAGTTTCTAAACCTATGTCTAAAACTCCTCCTAGATTGAATAAAAATTCTGATTTTGTCTCCACTTGTCATCATTGTCATATTGTTGGTCATATTAGGCCAAATTTTCCTAAGTTGTCAACCTCTAAGATTAGACATCCTTTTAGGAAGCTGAGTAGCTCTAAAACTACTCATATTTGTCACCATTGTGGTGGTTCTGGTCACACTCGCCTTAATTGTTTCAAGTTGTTTCCTCATAAGCGAGTGTCCAATAGGTCTCATCCTTTGTCTAAAGGCTTTGTACCTATTCTTGGCGAGTTATTAAAAGTTTTAAGCTTTTTAACTCAATTTTAAGAGAATTCTAATTTCTCTATGTCCTTTAGTAATCATATTAGGACACGTGCCTTTTCATCTTCACGACCAAAGACTCATGCTATGTGGGTGATGAAGGATCCTAAGACTTAATTGTTTGGCTTCTGCTTTAATTCTTTCTATCTAAAGTTGGATTTTCTTGCTTGATTTCTTATTTATTTTTGGAATCACGTTTTCATGCATTTGCATCTAGTTTTTATGATTTATAGTTGTTTACTTGTTTTTGTTTATTTGTTTTCAGTTTTGTTTTATTTGTTTTTGAAAAAACATATTGAAAAATGAGAAGAATACAAAAATAGTGTGTGTTTGTGTATATTGGAATTTGTGTACCTTGGATGGCCATTGGAACAAAGTTTCTAAACTTTGTATCTCTTGTACCTTAGATGAGTATTTTAATGTACAACTAAGCAAGTGAGCTTTGTGGCTCGTGTTGGTGATGAGTACGATTAAGTAATTTTTTATATTTAATACTCATATCACTCTTTTTGACAGGAAGAACTAAATAACTATCTCACCACTAAAGCTTGCTAATCATGTATAATATATGTGTGATTCGATATAGCAAAATTGTGATGTTTTGGCCTACATAATTGGGTATTTCTTTTCTCTCACATATGTCCATGCATGATATGTTCAAAAAGAAAATATGCAAAGAATATAAAAGCAAAAAGATCAAAATACTTTTAATATGGTTGTAAGCGTGTTTCTAGGAAATGTGGGAGTTATATGATATATCTCAAAGGTGATAGGTTCCCATCAAACAATTATGATTGTGTGTGAATGTATTAGATGTTCTCATATCTCAAATCGTCCTAATATGAGAAACTTGTGCACACTTGTTATGTTTTCAAACACAACACATATACTCTTTGCTACTCTTGATACATGTGCAGGTACAATGTGTTTTGGCCATCACAAGGGATACATGTGTTAATATATACTTGTTAAACTGCCTTAACTTGTTTTTGAAATATAAAATTGGTTAGACTTGTTTAGTGTGTTTGTGGATCTAGGAATGCTTTGCATCTAGAGTTGAGGTGTGGTTTGAGTGCTTAACATGTTGCTTGGATGCTTGTTTGAGTAGCAATCTTGTTGCTTTCTCATCTTATGTGTTTTTCCCCTTAAATAACCTCTTTTCTGCATCCTCAATAGCTTCTCGACAAAATCTCGACAAATACCTATCCTATCGAGATTTTTGGGTTTGACCTCGACAGCTTCTCGACAGATAAGTCGGTCCATCGAGCCAAAATCTTGTGCTCTATTTTTGCTTGACACATCCTCGACAAATTCTCGAACCATCGAGGTTGGCTTCTTCTCGATAGATTCTTGACACCTCCTCGATCAATCGAGATACCCTTACATGCATTTCATTTTTCTTTGTTTTGCATTTTTTTCCTGTGTCCATAACATCTTGTTTTCTTTTTCTTGTAGGTCTATGGTTCCTTGTTCTCCTTGTTCCCTCTATATCAGTTTTCTGTCTTTCTCCGGTCAAGTTTTTTGGCCTTTTGTGCCCTTTGACAATCGTGTCAAAAATGGTGAGAATTTTGAGAATTAAATCTCATTCCTCAGGGGAGAGTAATAGACTTAGAAGGAGAACTTCATGTTAAAGGGAAGAAAGTTTTTGATATAACTAACTTAGGAGGAGAGTTAGTCTGATACACTTTGATATTGATATATATTTTGTATTGTGTATCTTTTGGTTTTTTAACTATTTACATATATCATGTATTGTTTCTAAATTTGATGATGATGTATGTGTTTCACTCTTTATCTCACATGTGCTGTTTCTTTTCTCTTTTTATATCCTTGTTTCTTGTTTTGTTTTTGTTTTTTTTTTTTTTTTTTTTGTTTTTTTTTTTTTTTTAACTTGTTATTATTTTCCACATAGTACCTTGATGTGTTTTGTTTAGTGTCTTTTAGGAAAGACAAGTTAAAACCAAGTCAAGATTCCGAACCTTCGTCTTGTAGCAATTTCCAAGGTTCAGATCTTTTAGACTAGGCTTATTTATTCTGTAATCTTGAGTAGAATGTATTCTAGGATGTTCAATGTACTCTTATGGTTTTGTCACGGATTACCAAAGGGGGAGATTGTAAGGGATATATTTTTAATAGAAGGATGCTCTATGTACCAATCACATAACTTGTCACATGTTTGTTTGTTTTTTTTTTTTGGTTTTTTGTTTTTTTTTTTTCAATCCTTATTAAATAGCTAAATTTAAAGTTGGGACAAATTAGTGGACTCATAGTATTTTATAATATGTAGGGTATAAAGTGGAATGCTAAAAGTGAGACAAATGATTTTTGTCTCACATTCTAAGAATTTGTGTGTGTATGTGTTAGATTATGCATTAATTAAGTAATTAAGACACAAAAAAGAGTGGGTTCCAGTTAGTTCAACTAGTAAAGTCTCTAATGGTTAAATAAAAGATTTGAGGTTTAATCCTCGCCTACATCAAAAACCGATTGTTGTCTTGATTTGATAATAAAAAAGTTATCATCAAGAGTGGATGCTATAAGTTGAAACTTACTCAAAAAAAAAAAAAAAAAAAAAAAAAAAAACACAAAGAAGAGTGATCATAATTCGTAAGTTAATTCTTCATAAGAAGAGTGATTTGAAAACCAAAGAGCAATTTCACAGAGAGAGAGAGAGAGAGAGAGAGAGAGAGATCACTTTCCAATGTACAATTCATATTCCATTTTCAAAATAAATAGGATTATTATTGTAGTAGTATTATATATTATTACTACTACGTGCAATACTTAACAATCATTGGCCTTTGAGTTGGTCTCATATATTACCAGGGTTGTCAATACCATGCTAGTACTAGTCGTACTAGTAGTATGTACCATTCCAGCAACCAAACTGGTTATGGTAATTCTTTGAAACGTGCCAAATTAAAAATCATATTGTATTGGCCTATGTCAACTGTATCAAATATTTCTTGAATTTTTTTTGTATAGTAAAGTAAAAAAATAATTAGAGAATGTTAAAAAAGAAGGTATGAAACATGTTATTTAAGCTGATACATTGGGTTAATATATTGCAAAACATGACTTCTGGAGGATGTTTAATTAGTATCCTCATTCCACATGTGCAAAGTCTTTCCTTTTTTCTGTTCCTTTTTTTTTTACAATGTTAAAATTTTCTAATTACAACATTTCTAAATTAGTCTATCATCTCATACATAGGCATACCAGAATAATGTTACTGTATTCTCAAATTAGGCTAGCACCTTACACATGAGCTGTTAAAAAACTTCAAATTGCAACGGGTCAAATTAAACTTTTTGGGATTAAGTCAAAATTTATCATGATATCAAAAGCATATTAGAGAAAGTAATTTATCATGATATTAATTATTAAAGCAGCTCATCCTAAGTTCAAATCTTGTATTCACTTCATCACTCTTAAAAAAGTTTAAAGTCGTTTCCTATCAACTCAACCTTTTATTGGATTAAGAAGTATGTTATATCTTATAGGAGACAAGAAAAATAATCGAATGGCTAAAAGATTCTGAAATAACTTTTTCTCGTCCCTTTGGCCAATCATTATTTATGTAAGCCACATACTTCAGGGACAAATACTATATAGAAAGCGCTGGATAGGAATTAAGATAAATTAGAAGTACAATTAGCTTGAATGCATCTCTTTCTAGGCTGTCTTCACTACAATCGGACTCCTCAAATAGTGCTTTTCATCTGACCATATCAAGTTTCCAAAGACATAGTCCTTAGCAGCTTTGGCTTCTTTAACTTTGAGGGTAACATAGAAGGTTTTCTCTTCACCAACCTTCTTAAACTTCAAGATCCTAGGCTTGAGAATAACCGAAATTCCACTGGGTTCTTGGACACGAGCTCTATAAGTTCCTGGGAAACCTACATTCTTTAATTTTCGAGTAACCGTGATTGAGTGTGAAAGTTTGGGGACTGTGATTGAAGGGTAGTTAAGGTTTGTGAGACTTATTGGGGGCTTGGGGCAATTATAAGGGTCATCTGAGAAAATTGAAACTAGTGTTTCATTACATCCCAGAGCACATATGAAGTTAAGGTAATCATTGACAGATAAGTCGTAAACTAGCCCGGGATCCATAGCACTGTTTGGTCGAACATGTCCTGCTCCATAACTAAATGGGGTTGCCTTAAAGTAGGAAGCATTCGTCACAGGTTCCCCGTTGTTATCCAGTATTGTAGCTGTAAAATAGAAGAAAAGAAAGAAAGAAAGAAAATTAGAACACTAAACATGTACTAAGTTGAACTACTGAGAAGATAGAGGAATAGTGAAATTTTGGTACACTGCAACTATAGAGACTATAATGGTAGTGGTAAAATAACAGCAACTTAGTGTTAGTGTCAAAATTTCGAGGACGGTTATGCTCAGCCTAATTTATTTTATTTTATCCCAATCTGTTAAATCTAAGAATTGTTAGCAGAAAGAGGATTCCTTCTAAAATGAAATGTAAGTTTACAACTTGAAAAAAGACTTGCTAATCATAAATTAGTAATTATCCCAAAAGTTTAAACGGTTAGGAAATGGTGAATTTAATTATATACCTATAATTCTAATGTCTGATTAGGGTTATGGATGGGGGAACCAAAATCAGAATTGAATCCCAATATCAACTCTATTTTGATTGCTCTTTCTCTAAAAGAATTTGGAGGAATATTCTCTGAAAAGTGTTAAATATAATAGGCAGGTTGGTATATGTAGGAGATTGATTGAGCTATAAAGAAGCTCTAGGGGAAAGGTTTATAGCAAGTTATTTGAAAGATAGCTTGGGCAGTATCTAACATGTTTGAGTTTGGATGACAGAATTTATAATGGGAAAATTACATCTGAAAATGATTTATACATTCTTTGAGTATAAGTGTGAGAAATTATATAAAAAATTGGGTATTATATAATCCTATTATTCAGGACTTTATGGTAGGAATTCTTGTAAGGTGTTGCTGTTAAATAAGTTTGTGCTGGCTCATCTGCAGCTTGCCGTTTGTAGTGTTATGATATATTGTAATCTGGTCGGCATGTTGAATAAAATTTCCTCATTAACAACAATGAAAAATGCAAGCAGTAGTCTTACCGGTTGTCATGATTGCTGACTTAATAGCTGCAGGACTCCAAGTAGGATGGAGAGTTTTAAGGAGGCCGGCAATGCCAGAAACATGAGGACATGACATTGAAGTGCCTGAAACAGAGTTGAATTTAACTCGGCGCTTGTCAAATATTTGATTTGTTGGTCCTTGTGCTTCAGTATAGGCAGCTATGACATTAACTCCTGGTGCAGTGATATCGGGCTGCACATACAACAGTTATTGAGATACATGACATTTTCCCAAGAATTTATAAGAGCCTGACATTGGTGTAAAGAAAACCTTAAGTATCTCAGGCGTTATGGTGCTTGGCCCCTTGGATGAAAACGCTGCCATGAAGGGAGCTGGCTTTGTGCCCAATAGTGTTGTTACACCCGTAATGCAAGCTTGTGGAGATCCGTCAAAAATGTAAATTTCTCATCAAATGTATGCTTCCAATCCTATTGAAAAATTTGAAACTGATAAGAGGGTAACATATGTGTCTCATCAATAACATACTGGGAATTTTTATTGATGACCATATCTTGAATAGGGCCACAGATTAGTTTAGAAGCTGTTCATTTTTTAAATATGTTACATGTTGAGTGTGTGCACACAATGCTGAACCCAGTGCATTGTCTAGGATATGGTTGTGCATAGAATATGAGGCTCCATGTAGCTGTACTCTTAAGATTTGTAACATCTTACTTGGTTTGGTTGATGTAAGTAAAGATCGAGACGCCATTAGTAAAATTGACTTGTGTAGCGGGGAGGACATGTGCATCAGCTGTAATCTCGTTTCCATTAATCTCATTGTTGGCAAGAATCATCCCCAGAGCGCCGGCAAATTGAGCTTGCAGACCCTTGTCCACTCTTGCATTTTGACCTCGAAGACAGACCAAGATTTTTCCCTTTACCTTTCTGGGATCAAGGGTTCCATTCTTACAAAGCAGACTGCATTATCAACAACTTGATTAAGCACATTGCCATGTACAATTACATGGTTGTGTCCAAAAAAAAAAGGCTAATCCAGAGTAAACACTGGTTAAATTGTTTTATACTTACGCCTCTTCAGCCGATACATTAGCTGGTTTGGCATCTGCAGCACTAATGAGTGGGTAGAACTTATTGCTTGGCAAGGCTGTAGATGACAAGCTTTGTCCCTACAGATCAAAGTTAATAAATTTAATTATACATAAGAAAAGAGAAGGCATCAAAGGGTGACATAATTAGACATAATAAACTTGCATGAAAGAAGGTTCCTTCCTCTTGTCCCTAAAAATCCTTGTCCCTAGTTTCCTTTTAAGCTTTTAATGTGAAGCCCCATTATAGCAAAAAGAAATCCCAACTCAATTTCTTTGTAAAGAACCACATATGAAGAGGAATGAAATTCTGATATTTTAACAATCACTCCAGCTAAGTTAGTACCCCTACCACATTCATATAAAATGCAATCAAAATTTCTAACATCATCTTCAACATCAATGCCGACTGAATAGTGGAGCAAAAAATGCGGTCGCCTAAGGCCCAAGTAAAAAAAAGGCCTCCAAATTTTAACCAAAAAAGTTATTTATAATTAATAAATAAAATAATATTTTTTTACCAGACAAAAAACAAATAAAAAATAGAGAAAAACTTAATGTCCACAATATTTTTTACAACATTTTTACAATTATGTTAAGTAGTAAGTTGTTACAACCTGTTATTGATGGGAAAAAAATAATTATAGTGATATTTTCCCAAAAAAAAAAAAAAAAGCAACTTAAAACCTAGGATTTGTTGTAAAAAAATATTGTGAATGTTGTACTTCTAAAAAAAATAAGAATAATAATAAGAGTTTAATTAGCAAATTTTTACTAATTTTTATCTAAATCCACCACTAACACCATTTTTTTACTTACTATTATCAATCTACCATATCAACAAGTATGAAAAATTTTGTCAAATTTTTTCTGTTTATAAATTTTCTAAAAAAAGAATAAATTCTACGTAGTTTTTGTTAATTAGTTGTAATTTTGCATATAAAACAAGATAATCAATTTTCGCTTTAGACTCCCAAAAACATTAATCCGCCCCTGTTCTACATGGTTATGTGTTTATTCCCTTGACTAAAATTGATATGACATGAAAAAAAAAAAAATTCATCTGTTCTACTTTGAATATTCTACTTTAACTTTATGCTCCACTAATTATAGCGCTCCACATGTTCTTTTTTCCCCCTTTATAAAGTATCTAAAGTTTAAACTGGATAATAAAAAAAAAAATTCAGGCATGTGACATATTGCAATTGGTAGAAAGTAAAATGGAACACCAGGAATAAAACAGAGGGTTTTTATTCGATCACTACATGTTCAATTTTTTAATCTTTTTAGCAATTGGAGCAAAAACTAACCTTCAATTGCTCCTTGTTGCCAAGGATAACAGAACTGCTGAAGTCCCGGTCCATCGTGCTAGCTCCCACTGCTATCTGCCAAGGCGCAAAGTTGGAGACAGTCCCAGCATCAGGACCAGAATTTCCAGCTGAGCAAATCACCACAATACCATGCTTAACAGCATGAAAAGAGCCAATTGCGACGCTATCATTAAAGAAAAAAGTAGGCTTTCCTCCCAGTGATACAGATAGCTGGATAGCCATATCAAAGGCTGCTACTATATCTGCATCAAAGCATTCCTCTCCACCCATTGGAGGCCAGCAAACCTTGTAAGCAGCAACCCGGGCTTTTGGTGACCCACCTCTTGCTGTTCCTTTGCCAAAGCCAAACACACTAGCCCCTGATACAAAATTACCACCAGCTGTTGATAATGTGTGTGTTCCATGGCCATCATTATCGCGTGGTGTGTTGAAGGAGGAGTTTAGAGGACCAACAACTGATGCATACCCTTTGTTGAAGTATCTTGCTCCAATCAGCTTTCTTTGGTACACCAATTTGGCACAAAGAGTTACCAATGAGTTAGAGAGAAACTATTATATAACTAAATGAACTTTGATTGAAAAAACAAAACTAGACAAGCTTTAGAGATTACAAATTGAGCAGAAGACACGGGCGATGGACTTTATTTACAAGTAATTTTCTCTTAGTAATATTGTTTACTAATCGATAAGGGTGATTCAATGGGCCAGTCCAGCCCATTTTTACTTTAGCACATGGGCCGGGTCTAGCAGGCTGTTGTTTGTCAATAGACCATGTCAGGTTGGGCCAGAAGGAAAAACTTCAACCCGATCCTTCTTCAATGGGTTTATAAAAATTAGTTAAAAATATTATAATTATATTATATTACATTACAACACACTAGTTGTTAAATTGAACTATTAAATATATTAACAAAAGCCATCGATTAGCTTGTATTGATTGGAATATATAAGTACATTGATGTATTTATAAAAATATATTAAAGTGAGAATGAAGCTTAGCCAGCGGTAAAATATATCTTTTAAGAAAATAATCAAATTATTTTTTTAGGAAAAGAATCAAAGAATTCAAAAATTATTACATTTTTTTTTTGGCAAAACCTATTTAATTTTTTATTAAAGTTTCAAATTATTTTTCTTTTGCTATATTTTAATTAGAAAAAAAAAAGTCATTTTTATTTTTAAATTCAAAGTTATTAGCCTACTAGCAAAATACATATTTAATAAGCATAATTTAACATAATAAGTTTCCTAGAGGTTAAAGGTGTGGTCATAAAGTCTTTCTAATGTTTCAAATTTGAAACCCAACCCCTCAAAGTTTTTTGGTTATACATTTCAGGTTAATAGGTTAGGCAATGGGTAGAAAAAACTAGTCAACTGCCTGCCCCACTAGGCTAGTGGACTACCCGTAAGCCTTAATAGTATCGGGCTAGGCCTAACACTAGCCTGGTGGGCTAGAGGGCTTCTGGGTGATGTCATGGAACATGGGCTATTTGGTAACCCTTACTAATTAACTAAAGAATTTAGTTGTCTTAAAACTTCTGTCAATGATCACTGATGGGAGATATACTCTTCTTATATCAATGATGTTAGAAATATTACAAATTTTATAATCTATAATTTACAAACTAATGTATTAACTATTATATACTTCACAAAAAATAATTAAGAAATTTATTTATTATGTTGTTAATGTAGTACCAATTGTATTCATTGAAAGGACAACTTTATGTTAAGCTCAAAGTGTTCATATGACTTAAAAAAGAAAAATTAATATACTTCCAAAAAAAAAAAAAAAATTCTATACAAAATTATCTTTTAAGTTCATAGTGTTCATATATCCTTTTTTTTTTCTTCTTATTTTCTTTTTGTTATTAGAAAGAAATTGTAAAATTTCATGTATTTGAGTATTTTTTTTATTTTTTTTTATGTCAATATAATTCAAGTTCTTTTTTTATTAGATTTAAAAAAAAAAAAAAAAAAACTTAAGTTTCTTAATGGCCATTCTAGGAAATATTTGTAAAGCCGATTTATCATACTTAGTTTAGACGATCTTTTGTATTAAAAATAGCTGTAGTTTTAACATTTTCTAATTTGACATATTGTTAGCAAGCGGGTATCTCATTTTCATGCCTAAAGTGATTAAAAGTAAGACAATTCAAATTTTATAATCAAATTTCTTTAATGCAAACACAAGTGCATGTGCTCATGCACACATGCACATGCAAGTCCAATCTTCTTAGCAAAGTAACCTTTTTATTATTATTTGTGGGAACACAATCTATTTGTCCGCTTTGGGAGATTTTCACCCCAGGCCAAGGGCTAGACCTTGTAACCTGTAAGGCTTGACACCCCGCACGGTTTTGTCCTCTTGGCAAGTGTGGGCATGCTCATTTTGCAAAGTCCCACATCGCTTAGAGAAGCGCCCCAATATTACAAGGTCTAGCCCTTGGCCTGGGGTGAAAATCCCCCCAAAACGGACAAATAGATTGTGTTCCCACATTATTTTTTTCATACATCTTAGCAAAGTAAACAATTGTCAATGAAAAATGGATTGGTGTAAACTAGTGTATAATAAACAATTTAGAAGACCAAGGTCTTGAATAGTTCATTTAAAAAGGGATTGTTGTAAACTAGAGTATAATTAACAATTTTGGATAAGTAGATCGATGTAAACCATATATTGTATAATATTTTGCCCAATTTTATATTGCTAACACAAACTATTATTTGTTGTCTTCATTTTAGACTACAAGCTGTACAGAGTAATTAAGATAGAATAAGAGACGTAGATCCTTTTTTTTAGGTAGAAAAAGACTTAGATACGTTAGTTTAAAATATGATCAAGTGGATACATATGACAAAACTTTCATGTCCTAACTTGTAGGACAACTAATTCTAAACTCCTTTACATAGAAAAAATAAAAATAAAAAGAAGACCTATTTACTCCTTAGTGTAGCAGTTTCTGCAACAATACATTTTTGGAAGGTAGTGAAGCTTTTAGATAAACCCAAATTCTTTTTGCTGAGAAGGGGCGGTGCATTGATTTCCTCAACCAAATGGATCATCAAGATGCTTGTGCTTTTAGATAAACCCAAATTATTCTACATTGTGTAAGAGAATATATATCGGAGTGTAGACGGGATTGTATCATCATTTCTATATGATTAATATGCACATTCTCAGGGGGAGAAATTCTATCTCGTGTACATTGGTAGGGGGAGAAAGCTATAGGAGAGATGCATATACCAAGGAAGAGAAGACATCTTTTTATGAGAAAACCTTGTTTTGCTTTGTTTTACTTTATGCTTGTTTTCTTGTTGCTCTTTATGGTGCTTTGAGTTACTTTTAATATCTATGCTTTGTTGCTCTCATTGCATCGTGTTTATGTGTTGGATATGCATACATCCTTATGTCATTGTGCTTTGTTGATTACATGTTCAGATGATCTTTTGCTTTGCCATATGATCTTTGTAGTCATTTCCATTTGACTGTTATGTATTTAATCAAGTTGCGCATATATTTCAGATCATGTTTATTTGATCACATTTTTACTTGTTACATTATACTTGTTATTTTATTATTTGCTTTACATTGAGGGTCTAATGTGTTTTGTGCAAGTGTTTTAGGTTATAGGTATATATGTTCCAAGTTCATCACAAGTTTTAGATTTAGGTGTGAATGAGTTTTGCCATTATTCCCAAACTCACGTTTAAGTCTAGAGTCTGTTATAGGGTGTTTTGTCACGGAATAGCCAAAATGGTAGATTGTAAAGTTGTGATTTACAACTATATTTTATATTGGCTTTATTCCATGGCAAAAAGTGTTGTATTTGCATTAATTTTGTTCCTTGTATTTTGTGGGATTTTACTGTATTGGGCTTAGTATTAAGTTGATGAAGAATTAAACATAAAATGAAGAACCAATGCAGTTTTGCAACTTGCTCGCAAAATAGTTCGTGAGAAGAGTAACCCGTGAAAATGGCACGTGAGAAACACATGCTGGAAGCTGAAAAGTCAAGTGTCAGGCTGCATTTCGCGAGTGCTTCGCGAGACAGGCCATCTCATGAGGTACCTGTAAAATATTCTGCCTTGAGGATTTTAAATGTGATTTTCTTATTCTTCACTCATACTATATATACCCTCATTACCTACAAAAGTAAAAGAGGCTATTCAGAGAGAAAAACCATAGATAGGTTTTCTACAACACAACACACCCATCTTTTAGAAAGAGAGCTACTCATTCTTAGTGAGAAATCATTATAACCTCTTCTCCTTCCCTCTCCCATTGTCATACCTTGAGAGGAGATTTGTACTCAAACACAACTCACACATTTTTAGTGTGTAGAGAATGTTTTGGAGCTTGGAAAGTTTTGGGGATTTATCAAAATAAGCTAGTAAGGCTTGGCAGATGCAATCGGGTGTATTGCGAGATTCGAAAAGCTAGTGAAGACAAGACTCCGAAAAGTCTGTTGGTAGCAAAAGCTTGAAGGGCTTAAATACATTGGGTAGATTGGGCTTGGAGGGTCTTTTGTTGTTCGTGTATTCCAACTTATTCACTAGTGGATCGATTTCAACTTAGAGGATTGCAGAGAGATTTTTTGTCGAGTTTTTTGGTTTCCTCTTTGATAACGCGTCTTGGTGTTATCTTTTATTTGCATCTCTTTTCCCTTACTCTTGTGCTTTACTTTTATTGTTTATTACTCATGTGTATGCAGTAAAGTAGATTCAGTGATTGCGCTTTTTTACTCTTATTCTGCACCTAGTCTAAATTAGAGTAAAAGCAATACAACCACATTTTTGAATTTGGGGTCTAAATAAATTTTGTGTTTTAGCACAAATCCGAACTTTCATATTGTATATAGTATAATTTGCCTCACATTTCCCTAAATATTACTATCTTAAAAATTACTAAAATTTATAGTATACTTTTATGTTAAAAAACTAAAGATGAACTGGGTTATTCTAGGTTTAAGATAATTGCGTGTAGTTTGTGAAGAAGGTGAAATTGGGCACGAGAAAAGGTGTTGGCAGAAGTGGCAATGGAATTGTGAGACTAGTTCAATTCATATGTAGAAGGCCAAGTCGGAGGTGTGTCAATCAGGAAAGAGAATTGGTGATGGGCCTATTGCTGGGAAAAAAAAAAAAAAAAAGGCTCCCCTTTTTCTATAATAAACTAAAAATAAAAATCTTTTAAAAATAGTATAGTTGTGGATGCGCTGCCCACAACAAGAAATTCTCTTTATTTAATCAAAAAAAAAAAAATTTCTCTTTTCATATATTTTTATTGTGCCCTACTCACAAATTTCTAGGTAATAGTATTTCATTTTTTTCCTTATTACTAAAATCCCCTTTAAAATAATACTTCATTGTGTAATCAAATTTTTAACTACCATATATCTTCAACAATATTAAATGGAATAAAGAGCAGCTTTTTATTTTTGGTTAAGGACTAGCAAAATGCTGCCCTAGTGGTTTTCTACACTGTGAAGCAGAAAGAAGAGCTCTGACTAGCAAGGCCCTTCAAGTTAAGGACTAACAGCTGATTCAGGGAGTTAGGAACGCTTCCTTATACTATGTTTCTACATTAACGGTGAGAAGAAAAACAATAAAATTGTAAGCATTCAAAATAGTGTGGATGATTGGATAGCTGATGATAGAGAGAGAGCTACATTCGTTAGAAAGTAATTCACGATCTCTACATATTGGCTTTGATTGTGTTCCCTTGATAAGTATCTCTATATCTTATTGGCAAACTAGTTTGTCAATGAAGGAAAAGTCCTGAACTCAGTGTTCATGTTACATATGTAGAAGTTAAGAAGGCTAGCTCTTTGGTCTTTTAAGAAGAGGATGCCAATGTATCTTTACCAAACTCTCATATCTCTGATCCCCAAGATTCAAGAGCTTAAGACATTGGGTAGTTGTTGACTTATTAGCCTCGGTAATATATTTTACAAAGTAGTCGCAAAGATAAACTATATCAAGGAGGAGACATTTGTTGCTTAGACTCATTTGGCACAAGAAGTAAACTTTGTACCAGGCAAGGAAGGCATGGATATTTGCTTTAGGGAAGCAAATAGATGTGTGGATGTTATAGCGTGAATCAAGCACAAGAGTGTTAGCTTCATTTAACTTGCCTAGGGATGTACTTACTATTTTGATTTTGACCGTATATTGCTGGATGATTTCAAACTTTGTGGTGAGACTTTGTTATATTTTTTTGGTATAATATAGTTCTTGTTTTCTGAAAACAAAACTCCATTTACAATCTGTCCTATATATCTCTTTGACCAAAACAACCATGGCCCTCCGTAGACTAACGAAGTTATGACACTTTTGCTTATACAAACCCATGGTTGAACCTAAACTACCTCATCCATGGTTTAATCCTTCGTGACGATACACCCTTCTTCTATCGATTTGTTGCTCAAACCCCCTAAAACCCATCATAAGCGGAATCTCATACCCTTCCAATGACAACAAATTCTTAATTAGTTTCAAACTTTTTGAGGTTAATTATAAATTCTCAACAAATTAATTAGAATTTATCCCTTTTTTTTTTTTCTCATTTTACTCTATCCACGTCACAATTTCATAAATTGACAACTCCCATTATCGAAATCTGTTGCCAAACATAAAAGGATTTGTTTTGTTTTGTTTTTTTTCTTTTAAAGATTTTTATATATACATAAAAATAATAGTAAAAAATTATTTGAATGTATTGAATATGGAAAATGATAGAATTACAGAAAATGACACAACTTTATGTCATAACTCGCTACGTAGCGAGTTGTGATTGGTGAAGATATGTCCCCACATGACCCACAGACACTCCTTCACTAGTCACAACTCGCCACGTGCGAGTTGTGGCACAAAGTTGTGCAATATTTGGTGGTCCTAGCTAGGGGTGTCAAATGGGTGGGTTTGGGATGGACATAATTGAGTTGGGTATATAAAACCTATTTACCTATTAAAACCTATTTAACTAATTGTTTCTAACTCAAATCCAACCCAACCCAATTATTATGGGTAAACCCCAACTCACCCAATTACCCAATTATCAAAATTACCAAAATGCCATTAAAGTGAAAATGACAATTTTGAAGCTTTGAAGTTGGAGGATCTAGTGGCACCGATTCGGACCGTCCAATCTGATAATTTGAGCCATTGGATTTGATCATATCTGAATCTTGAAAGCCAAAGCGAGCAATGTTACGAGAGCCACATTGTGACTCGCTGACATGGAACTCGGAGCCAAGACACAGATGATGGAACTCACCGATTCAAGCGATGAACTTAGTAGGGTTAGGGACGAGTCTAGGCACTCGGCGGAAGAAACTCACTCCAGTATCGGAATCGTACTCGGCCTTGGAATCGATCTCAATGAGATCCCCTCGCCTTCGCTCCACAAAACCTTACCCGATTTGTTCAAAGTTGTCCGGAACTTCCACGACAACACTCTGTTGGCCCTAGGAGGCCCTACGGAACTCCCTGGTGCAGAGAACGACGCCGGCATTGGCAATATCAACCACGCGCGCCATTCCTCTAGCGCTGGTGGTGCATGCGGCGATGGATGCGAGCGCAGCTTCCACATCGACTACACCGGAGCGAGAGCTGGCCGCCAAGTTTTAAGCCACAACAAGTGGATTTGTATAGAGTGCGAGTGCAGCGGTGTGAAGAGCTAGAGAGAGAAAGAGAGAGAAGTGTTTGGAGGCTGAGAAAATGAAGGAAAATAAAACACTGAGGGCTGGGTTTTTTTATTTTTTATTTATTTTTAATTGGTGGGTTGGGTTGAATTTGGATATATTGTTTTTGGGTTAAATGGGGCTCAATGGGCTTTTAGTTAAAACCCAATAATCATTGGGTCTAATTAGGTTAATGCCCATTTAACCCAACTAATAATTGGGTGGGTTTGGGTTCAATTAAAATTGGTGAGTTTGGATGGGCAAATGGGTTTGGGCTTATTTTGTCACCCCTAATCCCAGTACAACTCATTGAATATACTTAAAGTTGTTTTGGTGAGTTGTGGTCCAAAATTGTGCAATATTAGTGGTCCTAGCACAACTAATTGAATATACTTAAAGTTGCTTTATGGATACCATTCGGTCTCGTTCCCCACCTCCTTTAAAGCCGATGTTCGCCCACATAGGTTTTTAAAAGTCAACATTTTTGAAAAGATACTCTTTCACTCCCATGTGGGCATTGGGCATGAATAACACAATTTAGCAATTAGGGAATGGGCAGAAACCCTAGTCTTAAAATCATAGGAAATCATTTCAAATCTATTTAAATATCTTTTTTTTTCCTGGCAATTTTGATTAGAGCCCATTTTTAATCAAAGAACAATACTTTTTTCCATTAGTTTGACAACAATCAATTTTTCTGTGATTGGCTTCAGTATGTCAACTGTGAAAGTCAAATTTGAATTGCATTTGGCTTGATCTTCTTTTCTTGCAGTGTATTGGTTGGCACGAAACAGAGCTCTTTAAATGTATTTGGGTTCACATCTATATTTTCTTAGTGAAACTCTCTCTTACACATCACCAACAATAAGCCTAAGATAAAACTAGGTTAGTTTTTGTCTACTTGTTTCGTTGTTCTCTCTTTTTTTTGCATAAATTTATGATAATTAACTAATAAATTGACATAAAAACTTTTGCTATTGTAACATTCTATAGTGGGAAAATTGGGAAGTTTGAATTAAAAACTTATCAAACTTGACTAACATGTTAACAATTCAATCAAAGAGAAGCATAGAAGGTTAGGGGGCAAAATCCAGAAAAAGTATGGTACCTGTTACAGTGAAATCCAGAATCAGTGTCATTTTGGCAGATTCCTTTCCACTTTGATGGAATCGGTCCTAACTTTTCATCACTAAAGCTCTTGGATTTGGGCCAGACCCCTGGTATATAAACCCATTGGACAAAAAGTGAGGCTAAAGAAAATCCAATATTTACGCAACAGACAATGAATGTTATCCATACATTGTCTAAAAGCCTGTCACATGATTCTGTTTCTTTTGTTGTTACTGGCAGACTTATTTGTCAAACTTTACTGACCATTTCCAAAGTCAGAAGCTATGAGAATCGAATCATATATAACTACTTACATTAGTTAGTTACTTGGGTGTTTAGAAGTTATGAGAATAGATCATAAAAGCTTCCATTAAACTCCATTATTTAGATATTAGACATCCACATTTAAAGACAAAAAGATTAACTTCTTTTAGGCTTCTTTACGTTTGATTACCCACTTGAGCGAATCATCAATTATAGATCACGTGCACACATTTTAAAAATTAATAAATATTTAATTATGAGTTTTAATAAACATTTTCAAAAAAAAAAAAAAAATGTACATGTTAATGATTCATTAATTTATATGTGCAAATTCATTGTAGTTGTGTGTGCCTTTTTTTGAATATTTGTGTATAGCTCTTAACTTTTTTCTTTTCTTTTGGGTGAAAATGTATTAATGCTTCTTAACCAATGTTTTTAGGACATTCAATAACAAAATCCTATTACAAATAATTTACAAACTAATATGGTAGTAAATGTGTTTAACAACATAATAAATAATTATTTGAATTACTTTTTGTTTATTGATAAAACAACATTTTATAAGACTTATATAATAAAATCTATAATATCTCTAACTCTTAAATTTATTGTTTATTTACCTATTTTTAAAACCCAAAATTTATTTAGATTGATTTATATTTTATCAACTTTCAATAAAAAATAATTAAAGAAAAACTATATCCAATCACTTCACAGTTAATTCTACCACTTATTATTATCCATTCATGTTTAGGTTTAGGGAAACATGATTAGCAAGTGGGTAAAGTCAGAAAAGGAAAGAATCTTTCTAGATGCCAGACATTTACCAATGCCAATTAATGGTGGTCCAATGGCTTAACAGTAAAGTCTACACAACTGGCCTAGTCTGCCTAGAAGACCCTCAATTTATTTATTTTTTTTTTTTATGAATATTCTCGTGCATGAACATGGACCTAGTTATCTCTTTTGCTAAACTCAAGAGGTGGTCTATGTATTTACCACATCCATAGTTAGAAAAAAAAAAAAAAAAAAAAAACGATTACTTCAAATCTTATAGTTTATAAACATCATTTCTCATAATTAATGTTAGGGTGACAGAACTCTCATTTTTTGCGTTGAACGTAGTAGTCAAAACTCTAAATTCAATATATATTATTTATCAATTTTCTACATTTTGGATGATGTGTACTTGTCTCAGCCAAAAAAATAAGAAAGAAAAGGATGATGTGTACTTGACAGTGAACTAAAATGATGATTAATTCAATTACATACAATTCAAATGCTGATTATTCAATTTCATACAATTCAAATGCTGATTATTCAATTACATACAAGTCAAATGAAAAATTCAAAAAGAAAAAAAAAAAAAAAAAGAAGGAGAACTCGTTAATATATGTCCTTAGGGCATACATTACTCATTCATTTTAGGAAATTTTTTTATAAAAAATTATCAAACATTTTTGACAACTTTTTTAATTCTCCATAAAAAATTTCTTAAAATAGTAAAGTATGCTCTTAGTACAAATATTAGTAAAACCCAAGGAAAAATACTCACCAGTATCAAGGTTTCCAATAATTGTATCTTCTCCATATCTTGCCTTCTTCCAAATCGAGTTGGAAGGATTGGACCCAACATGGTCGAGTTCCATAATGAAGTCCCATGATCGGGTTGTGTGTAATTTCCTTCCCTCGTTCAGGAAAACAGAGACTACTTTTGGATGTTCTACATTTCGATAAAAGTTTATTTATAGAAGTTATATATATATACAAGATAAGGTACAGAGAGAAAAATGAGAGTATATTGCAAGGAGCTAAAAAGGACACAGCACATTTCTTACGAGCTATCTCGGCTGCTACTTGGTCGTCTAAGGTTGCCGCAAAACCATTGATGTGCCTTGTGTATGAGTAAAATATGGATTCTTTTGCGACATCATAACTGCATGATAAAAAACTCAAGATTTGGATTGCAAAAAAAGAAGTTAAACATGTTCAAAAATCACTTATAATAATGAGTTCATGTAAGTACCTTGACAAGAATGATCCAAGAAACTCATAGTGAGACTCGGTTATTCGATTTATATCAACTGAGGAGAGTTCTGGGCCATGTGAATGGGCTCCCAAGTACACCACATATGACTAAACCACACAAAAGAAAAAAAAAAAAGTAAAGAAAAAGAAAAAAGATTAGACATAAATAATGAAATAATCAAACAGTACTTAAGAAAATAAAACAAAGAGCAAATAATTTATCAACAGCACCAGTACTACATAGATAAGATATTTTAATATTCAAAGAAGAAGGGCTAGTGCTTACCTTTTGGGTAGCAAAGGTGGGTCTCTGCACTATATAGAGCAGAAGAAATGATAGGATTAAAATTGCAGACCTTAATAGTCTCATTGGCTATTTCTCTTGTGAAAATTTGCCTGTGATTGATCCTTGTTTACTGCGCCTTCAACGGAGCAGAAAGTTGTCACTTATTTTATAGCGTGGAACAATGATAACAGTTCTTGTAGTAATAATAAAATATGATTCAAATTATTGTAATCAACTGATACTTAAAAAAAAAAAAAAAGAAATAAGAAAAAGAAAAAGCCCCGACACTTCTTGATATTGTCGACAAAGACACCAAATTATCGAATTATCAAAATAATAATAATAACAAAATATATCACACTTATTTAATAGAAGTAAAGATCATTTTCATTTCATTAATTTTGTGATTCATATTTAACCAAAAAAAAAAAATTTGTGATTCATATTAAATATATCTTGTATAAATTAAGTATGATGTTATGTTTTGTATATTACCTTGCTTATGAAATGGATTGCTGTGACGATTGTGCTTGTATTCTAATACAACTTGCCATAATAATTTTAAAAGGGACATCGGGACATGAACATCCTTTTCGTTTACATGTCGGACATGACAAGTTAATTCATCATTATAAACAAAAAAAGTTATAGCCATTTATTTTTAAAGATCACTACAACAAAATGTATTTTTAGTGACGAAAAAATTCGTTACTAAAAGTTCAATTTTTCGTCACTAAGGACCTTTAGTGACGAAATTGGACTTTTAGTGACGAAACTCATTTCGTCACTATAGCCCCGTCACTAAAAGTCCTAGTGACGAAAAATTTCGTCACTAAAAGTCCAATTTGATTTTTTTTTTAAAAAACTTTTAGTGACGAAAATGTTTCATCACTAAATGTTTTCCTCACTAAAAACACTATTCAGTGACGAAAATATTTCATCACTAAAAACACTTTAGTTTACTAAATCATATTTAATGACGAATAATTTCGTCACTAAAACTATGTTCGGGTACATATAGTGACGAAAAAATTCGTCACTAAAACTATTTTTAAAAAAATCCAAGCACATATAGTGATGAAAATTTTCGTCACTAAAACCATTTCTTACAAAATTTTTCTATATTTAGTGACAAAATTGTTGTCACTAAAACAATTTTTTGTTGCTATGTTTGTGACGAAAAAATTCGTCACTAAAACTTAATTTCTGTTTTTATTTTTTTCATGGCTTTGATATTAACTTGTAACCTGTCATTACATTATTAAAATCTCACATTTGAATAACACATTTATTTCAACAACACATTTATAAAAAAATATCCATACATTTCACAAGTAAAAAAGATCCATACATTTATTTCAATAACTCTACCTAAACCCTATTTTAGAACTAATGGAAGATGTCCTCATATGCCTTCAAGTAATGCCAAAAGTAAATCACCTAAAAGGCACCAATAAGAAATCTGCACAAATATAAAAACAATACTTTGTTAAAAACGTAAAGTAAAAACATTAACTATGTTATAAAATCACAATTCCTAATGTATAAGTTGTAGAAAGCAAATAAAGTACTTACCAAAAAGTATTTTAACTTGAAGTTGAACCACCCCCATAAGTAAGAGCATCATCATAACCCTTCCTCCTCAAAAAGTTAAGAATATTCTTTTGGATCTCATCTTGCTTAGTTCATGCCTCTTGGTCCTTAGCTCACTCCTCTTGATCTCTAGCTCTTGCCTCTTTGAGCTCAATTATCTCATTTTCTAACCGTTGGATATACTCCACCAATGAATTAGAGGAGGCGGTAGTTACTAGAGAAGAGGAAGGTCTCATGCTAAGTCCTTTTACAATACCGGACTTCTTCTTAAACACCAAGTTCGAGATCTCCTCTTGTGTAAGGGGAATTGCATTAGGATCTTGACAATGATCCGCTTGCACTTTGAGAATATTTTCCTATCATTTGAAAGAAATAAAGAAACAAACAATCACAACATTAATACTACATATGTTATAACTTTACAAACATGATAGGGATGGAATGATACACATACGTATGTCACTTCATCCTCAGGGTGTATCCACATATTTGTATTTGGATTGAAATGAACATCTTTGAAGATTTTTGCCAATTCAGGAACTTGACCATCATTATTATTTGTCTAATTAATTAACATTCAAGTGTTAGATAGATATACTTAATTATTCACAACATGCAATATACTAAGGTTTAAGAAAATGAAAAAATATGCACCTCCTCATCAACCCTAACAGCAAGTGCCTTTGTCCCGCATCTATGTTTGCCTTTAGTTTTATTCATATTTTCAGAGTTCTTTCTTGATTTTTTCTAATAAAAAACATTTAAGATATTTATTAGATCATGAATAAAACAGTATACATTTACTTCATCTAAATATTAATTTAATCTGTTGACAACATAATATAGTAAACATTGATTAAATATTAATATATGCATAAATAATTTACCAGTCAATCCTCATTGGTCCATCTCCCATCAATAAGTTCAGTCCACTGCTTAAGTGTGACATTCATTTGCGGGTGGCTTCTTGCATAGTCAGCACCGTGAGATTGTTTGAGTTTTTTATAAGCCTGATGCAACTTGTAGGAGTTGGAATTCAATAATCTTCCACATTTTGTATTTAATGTTTTCGTTACTAAGTTGGAATCTCCTTCTAGCTCAAACTGATCCTGTAAAATGAAGTGTATATGTATTATAAAAATATTATTATATGAATTAGATGAGTTAGACATTATCAATGTAAATTTACCGCAATATTTTGAAGCACTACATCTCTAGTAGCAACATCAACATTTTTCCAATTTTTCACATTGTAACTGGGCAAAATACTTCGCACTTGTACGCCAACGTGATTAACAAGCTTAGTGAACCAAATTTTAATATAAATATTAAAATTTCAATTTTCTAAACAATATGGTCTCTTGCACAAATAAAAAATGTCTCAAATCTTAGTTGTAAGGTCTAATTTTAATATAAATATTCAACCTTTTGGAGGACCCTAAACAAAGTAATATTCTAATACAAAACTAACCAAATGAAATAATTTTGAAAATATAATACTTGTTTGGTACTTGCATTAGCAAACACTAAAAGAAAGCAATGAGAATAGGCATCAAAATGAAAAGGCTCTTATCACTAAACCGTCCAGTCCAATTTGATTTCAAGTCATCCATAAGTTCATTATGAGATAATGTGAGTTACTTAGTAGCCTAAAACATGGTAGTGATGTTGTGTTCGAAAACCAATTGCATAAGAGTTTTCGAGCAACTAAAAAAATCGTGTACACTTGAGTTTCTTCTTCTTAAGTGAACGATTTCACTTAATATTAAGAAATGATGGCTGATTAGGCAGGATAATAACTAAATTGCTTATGAGTAAATCTCATAGTTATAAGTTATAACATGAAATATAAAACAATATGATACACAGTGTCCAAAGAAAAATACAAACAATCTATTCAACTGCCTGCTAACCTTCATTCCTGCCTTCATCATATTCTTATGTTCACAAACAAAATGACTCCATTATATTCAAATTTCAAAGAACACAAACAAAATACATAGAAAAATTAGCCAAACCGTCCCGTCATTATTTCTAATAATTGGGAATATGTTTCCAAGTCTAATAAGTATAGAGTTTTTAAAGTAATTAAACAAATTTTACTTACTATGCTCAAGCTAAGCGTACACCTTTAAGAAAAAATCCAAAGTTTTACAAACAATGAGTATTTAACCTGCCAAAAAAAAAAAAAAAAAGTCTAATTTATAAAGAGTTTATCAATATACTTACAAGCTATGTCATCACTACTAGCAATACAAACTCAACAAATTTGTATTTTTACTATAATCTGTGTATAAGATACACACAACTAAAAGTAAAAGTAAAGAATGTGTCATTTATTAAGCACAAGCCCAAGTTTAAAAATTGAATCACACCCATTTGAAGATTATATTTAAAAATAAAATAAATTTAATTTAATTTATTTGCAACAATGAACCTCACTGGAAATAGACTACGTGGTTCCAATAGCTCAAACACTCTCTTGGGGATCACAAGAGATTTGCCAATCAAAATCCTAATAGTCTCTTCCTTTGGAAATTCTGTGACTAAATCTCCATTACAATTATTTTTTTTTTTTTTAATCCCATTATAAACTCAAGTGATACAGCCAATCCTGAGACTATCACAAAGACTTACCACCTGTTACTAGAGACTATTACTTATGAATGACAAGAATCTTTAAAGGGAGAGAAGAGAATTTAACAATAATATTCATGGTGTTTCTTTGAACTAAGCATTTCCCTTTGACAAGCATTCATATGAAATATTTGCTCCTATACAACTGTATATTGGATACGTCAAATATCCATTGTATCTAAATTTGATACAAATCCATACCATATATGCCGTTATACAACGGTAAATTGGATACATATTGGATACAAATTTGTAAATTTGAAATTTAACTTTTATCATGAATCTAGGATGATAAGAGAGGAACAACATGGATATTGCATGGATACATTTCAAGGGGTGGGAGGGGGTGGGGGGTGATGATAATGAGACTAACAAAAACAGATTGGCAACATTATTATTAAAAATAGTATCATTATATGTAGCACTTTTGTGGGTGATGTTTTCTACAGAATCCCATGCCTAATATGTAGTAATAATAAATAACCATTTTTTCAGCATAATATGCTGCATATTTCTAATTAACAAACCATGCCCTCATGCACATACACACACATACACTAGTTTAGATAGTTAATCAGCAGATTTATTTTCTAAATTTCCTTTAGGTAATTTGTTGCACCCAATGGATCTTCAACTTCAAGATCCATGACTTCACCCTTCACCCATTTTTGTAGGGAGAGGAAATGCACTTTGAACAAGCCCCAACATCACTGTCATTTAGTTTGGTCTACATTACTGGAAATGCACATAATAACATGAAATTAAATATATTAAGATTCATCTTGAAACACAAATGGTCAGTTGATTAGTAATTTAATAGTAAGCATTGAAAGCCTTCATATTTCAAAGCATGCAGTATAGAAAATTTCTGAAGCTTACAAAAGTCAACCTTAGAGAATACCATAGCTACAATACCTTGTGTCAGCAGTAGGCCTACCACCACAATTCATACTTTACATTAAAAGGATGAACTACATAATTAGCATTTATCTATTGCAAATCATGGCGTCAAAAGGAGTTCCTATATTAAGGAAATCAATTAGGCGTCCTGTGAATAGACAAACAGGCATTACATATAACATATTAAGCACAAGGCACCAGATATATAGGTAAATATATAAATATTCAATATAAAGCACTACCTAAATCTTGGCTAGACAAGTATAAGGACTTCACCCTACATGCATATCAATAAGATTCCAAATACAATGACCACCACAACCTTGTTCAGAAATGCAAAGCACACAATTGTAAGCTTCACAACGACAAAAAGGGGAAAAAGAATAAAGGAAGAGACCTTCAGTGGGTCCAACTCCATTAAACCACTTAAACAAAATAACTCCATTTAACCACTTAAACAAAATATCCACAATGTCCAAACGAATTAGAGTGTGTTAACAAGTGCCTATCTCTACCCATAAAAGATTATTTAAAAAAAAAAAAAAAAAACTCATTTTTAACCATTGTAATAAGGTCCCACCACCACCACACAGCCATGGTTCCCTTTTGTACATCTATTGCACACTTAGAGAGCATACAGCATCTAAATTAATGCAACAACTTCATGAATTTTACACTACTAATACTTTCCTATCAACTAAAAAACCAAGGGTAATCACCATACATTGAAAACACATTGAACATGAACTGCATATTAGCATTAAATTTGCACACCAAAACTATAAACATCAACTAGTAATTAAATTTTCAAGTTATCTCATTCATTCTCTGATTTTCCTCTACTACTTATAGATATTATAAGTTTAGAGAGACAGAGAGAGAGAGAGAGAGGATCTGAGGGAAGGAAGGCGAACGGTCACCGGGAGGAAATTGAGCTTTTGGTAACGAACGGTCGCCGATTCGAAGGAAGGCGAACGGTCGCTGGGAAGGCGAAGGGTCGTCGGTTCAAAGGAATGCGAAGGGTCGCCGGGAAGTCGAATGGTCACCGATTCAAAGGAATGCGAAGGGTCGCCAGTTCAAAGGAATGCGAAGGGTCGCCGGGAAGTCGAATGGTCGCCGGTTCGAAGGAATGCAAAGGGTTGCCGTCGAGCTTAATCAGCGATGGTTGGCTCTTAACGGAGCTTCATCGGCGACGGTGGGAGCTTCATCGGCGACGATGGGAGCTTAATCGGCAACGGTTGGCTCTTAACGGAGCTTCATCGGCGACGGTGGGAGCTCAATGGCGACGGTTGGCTCTTAACGGAGCTTCATCGGCGACGGTGGGAGCTTAATCGGCGATGGTGGGAGCTCAACGGCGACGGTTTGTGCTTATAATGGAGCTCAACGGCGATGGTTCAAGACACAATTATCATAGTTTTTTTTTTTTTTTTTTTGACCGAAATGGACTGTGTTGGAACTCATCTCTGAAGGTTTGTGCCGATTTGTGAAGTTAAAAGGTGGTTCTAGAATTTTTGAAGTAAATAACAGTAAAAACAAGGGGCATAAATGCCAAAACGCTGTATTTTTTTAATGCTACAGCGGCATGGAAAACAACGTCTGGGTCCCCAGCTAAAGTTTTATCCTAAATTTTATATATTAGCAAATGAATAAACAACCAATCTATATATAGATTGAAACTTTTTCGGTGGGTCCCCAGCTAAAGTTTTATCCTAACTTGTTGCTAATGACGTTTGGGAAATGATGTTTTATTACGTATTTATTGTTTTTATCTTTTATCTTTTGCATTAGCTTTTTTTTTTTTTGCTTGAATTTCTTTTGATTTATCATATCTCACATCATAAAAGCTATAATGATTCTTACCGGATCTTACACAGTAATATAGAAGCGTAGAAATTGCTCTCTGGCTTTCTAAAAAGAGTATTCACATCTTTTTTTACCCAAAAAAAAAATCATTTTATCATTTTAAAGGTTACTTTATTATTTATACTATACCATTTTATAACAATCAACATTCTAACTTTTATTTTCCTATATAATACATTAAAATAATATATCTATCAAATAAAATATAAGTGCACCACTATTATTACTTTTATATCTATTAAAATAAACTATTTATTCTAATCTATTAAATAAATTAAAAACATATAAGTGCACCACTATTATTACTTTTAGTGACGAATATTTTTTGTCACTAATTCTTCCTTATAGTGACGAAAGGATTTTTGTCACTAATACTATTCATAGTAATACCTACAGTGACGAAATATTTCGTCACTAAAAATTTCAACTTTTAGTGACGAAATATTTCGTCACTATAGATTAATTAAATTCGCGCCAAAATTTGCCCTCTACTGGCACCCATTTTTCAAATCACAATAGTGACAAAATTTATTTTCCGTCACTAAATGTTATAATTTTTTTCATTATTAGTGACGAAATTCATATTTCGTCACTAAAGCGGTATTTTTAGTGACGAAAAATATTTCCTCACTAATTTTCGTCACTAAAAATACATTTTGTTGTAGTGGATCCAAAAAGGTTGGTTTGATTAGATTGACTATAAATTGACCATCGATCCGGTTTTTGAAATGTAAAAATATGAAAAGAAAATTGGGGGCATAGTACACTTGTAATGATTATTATAGTGTAATAGGAATCAATATACAAGTTATATAATTCAATATAAATATATATATATATATATATATATATATATATATATATTACAAGTAGTAAAAAAAGTTGTCATGGAATTATCATTGATATTCATTTATGTTAGGACAAATGTGATTTAATGTTAAGAAATTGGCTAATCCTTTGTGTGTGATTGATCCTTGTTTACTGCGCCTTCGACAGAGTAGAAAGTTGTCACTTGTTTTATAGCGTGAAACAATGATAACAGTTCTTGTAATAATAATAAAATATGATTCAAATTCTTGTAATCAACTCAACTGACACTTAAAATATATATATATATATATATATATATATATATATATATATATATATATATAAAGGAGAAAAAACCGATACTTCTTGATGTTGTCGACAAAGACAACAAATTATCGAATTATCCAAAATAATAATAATAATAACAAAATATGTCACACTTATTTAATAGAAGTAAAGATCATTTTCATTTCATTAATTTTGTGATTCTTATTTAACCAAAAAAAAAATATTTTGTGATTCATATTAAATATATCTTGTATAAATTAAGAATGATGTTATGTTTTGTATATTACCTTACTTATGAAATGGATTGCTGTGACGATTGTGCTTGTATTCTAATACAACTTGCCATAATAATTTTAAAAGGGACATCGGGACATGAACATCCTTTTCGTTTACATGTCGGACATGACAAGTTAATTCATCATTAAAAAAAAAAAAGTTATAGCCATTTATTTTTAAAGATCCAAAAAGGTTGGTTTGATTAGATTTACTATAAATTGACCATCGATCCGGTTTTTAAAATGTAAAAATATGAAAAGAAAATTGGGGGCATGTTTAGTACATTTGTAATGATTATTATAGTGTAATAGGAATCAATATACAAGTTATATAATTCAATATATATATATATATATATATATATATATATATATATATTACAAGTAGTAAAAAAAGTTGTCATGGAATTATCATTGATATTCATTTGTGTTAGGACATATATGATTTAATGTTAAGAACATATATATGTCAAATTAGAATTGGATAATCTTTTGACAAAATGCACTTGTAAATGGGTAGAACTAGGATATGTTTAATGCTTCAAGGAACAAGATTTCAAGATTAAATGTTAAAGTCATGCAAGTCTGTCCAAGAAACAAGTGAAAAAGTGCTGGATTTTAAATCTCGACAACTAGCTCGATAGCTAGTATCTATCGAGGTAAAGCTGCTGAAGCCCGATACTCGACAGCTATCTCAACAAATAAGTTATCTATCGAGATTTATGAAATTCAGTTTTTCAGAGCTAATTTCAATCCAATCCATGAATACATATTTGAGTTTTCTTTTATCACAACTTTAAACATATATAATGATTGTTTAAGGGCCGTCAAAGGTTGTACGAGTATGAAGCAAAGTTGTGTTCATGCAAATTGTGACCGGAGACAGAATTTTCTCTAGTTCATCTTTCTTTTGAAAAAGTTACTGTGTTTGTACACCGTAAGGTTCTGTAACTAAGGAACTTCATGATCTTCATCGTATGATGAACTGAAGAACTTTGTGGCCAACATCTTTCTCAAGTTGGTAAGTAAGCCATATACTGGGATCCGCACATCGAATTGGTTAGTCACGTATTGGGAGCCGTGCATTACAATGAAAGATTGTCACTATAGAACAAGTTCAATTGGTAATTGGGGTCAGGGTTCAACTGTAGGTTGGTATAAGGTACTTGGATTCCTTTACTTGTAACCGCTTGTTATAATAATAGTGAATTCTTAAGAGTGGTGACCTTAAAATCATCCGGTAAGGTTTTTGTCATATAGGTTTTCTCCATTCATAAACAAATCACTGTGTCAATTTAATTTCCACTGCATTTAGTTAATTGGTGATTTGTTTATACTACCACATGTATTGCATGCTAATTGAATTAATTAATTAACTTGGTTAATTAATTTGTTAATTCATCACAAGGGGTCAATACATTCTTGGCCTATCAATTTATTTGATGATAATATTGGAACAGAATCCTAATATATCATATTTTATACGCACATTTCTTGGTTTTCTTGGTATTTTATTATGTAATAATATAACAAATTATTTAATTATATTACTGTTCAAAATTAATATATTAGGACTTCACATGGCAACGGTGGGTTATCCACCAAGCAGATCTCTCTCTCTCTCTCCCTCCTTTGAAGTTGCCTTCCTTTGTCTTATCACTCGTCAAACTTGGCCCTCTCTTGTTGTATTTTACATTTTAATGTGGTTGGGTGTTAATTTTTGTGATTGAATTGTAGGAATTATAAGATAGGAAGTATGGACACTTCATTTAGAGCGTTATATCGAGGTCATCTTGGTCATGCATGTTATAATTTTTCAAAAGAGTTTGAGATTCTACTTGAATAGTGCACATTTCCTTTCAAAGAAGAGTGAGATGGAAGGTTAAATGAAAGAGTAATCAAAGGACATGTCAATGGTAGAATCTCATACTCTTGTATATGTAGTTCATTATATTGATGATTTAATGAACCACAATATATTTACAAAAAAATGAACCACAATATATTTACTTTTAAGTAATTTTAAAAGGGGGTAAAATTAACAAATTAACCTCCTTTGAGATTTGGGGGAATTATACTTCACCCCAAATTTTAAAAGAAATGATACTTTTCTCATTTAAGGTTTGAGGAAGTCAACACATTAGTTATTCTATTAATAACAATAACAAAACATAGCCCCAAAGTTTAAATCGTGGTTCCATTCCTATGTATGTCCATGCCATTGGAATGTGATGATGCTATCTATTTGTATCAATGGATTAGTTGGGTAATCATAGTCTCTAGATAAATTCAAAATTTGAATATGCATGAAGGACAAAGTTTGGCTACAAGTTGTAGCCAACAGCTACAACTCTCAATGAAAAAATTAACATAACTAAATATTTTAAAGGCTAAAATGCAAATTGCATCCTCTAAGTTTAACTAAAACTCATTTCAGTTTTCTAATTTTACTTTCATTTAATTAAATCCTCTAAGTTTCAAATTTATCCAATTTAGGTATTTTGCCTAATTCCGATGAAAAATTTCCATTAAGTATGCTATTAACTAATAAAAAATTGAAAAAAAAATACTCATGTAAAAAATCTATAAAATATTTTCATTAATTTTAGAAGAAGGTTTCTCTCTAAACAATTTGGGCAAAAACCCTTCAAACTCTTCCTAAATCTTGTTATTAAATGTTGTTGACGCCCAATTTTGACAAAAGTGCCCAATGGTAGAAGAAGCATAAAAATATAAAAAAGATGGAGAAAGAAAGCAGTAAAGTAAGGACCATTGGGCCAGGATGGCAGGAATGATGGTCTGCAAGCCCACAGAATAATAAATGGTCTCAAAGAAAACAAACAGGCCAAGGGAGCCTCAAAGAATGAAGCATTAACCCATGGGAATCATGAGAAATGAAAAGAAAGCAAAACGGGCCAGAGGAGCCCAAAGAAAGGAATTAGTAAATGGGATAGGTTCGAAGGCTGTACATATCACCACTAAGGCAAGGGAGAATGCATATGTGGTTGGATTTGGATCTCACACGTTGAATGGCTGTGAGAAAAGGGAAAGGAAGTGTTGGCTAAAAGATCTTATTCTTAATTTGTGCCAAAGGTGTGACTGCCTTGGGAAGGAAGTAAGATATGCACCTGATATGGTACTCAAGCAGTCACAAAAAGGTAGATAGTGACTTTCTAAGGTCAAGAGCTAGGGGGACACCCCTTATTGGTTGAATGTATGCTGGACCATCTCAAAGACAGGTGCACCACTCACAACACTCCTAATGTCTTTCTCAATTTCCAAAATTGGTTTCCTAGGCAAAGGCAAAGTTACCTACCCACGAATCCCAGTGCCACGTTGGCATAAGTTCTATCCTCTATTCAGCAAATAATATCACAACTATTGAAAGGTCCAAAATAGAGAGGTGATGACTTGATACCTGTCTTTGTACTCAGCCATATTTCTCAAAGTATAAGAGGAACATGCAGTTGTATTGTTAGGGGAAGAACCCAAGTAGATATTTGTAGAAGAGAGTAGAAAGTTGGTAGGAAGGAAGAACCTTATTGTAAGAGATTGACCTCTTTTCACAAATAATACAATCTGAATAGAGCAAGAACATTCCATTCTTGCTCAAACTATGGTTTTTCATCCTTCTCCTAGACTTTTCCACATACATCTTGTGTCTCTTTTAGCATCACTAACTTCTTCTTGTTTAAATGTCCGTATTTTTCTTGTCCTACCATCCCTTTCTTCTTCTTTTCCAAGTATCATGTTGAAATTGGCATCTTTTCAGGCTTTGACATGTTGATGTACTATTAGATAACTTATTTTAGTTCCTTACATAAGCTCAAATCTAACTTGCACGTACATTCTTGGTGACTCCACTAGGGATCTCTGGTTATTTGCTTTTTAAGTGTGTCTTGGTTGGATTATATACCTTTATTTTGTTGTTACTTTCTCTATGCCTCCAAGGAAGAAAGTTACAAGAGTATTGACTAGTGTGGGTGAAAACCATCGGCCAGAGCCAAGTGCAAATCACATATCCATGCACTATGAAGGCACAAAGTCCTCTGGTGATGCTGGTCATCCCAAGAACAGGAATATTATGGCTGCTATTGAAGACCTTTAGCATTCCCAGGTTGCTATATGAGCAGAGTTTCATTCTGTGTGTCTCAGGAAATAACTATACCTCAAGGTCCTCAGGGTGGTCAAGGCCCTCACGAATCTCCTTACTTGACTAGGGAAGACATATCTGCTATTTTGTTTAAAGCTAAGAAGTTGGAGAGTGCTATTTATGTTGATACTAGACCTCCTTATCCTGAAGAGACAGCCGAATGCTAACTACACTCCTCCTATTTTTCCCAAGTATGATGGCATGACAGGGAATGTTAGAGAGCACATCAGACGATATGTAAATGCACTAATAGCTTACTCTCATAATCATGAGTTGAGACTCAAGGAGTTTTCTAAGTGGTTAGAAGGCCGTGCTTTTACCTAGTATACTAGTCTTGCACCAGGGTTGGTTTTAAGTTAGAATGACTTGGTAGCACAGTTTATGAAAAAGTTCTTTACTTTGGAAGAAAAGCTCACGCTGTCAGATCTACAGCACGAAAGGCAAAGGGTGTCTGAGGGGTTGTTGGAGTATATTCACAAATTCAAAGACCTTTCTTTGTTGTGCTATGGCCCTATAGAATAGGAAAGGCTAGTGGATATTTGTATTGCAGGTATGCTATATGAATATTAGCCTTATCTCGAAAACTTACAGATTTCTAGTTTTACAAGACTTATAAAGGTTGCGAGGAGAATAAGCATGTCCGTGAGGAAGCCTTCAAAGGGTTCAACTTCACAGGCTGTGAGTATGCCTAGACAACCTTGGAGAAGAGAAGATAAGAAGGTGGAAGTTGCTGTGGCAGAAGAACCTAAAAAAGTAGTCATAGGTAAGAAAAGGGAGAGAGGTGGTATTCCCCCTCCTTTTACTGTGTCTACTAAAAAGCTATATAGTATCCTAGAAGCTTGGTTGAAGGACGATGTAGCAGTGTTGCCTGAATGTAAGCGTGAACCCACAAAGGAAGAAAAGCGATGTCCACTTTACAGTAGGTATTATAGGAGATGTGATCACCATACTATGGATTGCTATGCTTTGAGGAACATTTTCCATGATAGGATAGTCAAGGAAGATTCGATTATCAAAGCTGGGAAAAAGGCTGATCCAAGGATGTGTAGACCAGAGGTAGCAATGACTTTCTTCATGGGTCGTGAGGATCCCATGAAAAAGGAATCAGGGAACATGGCTAGTAGCAATTCAGCGCCCTCACCTTTGTTAGATGAAGAAATGGTAACAAGAATTTAGCAAGAAGATAAGATACACTCCTTTCTTGAAGGAATAGGTCT
The DNA here is from genome assembly GCA_023055345.1 of Quercus wislizeni. Lineage (NCBI taxonomy): Eukaryota > Viridiplantae > Streptophyta > Magnoliopsida > Fagales > Fagaceae > Quercus > Quercus wislizeni. The sequence goes on from JALGQJ010000010.1 coordinate 6,196,811, forward strand.
TCGGCCATTAGCTAAAAAAGAGGTAGCTCAAGCTTTAACCAGGGTGATGGAAAGGAATCATGAAGTGGCAGCTGTTGAAGGGAGCTTGATGCAAATGGCATATCAAGAAGCAAAGGATTCAGTTACCTTTTCTAGTAAAGATTTTGCTAATTGAGTTGTTAATGGTGACAGACCTTTGTATCTCACTACCTTTTTGGGAGCATCTCAAATCAAAAGGGCATTGGTAGACATTGGTGCATCTACTAATATTCTTCCTCTCCTAACATTTGATGCCCTGGGTATTCCAAGGGAAAGAATCATTTCAGAGCCACTTCAAGTAGCAGGATTAGGATCCTTGTAGCAGAGTACCCTAGGGCATGTGTCTGTAGATTTTAGAGTTGGGCCAATTCAAGCACCCACTCTCATGCATGTAATGGAGGGGAGTACATTTTATCACATCATCCTAGGCCGTCCTTGGCTGAAGGCATATAAGGTTATGGCTTGCACATATCATCATTGTGTTAAGGCCATTTGGAGGAATAGGTAGGTGGTTATTGAGGTCACTAGGATGCCTTTTGATAGAGTAAAGCTCCATTTTGCTAAAGCAGCCTTATACAAAGATTATGAGCCTAAGGGTGAGAATAAAATTCTTCCTTTTAATCCTATTGCTTAGCAAATAGAGGAAGAAGATGATAATGAAGTTGTAGAGCTAGAAAGACCTTCTAAGATAAGAAGAACCATCGGGCTTAATGGCTGGGTGGTATACAAATTCCGACGGTTGAAGGAAGGGGATGAGGAGGATGGTGAGCCTAATTCCCTTAATCTGACACAACAGCCAGAAGAGGTTCATGTTGCTGAGGAGCCTATGAAAGAAGCTCTTGAGTACATGAATGACAATGTGAAGAATGTGCAGGAAGAAATTGTTGAAATTGATTTGAATGATGGAGAAGAAGGTGAAAGATTGGTGAAAATCAGTAGGAGTTTGTTTGAAGAAGAAAGAAGAAAATTGATAACCTTGTTGAGAGAATACAAGGATGTTTTTGCTTGGAGTTACCAAGAAATACCAATTCTGAGCCCGAACCTAGTAACACACAAGTTGAAGGTGGATCTTGATGCTAAGCCTGTAAAGCACCCGCCATGGAAATACCATTTGGATGTAGAAGAAAAGATAAAGGTTGAAATAAAAAAAGCTTTTAAAGGAGGTTTCATTGAAGAAATTGAATGTCTAAGCTAGTTAGTCAACATAGTTCCTATAAAAAAGAAAGACGGTCAGATAACAATTTGTGGATTTTCAGGATCTCAATAAAGCTTGTCCAAAGAATGAATTCCCACTTCCTAATGTTGATATTCTAGTAGATGCAGTAGCTAGTCATGAACGTTTCTCCTTCATGGATGGCTATAATGGGTATAATCAAATTTCTACGGACCCAGCAGATGCCTCGAAAACTGCCTTCAGGACACCTTTTGGGAACTATTTTTATAAAGTGATGCCTTTTGGGTTAAAGAACACAGGGGCTACTTATCAAAGGACTATGACTTTGATCTTTGGTGATATGCTTCATAAGTAGGTGGAAGATTATGTTGATGATCTAGTGGTGAAGGCAAAGAATCCTTTTGAGCATTTGTTGCATTTAAGGCAAGTCTTTGAAAGATGCAGAAAGCACAACTTAAGGATGAACCCTTCCAAATGTGCCTTTAGAGTGTATTTAGGGAAGTTCTTTAGATTTCTTATTCATCAAAGAGGGATTGATTTGGACCCCACAAAGGCTGAAGCAATAACCACCCTCAATCCCTCTACAACTTTGAAGGAGTTGAGAAGCTTTTGTGGGAAAAGTTTCTTATCTAAAAAGATTTATTCCAGGTCTAGCTGAGATTTTAAAGCCTCTTATGGAGCAGACTAAGAAGGGAGTGACCTTTGCATGGTGTGATCAATGTCAAAAAGCATTCAAGAAAATTTAGATGATATTGACGGATCCTCACACAATGGTGGCCCATTTGCCTGATAAACCTCTTTTGTTGTACATAGCTAACATAGAACAGTCCTTGGGAGCATTACTAGCCCAGGATCAGGGAAGGGTAGAAAAGAGAATAAGCTTGCTAATTCACTAGGTGATTAGCAGGAATGAGAACAAGCTTGCTAACTCACTAGCTACCCTAGCCACCAAGTTTATGTTAAGGAAAGTGAAAATGACATTTTGAGTGGAGAAAGAACCTGGTTTGGTCTAGGATGAGTTATGTTGCCCTCAATATTAACGAGAACCTGCATTGAAAGCAATGGCTCAAGGTAAGTATGTTAGGTCAAAGTTACCAGCAAATATGAAAGACTCCTTAGGATCAATGAGGATTTGTTTTTCAGAGTAGCATAAGGTTTGCTAATAAAGTTTGTTTCAAGGCAAGAAGGATTGACACTGTTGCATAGGTTGCACTATGATATTTACGGTGTAGATCTTGATGTCAACCTATATAAAAGACCACAAAGGCTAGGGATCTTCTAGCCAGAAATGACCAATGATGCTAAGGAAGAACAAAGGAGTTGTAAAACTTGTTCTATCATGCCTCCAAATCAAGTAGAAGTGTTTCATGGTGAATTGTTGAAAGAAGATTGGTAGGATCCATATGTGAGATACCTTTTGCAAGGTACATTACCTACTGATCGGGTACAAAGAGAAAAGTTGAAAAAATATGTGACCAGGTTTAAGGTGGTAGATAGGAAGTTATTCAAAAGAAGCTTTCAAGGAAGGTAGATGGTCTGTATTCCCACTAGAGAAGTCAATGGCATTCTTTCAGATTTCATGAAGGAGAGCCAGCGAGGCACCTGGGTGGGAGGAAGCTATGGAAAATGACTTTACAATAGGTATATTACTAGCCCACAATGCAAAGGGATGCTTAAGAATTTGTTAAAAAGTGTCAAGAATGCCAAAGACAAAGGGATGAAATACACACCAGCCATTAAAGTCTTCATTCAACTGTGGCTCCATATCCTTTCCACAACTGGGGGCTGGCCTTTATAGGGCCTATAACCCCCCCCCCCCCCCCCCCCCCGGTCCCCCCTCTCTAAAGGATATACATGGATATTGGTAGTCACTGAGCTATTAACCAAGTAAGTAGAAGCTGTGGCTATGAAGAAGGCAACAAGTAGCTCAGTGGCTAATTTCTTGAAGGAGAATATAATATGTTATTTTGAGGTACCCAACAAAATTATTTTTAACAATGGCACAACATTCTTGAACAAGGATGTACACTATTTGATAGAATGATATTCCATTTCACATACGACATCAACACCTTATTATCCCAAAGGAAACGGTCAAGCTGAGGTCTTTAACAAAAGATTACTGAAGATATTAGGAAAAATGACTAAGAAGAATGGAAAAGGATGGAAGGAGGAACTTCCTACAACTTTGTGGGCTCATAGAATAGCCAAGTCACAAGCTATAGGTGCTTCACCCTTTTTTTTAGTCTATGGCACAAAGGCTGTTATCACAATAGATTTAGTAACACTAACAATGAAATTGCCAGAAATTGCAGGGATGCCTAGAGAAGACACTTTGGAAGTGGTGGAAGAAATGCGTAATAGTGCTGCCTCACGATGTGAGGACAAGGAAGCATGAACAAAGGGTCTTGCCTTCTTTAAGTCCCTCAATGTAATGACATGACTCTTTAGCTAGCCGACATTGACACTTAGGCCCTCAGCCTCACTCAATGTGGAAAGGAAATTGTCAAGGGAAAAAGCTAGACAATCCCTTTTGCCCTTTGACTGGAGTTGGGATAGGATAGACCCAATTTGCTATAAGAGAAAACACCTAAGTAACAAGGTCCATTTGCTGGTATCCTTCATGGTTTTGGGATATTTGGAGAGCAATTGAGAACAGATTGCTCTCAAATAAGGAGAAATTGATGAAAGCAGTGTCAGATTCTGTTTGGGTGCTTTCACCCTCTTGCTCTTTGGAAGTAGTTTCTATTATATCTTCTTTCCCCTGAAGATTTTTGGCAAATATCTAATTTGAATCCTCCCTTTCAGTGTTAGATTCTGTTTCTTCAACAGAAGTCATTTCTTATACAGAAACCTCTTGGATTGAAAAAGTGACTTTTGCCCTAGGATAAGCTTGGGGAACAAATCCTATAACTTGTTAAAGGTCAAAAATGGAGAAAGGGAAAAAGTTATTTGTGCCATTGATAAACAAAAAAAAAAAAAAAGGTTACAAGAGTTTAGTCACTATAGAGAGGAGAGTGTACCTTGGGCTTCTTGCTAGAGGGGGTTTTTGCATTCTTCTTCCTTTTAGTGCTTGAAGGTTTGGCTTTAGGAAGGAGTTTCAAAGTCAAATCACCCTGGAAAATAGGTGGGACATCCACTCATTGGGCACCACTTTCCCCAAAATTCCTAAGACGTTCTCTGATGTCAGACCACCATAACTTAAACCTAGGTGAAGGTAGTCCAATTCTAGTGGGGGAAGTAAAGGGGATTTTAGGGCTGGATACCAATATTTTGATGAGGTTCTCCTTTTTGAAGGCTAAGGAGGCCACTACAGCAGGTAAAGCTAAAGTAAAGAGATGCCCTAGTATGCCTTGGTCAAAACCAAATTTGCAGGCAAACCTATGAGGATTATAGGTTTGAGTCTCATACTCATTTTGAAAGCGAGCCTGAAGGTGAGAGGGAAAAGCACAAGCAACAAAAGAAAGTTCCTCTTCAGACTAAGGGGTGTCTCTGTAATAAGAAATAGAAATGCTTTCCAAAGAATTGAACAATGGGGGATGTCCACCCTTTAAGGCATAGTAGGGTTTGGCTGTTCAATCAGTAGAGTCATCCAATACTTTACTAAGAAAACTATTTGAAGACATTACCATCTTGTTCCAACACAAAAAGCATGGCAGCCTTTGGTGTGGTGGCAGACTGATCTTATAAGAGCTTAATACTTTAAGAGTAGGGGCATAATTCCTAAAATGTTCCCATAACCATATTTGTAGAAAGGCAACTGGTACAAAGGTTTCAAATTGAAATCTACCCTATGAGTGTTGTAAGCCAAGGGTAAAATGATCTAAGTGAGAATACAACGTTCCTAAGAAATAAGGATCAAGGGAAAAGGATTGTCCTTTGGCTAATTTAGTGGCTAAAGGGAAGTGTCTACTCATAATCTTCTCATGAGGATATCCCTTAAACATATGGCAAGAAAGTAAAAAGGCAATAAAGGCTTCAAGTTCATAAGGACTAGAATTACCTTATCCGACAACAAAGTCAGTGCCTTCCTTCAAGGAATCCCCATTAGCTTCCTCATCCATGCCATCAGCACACTCCCTCTAGAAGTATTTGATCCATCCCCAAAAGTTGGCCTTGGAACCTTTGTCTCCACCAACACTAGTATCTTCTAGTACTTCCTCACCGGGGGCTTTCCCTTTCCTTGCTATCTTCAAAACTGGTTTCTTTAATGTTTTCTTCACTGCATCTTCAAGGAATTTCACAAATTTAGACTCATCAGGAAATAAAGAGATGTTGACCACTTCAACATCTCCAAATAGGGGAAGTCTCAATATCTCATAAACATCCTCTAGAGATGGAGAGATTTCTTGACACCCTGTGAAGAATGTATGAGTAGTGGAATTCCATTGATACAGAAGAGAGAGAAGACTTTCACTATCTTTGCTAATCTCTAGACCAAAAAACACAAGAATGGTGTCCACAAGTTTCACTCTTTGTAAGATATTCATGAAGGGGGGATGAGCCAACACTCTTCGACACTAGCTTTTCCAATCTCTAGGAACAGAAGTGTGAGATTTAAAAACTACATCTATGGTGGGAGCATAATCCCCTCTACAGGTGCCAAGCCTGGGAATATGCTTTAATTCCAAATCAATGATTAAAAGATCATCGGGTTTCCCACATGCTGTGTAAGGAGGATCTTCAAAACAAAGGGCTAAATCCCAATCGAGACTTTTATCAAACAAATAGTCTTCGAAGAAGGGAGGGATAATCCATTGTTCCTCTATGAAAGGATTTTTGTCTCCTCCTAGAAGAGGTTTGTTGCTCTTTGAAGGTGTAGGTTCTGCAAATTCTGCAGAACTAGATTTTAGACCACGTTTTACATGATTTGGTGTTTGGGAAGGATTCTAGGTTTTGGGTTGATGAAAAAGAAGATAAACAAGAAGAAGAAGATAAGAGAAAAATAGAGAAATATCTTTCTTTTCCTTTTATACATTGAGAAGTAATTTTTTTTTTCCCTCCAAAAGATGTTGGTTCATAAGTGAATCTTTTCAAAAGTGACACGTGTAAACATAGGGAAAAACTAAATCTCTAAGAAGGAAAGTGTAGTTAATGATGCTAAAACCAAGGAAATTGCCTTCACAGACAAAGTGTAAAGGCGTGACCCTTCACCAAAAGGTTTAGTTTGATTTATTCAAGTTCACATTTTGTTAACTGACATGTTTACATCTTGTGCCTTTGTGTAGGGATTTTATATGTGATAAAGTAAACATAAAGCATGATGTAAATAAAACAATAAACATATAATTAAATGAACTTTCTTTTATATATGTTTTTGTGTTTTTGTGTGTGTGTGTTTTTTTTTTTTTTTTTTTTTACAGAAGTTGGAAAGATGGATTTACATGATTTGGCCCTTATGGTCTATCACCTCTTTCCTAGGCATAAAAGAAAAAGAAAACAACACAAAACTAAAAAGAAAAAATAAAGAAAGTTAAAAGTTCTTACAACTTAAGCCAATAAATGGCTAAACAAAACAAATACATAAATAAAAAGAAAAAGAAAAGAAGGACTGTAGGATTAATGGTAGGCAGATCAAGGAGATCGTGGTGCATAGGCATCTGAGTCATCCCCAGAGTCCTCTTGGGGATAATTTGGAGCCTGATACTCATCTCATCTTCCTCCTCCTCTTCTTCTTCCTCCTCCATTTCCTCGCCTTCATTATCACCTGAGTCAGAACTATCAAAGGAGTAGTCAGAGGAGCCTGACTCCTTAAAGTAAAAAAGCTCTAAAGCACTAGACTCCGAGCCTGATTTAGAGGGCCTGTGCCTAATGGGGGCATCCATAAATGCATTAATCGCTGCCTCCTCAGAATCCTATTTAGCCCCCAGCCGAAGTTCTTCTAAGTCCTCTTTTTTGTCGCTCTAATTGAAGAGAGTGACCTCTTCAAGAATGAAAACATGAGGAGGCAGAGGGTGGGAAAAGGAAGAGGGGGTGCACAAGGCTTGGTGGTGGGGAAGGAGTGTGGTCACTGGAAGCACTGGTAAAAGAGCCTGAAGTGTGCTTTGGGTAGTTGGAACCAACAGAAGAAAGGTTCGACCTTTTATTTATTTATTTATTTATTTTTTAATGGAGGTTAAGGTTTTTGGAAGAATTTGAAGGTACTAAGGGAATGAAAAATGAAGAAGAAACATTCCTTTTAAATCCTCAACTGCAGTTAAGTGAAGAGACAAGGCATTTATGAGGAGTAATATCTATCTGCCAAAACTCAAGAAACATAGAGGCGCCAAAACGTCTAGGAGCACCCCTATATGCCACGTGTCCATTTTCGAACGTCACAAGGCATGATTACCAGGGTGTCAATGCTTGAACCAATGTGACTGTCAGTGGCCTTTGCTATTAAACGCCATTGACAATCAAGGTGCTAATGTATATAACACTACTAAGGCATGGGAGAATGCATATGTGGTTGGATCTGGACCTTACACGTGGAATGATTGTGAGCAAAGGGAGAGGAAGTATTGGCTAAAAGATCCTATTCTTGGTCCATGCCAAAGGTGTGACTGCCTTGTGAAGGAAGTAAGATATGCACTTGACATGGTACTTAAGCACTCACAAAAATGGTGATAGTGACTTTCTAAGGTCAAGAGCTATGGGGACACCCCTTATTGGTTGTATGTATGCCAGACCATCTCAAAGACGCATGCACCACTCAAAAAACTCCTAATGTCTTTCTCAATATCTAGGATTGGTTTCCTAGGCAAAGGCAAAGTCACCTACCCAAAGGTCCTAGTCCCATGTTGGCAAGTTCTATCCTCTACTCAAAGTGGGCCCAAAAACCCTAATTTTGATCTGGCCGTCAGAACAGGCTGAAACCAATGTCATTGTGAATATTATTAAATTCTCATTGCAACAACTATTCATACATCAAAATCGGAGTTAGAACGGCCAAGATATCACGAAAACCGAGTTAACGCACCGATTGATGCACCGCTAACTTTCTAAAGCCATAAATTTTGATCCGACCATTGGATTTTTGAGTTCCATATCTTTTTAGAAACTAAAAATCAAGATCTTTCTAGGGGCATCAAGATCAACCTGATCTGAGGCATTTTGAAGGTGGCGGCCCTTATAGGGCCGTTGCCTCGAAAAACATGTCGGGGCTATAAAAGGCCATAGGCACCTTCAGACCAAGGGAAGAGATGACTTTTCTGGGTTTTTGCTCTCTGCCTAGACAATTTCTAGGCTTTTCTCCTCTCTTCCAAACACAAAAAACACATCAAAGCCTCTTGATTCTTCATTCTTTGCCAAAAATACAAGGTATTGTTCTTATACCCAATCTTCTTCTCCTTGGTTTTACATCTTGGATTTGGGGTTTAGAAGTGTAGATATCACTTTCTAGCTACTATCCACACCCCTAACCTTCTAAATCTTTTCCTAGCATTTATCTTGCTCTTTTTGCTAAAATAACATGATCTTTTGCTTTATTTAGCATGTTTCTTGCTTTATTTGTGTTTCTAGCTTAAATCTCTTTGTTTTTATGTCTTATGTCATGTTTTCATGCTAAAATCTACATTTTTACATTCTTATATGTTTAGATCTATATGCTTAGGGTTTTATGCCATGTTTTCCTAGGTTTTATGCCGCTTTTAGTTCTAGGTTGATGATTAGGGTTACAAGTTCACATGTTTGTTTGATGTTATAGGCTACGCTTTGCCCGAATCTATGTGTTTATGCACTTTTTGCCATGTTTCGTGCTTAGATCTACATTCATACATGTCTATACGCTTGGATTCATGTTCTACCATGTCTATGTGCTAAGTTTCTACATGTTTACATGCATGTTTCTATGCCTATATGCCTATATCTATGTTTCCACATGCTTGTGTGCTTGGAGCTATGCTCTCTACATGATTTATGCCATTTTCCATGTGATTTTGCACTCTATGCCATATTCGTGTGCCTAGACCTAGGCTACATTTGTCATGCCATGTGCTATTATAGCCTTTTTGTTTCGTATTTCTTTCTTGTGTTTTGGCCTATTGGTTTAGACCTAATCTAGACCCTATGGTCTTTTCCATCATCCATACACCTTGGCCCATATCAAAGGGTTTGGATCATGCCTATGCTCGCTTGCTTCTATGCTTTACTTTTGTGTTAGCCTCTCTTGTTTTAGGCTTTGCCATGCTTAACGCCCTTAGTGGGTTTATGGTTATGTGGTTATGTCCGACGCCCATGAGGCCTTGTTTGGATGTAACCACTTGGGATGCATTGCCATGATGTTGGTTGCTTCGTGCATAACTTTTCCCTTTTCCGCTTCGTGCAATGATATGTTTACCATGCTTGCTTGTGCCACCCATTGGCTTTATTTGCATCTTTGCATGCTTGCTTACATGTCCATGCAAGAGTCTTGCTCGCTAGTGTGTCGTCCATGCTTCAACACAATGAAGTTATGGACATTTGATCCAAACCTACATTTTTCTCTCGCGGACACCACCTTTTGTTCATTTTCTTGCTTGTTCACTTTCTCGCTTGTTTGTTTGCTTCCTTATTCCTTTGCTTGCCATGTCTATCATACTCATTTGCTTTATGCCTCTTTCATATGCTCTACACATCTCTTTTGCCATTGCTTGTCTGCTGGTTTCTTGTCTTTTCCCTTGCATGTACACACACGGAGTGAGGACGCATGAAACTAGGGCATAGTCTCCCAGGTGCAAGCAAAAATGGCAGGGATGTGAGCATGTAGATATGGGCCAAGCGGTCAGGTTCAGTAGATATAGGAGTCTAGTTTTTCCCATTTGGTTATGTACTCTTTTAAACCCTCTTCCCTCCTCCCCCTTTTCTCCCTTAGATGGTTTGTATTAGGTATATCATGTTGTGTACCATTTGTCCTCATCTCTAGAGTATGGCAACCCTTGTTTACTTTCTTGCATTTATATTTTGGGCCATGCTCTAGGGATGTAGGCATTTACTTTTTTGCTCTGTGTGATAGCATTGTGCATGATGTATGTATATATATACCTACTCACCCCCTTTTGGTGTGATTGTCACAGTCCATGTCAGCTAAAGCAAAACGATGCCTAATTTTTGCCATGAAAGTAAGGTGATATGTCACCGGATTTTCACTATGAAAATCTGGTACTTTGCCCGAATGCCTTAGGAAAGTATAGATTGGGACCACACCTATTCAAAAGCCAAACCTCAAAGCTCCTATGTATGCAAAGCCCCAAAAGCCAATGCCAAAATCATGTTTTTATTCTCAATCTCCGAAAATTAAGGTTTTATCAAAATAAAGGACTGTCCTTGGACAGGCGTTGTGGGGTGCCTAGCACTTTCCCCACACGTAACCAAACTTTTGGACTCAAGAATCAAGATTTTTTACCATCCACATTAGATTAGGAAAAAAAAAAAAAAAAAACCTTTTTTCTTAGCCTAGGATTGGTAATAAAATCAACTAGAAACAGGTGACCAATCACACCTTAGAAAAACCCAATGATTGATGGCGACTTCACTTACCTTTGGTAATCCCTTAAAATTTGGCCAAGATTCCTGCCACCCCTCCAAAGGTAGACCTACATTCCTCCATTGAGAGAGAGAGCACCCGAAGTTCAGCGTGAACAACTGCACAACCATCAAGAGGGGCTTCCAACGGGCCCTATGTGCGAGAGAGTGTCGCTACGATGGGTGGTCGAACGAAGGCCTGACGACGATTCTCAGTTCTGGGCTGGGCATCAACAGCATTAGCCAGTCCATAAACAAAGGATAAAAAAGGGAACGTGGGCCGAATTGAAGAAAAGAAAGCCTACACCTAAGCAATGCCCGGCTCAAAGATGAAATGGGATGTAGAGAATGAAGACCTAAGAACTCATTCATGCCGCAAGAGTTAAACAAATACTAGAGCATGCAGTAGGATCAGGCAAGCTTGAAGGCAATGGCAAACACATGAGAGCCAAAAAAGCAATGAACTCATAGTGGGGCATGCACACAAGGCTCAGGCACCACTTACTTGTACCCAGCCAATACAAGGGAGATAGGCCATAAGTAAAAGGTAAGAGAGGGTGTGGTCTGGCGGTGGAGAGAAGGGGGATTCTATTTTGGGGTTTCCACTTAAACTCTTTTGAAGGAAATGTCCTATTGGAATGACATCTCATCTAAAAGAGGTAAACATAAGCTAGAGCCACTAGATGCATACTATCAGGGTTGGTAAGGGAGAGGATTAATCCTTATCTGGATGGGAACGCAAAGGGGGGAGTAAAAACAAAACAGAATCACATTTTTCTAGGAATGAGGTATGGCATAGCCTACATAGTATAGTGGTGGTGGCTGGGCAACCGACAGACTAATGGGCAGTCTTGGAAGGACACTTACAATAGGCCAAAAGCAATTAAGGGGTAAAAATGGCAAATCCGGTCACGGTAGGTAGTATAAAAGGCCATAAACATGCACAATGAAAAGGGGGGATAGTGGGGAGAGTGAAAAGGAAAAATAAAAGAAAACATAGAAAACAAGTATAAGATAAGAAAGAAAACAGAAAACCAAGAGTAATGAAGGAAAACATGAGTGATAGGAGTAAAAGCATGCATCAATAGGTTATCCACTTCTCTCCCTCTCAATAGCCCACTCTCTAACAAGTCAAGAATCTGAGATCAAGCCATCTAGGTCTTTTTTCTAAAGTGAGTAACTTCTATAGTAGGACCTCTCCTTGAGGTTACCCACATTGGAGATTGGTTCCCTTTTTGGATTTGAATCTACTAAGGGGTTAAGTTCATCCTTCTAGCAAACTACTCCTCTTATCCTTGCCACTGTTGATTAATGATTAATATGATGTCTTGTCATTAATTTATTTCTACCATAATCGCGTTCTAATACTCATTTCTTTGTGGAATTGTTCACGTACTATTATTAGCAGAAAGTACTTTAGTTAAATATGCTTTAGTTATCCTGCTATATTGTATCCTCTTACTATGACATTTGTAATAGTTATTCCTGTCGTGAGTGCGTGAACACACTCAAAATTCCTACCAGGACACGTCAACACAAGAAGGCCCAACTTGCGCTCAAACTGGTCTAAGGTGTATTTCAGTTAACTGTTGAATTACATATTCTTTATATTTTTAATATGCATGTCAAATTTTGTTCAAATCAAATTTTATTTACTATTCAAGCAATAAACTTATTTTTTTATGAATAATATATTATCACAAAAACATAAAATTTAAACATGTCAATGATGACATCACTATTAATCTTTGACTTTCTAGAAATTTTACAAATATGGAAGATATAATAACATACAATCCAACGTTTAGATTTTCAGAATTTATATCAAATAAAAAGATATAGGAGTTTGAAGGATTTCTTTCCAAACTAATTTGGAGAGAAACCTTTACCATTTATTTTATAGATTTTTTTCATGTGAGAAAGTCACGAGGACCATACGGTATTCATGTTTCATTGTAACGTGTTTATCTTTGCAATTAAAGGAAAATGTTAAAATCATTATCAATTTAAATACAAAATGTTAATAAAGGAAGTTTTTTTTTTTTTTTTTTGATAGGAAATAAAGGAAGATTATTGAATACTCTAGGGGTACTCAATAATTTCCCTGTTATAAATGATATCACAATAAATGTTATTAGCGTCAAATTAACTAATATAACATATAAACTAATTTCAAAATTACTTTTTTTTTCTATTATTTATAAATTGATACATCAATTTATATAGGACTTATAGAATAATAAAATTTGGGCTAAATTGTATACTACACTCCTGAGATTTGGGGGTTTAGATTTTACATCCTGAAGTTCTATTCTATTTGCATTAATAGCTCTTCCATTCTTATTCGCAAAAAAGTGCTACATAAACTTGTCATGCGTGTTTAATTTGTCTAATAAAATGATGTCACCTCATTTTTGTAGCCTAAAAAAAATAAAAAATGACATAACATAATAAAAATGATGTAGAATCATTTTATTGGATGAATTAAACACGCATTGTAAGCTTATGTTGCACTTAACATAAAATATGGATGAAGTGATTGCTAATGCAAATGAAATAGAACTTCAGGAGATAAAATCCAAACTTTAAAACTTCAGAGTGTAAAATAAAAAAAAATCCCAAATTTTAGAGGTATATTTTGTAATTTAGCCTAAAATTTGTTATAAACATAATATCATTAAAAAGAAAGCTACTATTCTATTAATGAACTAGAAATTATGAGACCACTCTTCACTTAAATTTTCGTACACCAAATTGTGAGCGCACGGTTAAGAAAAGATTACACGGTAGAGGAAAAGGATGAATCATATAGAGTAGGGGTCCCTAATACCTAATCTCACAACTACTACTACAACTATATAGAGTAAAGAGGTTCACATGGTGTTTGTAATTTTAGTGCGTTTCTAGCATATAAACCTTTCCAATTGCATACATTCATGGTCTTGGTCTTGGTTTGTTAGAAATGATAATATATGGTAATGGACCAAAAGCCTCTCACCATGTGGGAGAGGATGGTATTTGAAGGTTGGGGAGAGGGACAGAGAGTACTATTTTTGTTTTGAAGTTTGACGCGGTAGTCAACACTGATATTTATAGGCCTCTTTGGAGGCTTGTATCAGTTGTATGAGGGAACAGTATGCTGAGGGTTATTGCAAGTCTTATCAATTTTAATGCTTATAAATTGGCATCACAATAAATGTGAATAGTAGTAACTTTTTTTTTTTTTTTGAGAAAAAATGTGAATAGTAGTAACTAATTACACAATATAACCTATAAATTTCAAATTTACATTTTTTATTTATTTTATATTTAGAAATGGACACGGCAATTTTTAAGATTTATGGTATAACTAAATTTGTAACTATCCTAATATCACTAAAAGACTAATATTCTTCTCTCTATAATAATAATAAAAATAAATAAAAAATAATAAAAAAAGAAAGAAAGAAAAAAACAAAAACAAAGAGGCTAACTCTATTTGGTTCCTCAGAGTTTTGTTTTCAATTTTCATTTTCAAAATTTTTTTTCTCGGTGTTCTCATTTTTGTTCTCAAAACCCATTTTTCCAACCCCAAAACAAGTTGTATTGTTTGGCACAAGAGTTTCTGGTCTAACTTGTTTTTATTTTTATTTTTTACTTATTTTTCAATTAAAAATTCACCACCACACCCACACTGCAGGTAAAGAATTCCACCAACATAGCAAACCAAAACCCACCTCTATCACCACCACCACAAGCAAACTCAACACCAAGTTAGAATGCACCACCAAATAGCAAACCCAAAACCACCACCATCAGCACCAGTGCACCATCAATGGTACGAATCTATTGAAATCCTATTTTCAAGCCCACAGTGAATACTCCTCAATTCAAGCCATATGTCTACATTACCACCACCCACATTTATAGTCAGAACCTACCACCACCAAGCAGTGGCGGAGCCAGGAATTTAGGTTAGGGGGGGCAAGATTAAAAGACAAGATTGGAAATAAAAAATTAATCTAAAAAAATTAATCAATATTAATAATAAAATAAGTAAACAACTATATGATAATTTGATTGTCATATAGAATCTAACATAAAATGTAAACAACTAAATTTTAATTTGATTGTTTCTAAAAAAAAAAACTTATTTTACTCAATTTCCTTCAACGATTTTTTCAATTTCCTTCAACGATTTTTCATATTTTGAAACCGTTGCATGATTTCTTCACATTTAATAGTCTTAAATTTATCTTTCTCAATATATGTAACTAAGCAATCATTCATTCACTGATCTCCTATTTGATTGCGTAATCGATTTTTAATTATGTTCATTGTTGAAAAATCTCTTTCAACAGTAGCTGTTGTAACTAGTAAGATCAATGCCAAAGTCATTAATAAGTAAATCAATGGATATGAAACATTCTTTTTCATTTCTATCATCTTTTCAACAAGCTGTCCAATTCCTCTAAATGCTGAAAACTCTTCAGTGGACTGCATGTCATAGATGTATGTCTCAAGTTGGTTATCCAGGAAAGAAACTTGAGACATAAAAAAATTCTACAGGCAGTTTGGTCTAGTCCATCAAGATTACTAAGTGGGACCCATTAATTTATATATAGAATTTTACTAGCAGTAGAAGTCGTCTACTACTACCACTACTACTAGAAAAGTTGGAAAGGTCACGTGAATTCACTTAATTGGGTTATTTATTTATTTTTTATTTTCTTATTTTTTATTTTTTTTCTTTCGTGTGGGGGGTTTATTTTTTATTTTTTGTCTTTCATGTTTTTTTTTGGGGGGGGGGGGGCATTTGAAATTTCAGGGGGGGCAGGTGCCCCCCCTCGCCCCCCCTTCCCTCCGCCCCTGCCACCAAGCCCAATCGGTTTAGAACCAAAAAAAAAAAAAAATTGAACTCAACCGAGAGAGAGAGAGAGAGAGAGAGAGAGGTTTTTGTTTGATGGGACCTACAAAAAATAGAAAATTAAAACAGAAAACCTACTGAAAATGGGGGAACCAAACTGGCATCTCCCATGCATTTATACATTGGTATAGTGTAGTCTCTATTGCCATTCAGTTCATATTTGACATGAAGAACCACAATGCATGGTTCATTGATAACATATGTAGAGTTCATTGAACATAGCATATATAGAGTATTAAAGGGAATTGGTGATTCTCATCCCCACTACCATATTTGTATCTTTCTATGGTGAAGATGGAAAAGTTGCCGCTTTAAGCATCATTCTGTATCAATGCCATGAATTGGCAAAAATAATAATTAAATAAAATGAGATATTGTGTAGTTCTAATGTCATTCCAACCTTTTCATAACTCCCGTGTAAATTTATATAGCATCTATGATACATCCACAATCAAAATTCAAAAACCTTCTTTTCTATGAAAACTTCAAACATAAATTTACATAATTAGCTCGATGTGATGTTTGATTTTAAGAGCCTAAAAGATATCCCTTTTTTAAAGTAATTAATAATATTTGGTTCTTATAAACATCTCATAAAGACCCATTAATTTTTTTTTTTTTTGGAGAATCAAATACCCATTAATTCTAAATTAGGTACATAGCACATATGCATGCAGTAAGACAGAGAGATATGGGTGACAAAGCATAGTTAAGAACAATTAATGATGAGTGAAAATTTTTAATAGAACAAAGGAGAGAGCATATAAATTCATTGGGCAAATGCATAAACTTCAAATTGGGATGAACCTAAGAATTTAACATTTATAAAATAGAAAATTTATACAACACTACTATCTATTTCAGTAATTCAAAAACGATTAAGGCTAGCTAGTTTTAATTATTATTGTATGCTGGACTCTTAACACCTTCAAATGAAAAAGTCTTTTGGCCTTTTCGATAGAAATCATGAAAGTAAATCATTTTCCATTGATTTATCTGAATTGGTCCCATTTTGTGTTTGTGTGGAGCTAAGGTTACTTCAAAAGGCGTCTTTGTGTACACACAACTGGCCAAAATAAGTGAGCCCAAACTATATATCTAGACACTTGGGTTCTTCGTAATTTTTAGGGAACTATATGTAACACACATTCCACCAACAATCAACCTACAATTTCAAGTGTGGCTAAATTGTCCTTATTGTCAAATAAGAAACAACTAAAAATAGATTTGAATTTCTCAATGACTAGAGAAAAATAACACCAATGATTTATATAGAAACCAAGTTCTGATATTATAAAAGTCATTTATTTTATATTTATTAGTAAAAATTTATTTTTTAGAAACTTTTTGAGTAGACTATAAGTACAGTAGATTATTCAGATATTAGCTGCTAATCTAGACAAGGATATGTGGTCATTGCAGTTTCTTGAAAACGACCATGTCTGCACACTATATTTGCACATGAAAACTGCAAGTTGGAAACCAGTCAGAACCTCACACATTAGCCATGTATCTCTCTTGTTTGCATTGCTTTTCTACTTTTATCCATAAATAATAATTACAATATGAATTGAATACGATTGATGGACCGCAATTAAACCAATAATGAATGAGAAATGAACTACTCTTCTTTCTTTTCTTCTAGACATGGTTTCCCAAGCATATGCCATCATCCAAGTGGACCAAAGTGAGGAATTGGTAGTTGCCATTTGTTTTATGTCTAGGAACCAATCTTGATCTCTATGAAAATGTCTATTGAACTAAATTATGGGTTCGAAGTTAGCATACAAACTTCGGAAGATGTTATGCTCGGGCATCCATTTGTGTTATTAGGCCATTTTAATATGAAAATTATTAAGGGAGCCCTATCTTAATCATGCATTTATTTGAATTCAATAAAATGCACCTAAGGCAACATCACATCACATCATGAAGCAAAAGGAAACAAAGTGAAATTTAAATTCAAATCAGAGATAATGTCAAGCAAAATCAGAGCACGCAATAGCAAAGAAATATATTATTTCGAAGTCATATTTAAAGCTTGATTATAGTTGAATCTTGATTAATTATAATCACACGATTGGCCCAAATGAGGATAGTTTTAATTGTTCAAACTAACTATCAAACTATTCCTAAATAAGGAGTTAATAGTTTAAAATTACATGCTGACAATATTCCAAGCCATTTTAATACATATCTCATTACTTCTTTTGTAGGTTCTAGGTTCTATAAGGGCATCTCTAATAGATTATCTATATCTATTTTTTGGAACAAAAACACCTTTGTTCACACTTCATTCACACTCTAACGGATTCTCTATCTCTATTTTTTAGATTAACTTTGCTACAGTACTTTTCTACAAATAGAGAATGCTATAATGAATAAAAAATGAATAAAGATATAATATTTAAATGAAATGGAGAAAATGATAGAGAATCTATTGAAAAATGTATTTGAAAAAATAAGTAGGTAAAAACTAAACATCACTATTCATTGATCTAACAGTACAAAAATTTGACTACTCTGTTGGAGATGCTCTAAGTGAACAAAACCTGTCCAAGAGAGAAGAATTGGAGTAAACAAACTTGTCAGCCTTCAAAATCACATTTTTGTTTTCTAGGAAACGAAAACTGGTTTCGAAAAAAAAAAAAAAACAAAACAAAAAGAAAAGGACAGAAAACAAAAGCTACGTACGAAAACTCATTTCCTTATGAGAAAGAAGAAAGTGAAAACAGTTACTTAAACAGGAAAACACAGAGAATAAGTGAACAGTACGTACCAACTCGCTTTGAATAGAGAGCACCAACAAAAATTTTCAAGAGATTGTGTAGGTCTTGCATAGACTGAAGCTCTCTCTATCTCTCTCACCCCACCTTTGTCCTATTAGTTGACACTATAAATAGGCCAGTTTAGCTCTAAAATTACAGGCACTAAAATTACTGGCACTGAGTTCATAGTAAAGGAGTCAATACCGTACCAAAAGTTGTTTCAATTTGATTATTGATAAGAAAATATTTCGTTACCACCTAATACTTGTATACTATTTTGAAATTATGTAGTTTTATAATATAAAAATATATAAAAAGTAAAAATTAAAAATAAAATGAAGGATTTTTTTTTCTTTTTTTTTTTTAATTTTTATTTTACAACTAAAATAAAATGAAGGCTTAATTCTTGAACAACAAGTGGAAATGTCAGACCATATAAGTACCATTCAATTAACTAAAAAAGAAAAGAAAAAAGCTTTAAAACACTGATGGCTGTCATTCACATTGAAAAAGGCAAAACCCAAAGCTTTTTTTCAAACTCTAAACACCCTCCCATCAACCACGTGTCCGAGAAACTCACTTTTAATATGAATTTTTTAACTTTTGCATTGAGAAGAGCACTAGTCATTGTACAAAACAAGGAGGAAATAAACTTGGCATCAATACACCCACAAGAGAAGCATGTAAAACAGTGGAGAAGAAGAAGAAGAAGAAGAAGAAGAAGAAGAAGAAGTAGGGGCGAGAAGAAGGCTGTAAAACTAAAACAGTGCTAGAAGAAGAAACAGAGAGGGTTGCGAGGCCTAAAAGCGGTGGCGATAACATTTTCATGGCTTTTTTCTGGCGAAAATCGGTAATTACCCATAAAAAACAAACTATATAGTTAGTAGGGCCAATTTATAAACTATATGCATTTTTAGCAACTTGAGCCTCAAAGGCTCGATTTTGGGCCCCTAAATCGAGCCTTTGAGGCTCGGTTTAGGTAGTTTGATGTGGCAAAAATCCACACGGCGTCCATGTGGAACTCGAGTTTCTGAGACTCGAGTTCCACGTAGATGCCACATGGACGTCACGTGGACGCCACTATGCTTTAAACTCGAGTCTCTAAGACTCGGTTTACTAAAAGTGAAACCGAGTCTTAGAGACTCGATTTTCAAAGCCCTATGCGTCTGGCAGTGGTCATGTCTGTTGTCTGGTCATGTCCATGCTTTGTCTGTTTTGGGACGTATTCAAAGAATATATTAGACTAGCAATAAAAACTTCTCTCAGACCCATGTCCATGTTTTGTCTATTTTGGGATGTATTCAAAGAATATTAGACTAGCAATAAAAAACTCGCACACTACTCTCAGATGTATCAGAGAATATTTTGACTGTATCACACAACTCTCACACCTTCAGCAACTTGAATCACAGAACCTCTCTCAACAACTCTCACACCTTCAACAACTTGAATCATAGAACCTCTCTCAACAACTCTCACAGAAACTCATAAACTCTCATACAAATTCAGCAGCAGAACATTGCTCCTCTCACTCTCATACAATCTCAGCAGTACATTTGCACATCCTCATGTCTGGTAAGGGTCTCCTCACTCTCTAGTTAGTTGTTTAGTGTATATAGCTGCTTTTGCTTGCATTGAATTTGTCATGCCATTTCCTAATAAAATATTTGTTTGTATTAGGCAAATATATTTGTTTCCCGATAAGATATTTATTTGTATTAAAATATGTATATTTGTTTCCTTAAAAAAAATATGTATATATATTTATATTTATATTTATATTTATATTTATATATATTTATACAACTATATAATTAAATAATTAAATATTTATATAAATATATTTATTTTTATATTTATATTTATATATTTAAATATTTAATTATATAGTTGTATAAATAGGGTAAATATAAATATATTTATATAAATATATATTTAAATAGCCAGTATATATATATATATATATATATATATATATATATATATATATATATATATTAGAGAAAGATACATGAATCCACGAATCCACTGACTAATAATCCATCCACATAGAAATATGGAATAGACAAGCACAAAGAGAAATATGGAGGGAGATTTTCTTCTTTTTCTCTCTTATTCAATCTTGCACACAAATTCTTCTACCCAATAATGGATATGCGAATCCAATTTATAGAATTTGGCATGAATAATTGCGTATAAAACAGTAAGAGAGATAACTTTGGGTTATATATTAAGTGGACCTGGCGGCTGGCTACTTCGCCCATTGTGGACAAATTTTTAAAAATTTAAAAACTTAGGCATATAGTTCGAAAGCTGTTAAAAGATGCCAAGTCTATCAAAATATGACAAGTTGATGATTTTTTGTTCATAGCTTTTTCTCCATCTATATATAATGAATTTTGCAGTGAAAATTATTTCATTGAAAAGTAGGCATATAGGACTTCAAAACGAATATAATTTGATTCAATGGTGATTTTAAATAAGTGAAATGCGACCGTTTGAAATTGGCACAACTATATTATCTTCAATATTTTCACTTGAGTAAAATGTTCTTGTTCACTATGCAAATTTTTAGGTTGTGAATTCTCATTTGTAGAAAATCTAAACAACCTATACAAGGCACAATAACAACAACTTTTTGGTTAGAGAGGGCAGTCACGAAATGAAGATCTTGAAGCCTTTCTCTTACTTAATTTAGAAACAAAAAATAAAATAAAATACTTGGGAAAAAAAATAAAAAAACTCATCTATGTGCTGTGATCCAAAAAAACAAGTTATTAGAATTCTTGACAACACCTTAAGCCTTAAACCTTTAGTAGTTAAATCCCTAGAGTTGTTTTTCCTTTCAAGATTTAGTGTTTTACCTTAGTTACCAAATCTTGTGTTGCATAATTAGGCTTTGTCGTTATTGCTTTAGATTGTGAAGTTATCTGCTTCCTTTCTCCATAATTTGGATCAAATTTGAGTTTGTATATCACATCTGGTATATTTGATTGTATATTAATGCCTTGATTTTGAAATTAGATGATATGTCTAATTTGATTGATCATGATCATATTCACATTAGTGTTTTTTTTTTTTTTTTTTGTCTGATGAACCTTGCTCTATGTTATCTAATACAATATATAAAAGTAAAAGCTTTTAACCAGGTGTTGACACGTTAGTAAAAATGGCCCCTTCAAAAACTGACACGTTTATAATTTTTCCTTTAAAAAATCGTACGTTGTGTCAGTTAAAATCACAATAACCCGCAAGTTACACTTATTCAACTCGAAACAATCATAATAAAAGCCACTAATTGGCCCGCATGTTACACCTGTTCAGCCCAAAACAAACATAATAAGCCATCCATTTCACACGCCGAAAGGGTTTTAAAGTTACGGTTTGCTGAAAGAGGAAAAACACAAAAGAACAGAGAGAGACAAAGAGAGATTTCGTACACTGCAGAAGAACAGAGATTGAAAGAGAGATCGAAAACGTTACAAAAGAGAGATCGAAAGCACCTTCAGTTGAGATAATGAACCCGTTAAAACCAATGAAGAACAGAGATCGACAAAGAGATAAATTTCAGGGTAGCCACCACCGTCATGCAATCAGAACCGTTACCGGAGAAGGTTTTCTTTATTCTTTTTAAAATTACATGTTAACTATGGTTTATATTTGAGTGTTCCGATTTAGGCATTTGGGTTAGATTTGGTTTTGTTCGAGGTTATAGGATTTAATTTGGTTTATGGGTAGGGTATATATGTTGCTTTGGATTTATTTAACTCTCTCTTGGATTCAATTGTAGATTTCATTTGTAAACGATTGATTTCAATTTCAAATCTATGTAATAAAAAATTAAAGGGTTTTTCTTTAACTTTTCTTTTTCTGGGTTTGTATGTGGAAAGGCAAATCTTTGGAAGCAATCTTAGAAGCGGTACTACCAGCTATAGTTTCTAGAACCATCACTGGTAAATTTTTTTTTTTTAATTGAATGTTAAATATGCTTTATGCTTGGATTGGTTTGATTTTTAGGTACTTGGGTTAGAATTTATTTTGTTTTCATTTAGGTATTTGGGTTAGGATTTATTTTTTTCTATATGTTTTTGGGTTAGATTTGATTAGTTTATATTAGATTTCCTTTTCACTGTACAAGGGACGTTAAAAGGCAGCAAGAGAGAGAAGAGCAAGAAAAAAAAAATGCAGACATAGAAGGTACAGGCTATGAGAGGCTTCAGTTGAACTTTGAAGTTAACAAAGAAGACAGAAGGGTTTTTCTTGATGTGGTATGAAATTTAGTCTCTTTCTCTCTTTATCACTTTTTGTTTTTTTTTTTCCAAAATTTTTTTCGTGCTCTTTGTTTAGTTCTAAATTTTGGATATCATAGTTTTTTACTGCGCAAATGTTAATGTTTTATCATTTAATGGCATTCTTTTAGGCACTCGCGAAATATCTTCAGTCTACAATTCAAATGCTATCAGGTACTCTTGGAGATAGCAAAAGATATCACTATCTTACCCTTTTCATAACAATCACAACTTCAAAGTCAAAACAGAGCAACGTTTTTGCCAAACAAACTTCTACTTCTCTTATTGTGTATGCTGTGTTTATATTCAATTACTACTTTAATTAATTTCTTCTAAAGAAAAACCCATACAATATATCCCCTTTTTTTAAGTGGGCCAAGTTACTATGATTTCTAGAGAGATGAATATTCCAATATGTCTATTTTTTTAATGCAAATCTCTTTTTCTCTCCTTGGAAGACTGACAATCATTATTTGGTTTTTCAATCCTAAAAAACTATATATATATATATATATATATATATTGTTTTTGTATTCAAATAAATGCTTGAATGTGTGACGAAACCCAAATACCTAAATGCTTGGGTATCTTTGTATCTATTTTATTGTTAGTTTCTATCACTCATTGTTGAATTGTTTTGGAACATTGTGCACTCATCTTAATTTCACTGAATTTTGCATATAAACTCATGTTGCTATTGCATATAACCTCATGTTTAAGTTGTTTTTCATATTAAATAAGTAGTGTGGTCCTCAATTAAGGTAGATCAAGATGTTTTATCATATTTAGGTGGGGGCAGACTCATTACATAACTTTGAGTGTCCATATTCAAAATTAGCAACATATGTGTACCTTGACGGCAAGTGTGAACTATAATATGCTGACATTTGCTGGCTGTTTTAATGGTTGAATGATGAAATTTAAGTGGGGAGAAAGTGTGTGAAAATTAAAAATTTCGAGTTTTTAGATATGGTTTTTGATTGGTTGTGATGGGGTTTTCGTTTATTACGAAATAAATACGGCTCTGTGATGGGGTTTTCGTTTATTAGGTTAGGTTTTGAGAAAATGAGGGAAAGAAAATAGATTTTAATTTAGAAATCTTAGATTTTATTTTAATTAATTGAGAGGGGAATAAAATTATTTGGTTTTGTTGTGATAAAGTTTTGGTACCTCCCTAATATGGTTCTTTGGCTTATTTCCTTTTTGGATTATTCATATTATATGATTTTCTTGATATGGATCTATTTCTGATGGATTTGTTGAAAAATTGGCTTTGTGCAGAGTGTTTGGCTGCATAAAAGAATGTGTGGTGTTTGTTTTTCCATTGCTTCAAAAGGGTTAGTGATCACCGGGATAGATGATTGAAGATATTGGAATCATATCCCAATTGAAGAACCTAGGTGAGATTCGTTCAATTTTTTAACCCTCTTTTTTTTTTAGTTTTTATGTATTGATTTTTCAATGGAAATGGTAGAAAATTTGTATTTTTCTTGCCATGTATGTTTTAGATGGACAATTGAAACTCCAGCCAACTGTGGAATTCCCTTGCTGGAATTTGTCCGAGTAGGTTTTCTTTTTTGGTTATCTTTTCTATCAATTATGATTGAAATTTTAAAATTTATTGTGTGAATCTATCATAATTGCAAGTGGTTTCATAAATCATAATAACTTTATTAGCAAGTTTTCTTAAATGATAAATACGGGTCATTTGAAGGATGTGGTCATTTCGAAGGATATCCAATACCATTGAGTTTGTTTGGAAGATCTTAATGTTTAAGGCAGTTCTTATTGGTAATAAAATGACCATCATATTATTGAACTTGAAGTTATGTTGTCTTTGAGTTGGACTAACACATTTGATCCTTTAAAAACTAATTGCTATGAGAAGAATCATGACAAGCCTGAAAATCCTCCCTTCAAAGTTTCCATTTTTCCTTTTCTTACATTGTTGCTGTGCTGATCTAAAAGTAGGCATTTGTAGTCTTTCAATTGCTATTAAAAGTATGAGGAAAATTATTAAAATATAACAAGATGCTAACTTTTGTTTTTTGCTTGACTTTGTGATTCAATAGATTGATTAGAAAAGTTTTGAGAAATTAAAAAGCTTTTGTTGGTTTTTGAAGTGGTGGTTCAGTTTCTCAACAGTTCTTGGTGGAACATATGCTTGGACAGGGAACCATACACTTTAGCTTGGTTGGTTAAAAAGGCCGGTTTAACCTCTCCATATCATTGGAACATGATAAGAAATTTTAACTGGTTGGATAAAAGCCTACAGGTGAGATATAAGGAAAAATCTATTGGTTTTTAATGGTAATAAAGGTACTGACAAATAAAATTTCATGGATTTGCAGGATACTTCCACTGAGATATAAGGAAAAATCTATTGGTTTTTAATGGTAATAAAGGTACTGACAAATAAAATTTCATGGATTTGCAGGATACTTCCACAAACCCTTGGTGTAGCAAGCTTGCTAGAGGCATCATTAATATTGGGAATCCTATCTTCCATGCGTTAGAGAAGGGACTAAAGAGCAAAATAAGAAAGGTGTCTTAGGCTTGCCTAACAGCCATTGCATGGCTTGGATGTGAATTAACAAAGTGCCAAATAGTATAAGATATTCTGCATGTGAGATCTTACTAAATGAAATTGAGCAATTTTTGCATCCTGGATCAGAGCTTGAAGGCAGG
Organism: Quercus wislizeni; assembly: GCA_023055345.1. Lineage (NCBI taxonomy): Eukaryota > Viridiplantae > Streptophyta > Magnoliopsida > Fagales > Fagaceae > Quercus > Quercus wislizeni. The sequence continues at coordinate 6,222,134 of JALGQJ010000010.1, forward strand.
CTTCTAGCATGTCTTTGCATCTATAACTATGCTTCTGACAAAGGTAATGCCTTTTACGTAAACATCTCTATGTAATAACCATTTTGCAGTATCACAAAGCACAAAAGATTTAATATTCATCTCTATTATATATGCAAATGATCATTGACATGAATGAATACTCAATCAACAGTTAGGACAATTCATGAAATTTTATGATGGGTTTATGCAAAAAAACTACATTTGTCTTCATAGCACTTTCTTTGAGAATTATAGAGAGAATTATTTTCCACATTACGTGAGAATTACATTTTGCTTATCACCAGAGGAATAGCCCTATCATTCTGTTAGATTCTTTATAGCATATACATCATATGCTATGGAAGCCAAAATGGAATAATTTTATCCCCAATGTCCAAATATCCTGAATGAGAAAATTATGTTGAAATATTGTCTTGAACTAAGCGTTTAACTTAATAGATGTTGGATTCTCTCCAATAATCAGCTTCAAGGACACATGCCCCTTAATAGACTAAAGTTGACTCTTCTCGGGAATTTTTCATTTACAATGATATATTTTCCCCCATATTTTAATGCAAATTAGTCATCCTTTACTTATAAGACCTTTGGCTAATATTTGAGAAGAGCTACTAAATTAAATTAAAAGGTCAAGAAAACTTAATTTTCCCTTTGTATCTATTATTTATTTTGTAACTCTTGAAGCATATGGGAATTCTAACTATTTTTGTGCTCTCAATCAGCAAATAGCTTGAAAAACTTTTTGAAAACAGACAAATTCAAGACTAAGTGAGTGCAGGTGCTATTGGTGACCTTCAAAGTCTATTAACCAGTATAAGAAGTTTTGGCTTTAATAGGATTGATCCCAAAATTCTTTGTCAAGTCAGGTACTATGCAAATATGACATCAAACTACTAGGATGAACTTTTCACTTTACATTATATTTACATTTGAATTTTAAAGGTACTTCTATAGTCCATGCAAGGTAAGGAAAGGACTACATGCTTCTTCTTAGTATCATGCATCTTGGAAATGTTTATTTTGTTAGTGAAAAAAAGGGCTTAGATGAGTAGTTGGGTAGTTTCAAGGTAAAATTTAATATGACATATCAAGTCTTATGTCATTATGGAATCATTAGTTTTTCATCGTTGCTAAACCAAAGATTTTGTCATCCACTATCATGCACATTAAATTAAGCAAGTTTTATTTAGATTGGGAGATGATGAGATATTCTTGAGATTGGTTTTTATTTTTATAATTAAAATTGTCTTATCAAAGTTAGTGCTAAATTTGATGTCTACATCTCTTTGATTTTTTTTTTTTTACTATTAAACTTAGGTTCATGGGTTCAATTTCTTTAGTTGAAGAAGTATTAAGACGAAGGATGTGAAACAGACAACAATCTTGCTTCTCCACCAATTTGCCTCCAAGGAAGGATGATCACACCATTCTCTTTAGCGGGGATTTTTTTTTTTCAATTGCTAGAAATATTTCTCTCCATCATGGTGGATGTTATAGTTTTAGTTGTTTAGAATAGGCTTAAAAGAAAATCTATTTGTAAGACAACACATATTTTTATGGATAGCATACTGAGTGTTATGTACATTTTAAATTTGAAATTCATACAAAGTGTTATTTTTTAAAATTTATAAATTCAATTGCATTAGCTACATACTTACTTAATTAAATTTATTTAAGACTTTTGAAACAAAATGTTTCTCCAAATATTTACCTAAAATTATTTGAATATATTTCCTTTCTCAGATTCTAATTATTTTTATGTACAAAAATTTATTTGTAGACTTACAAAATTTTCATTATTTTTATTTTTATTTTGTTGAAAATAAATGTACTGTTTTTTTTTTTTTTCCAAGAACCCAAAAATACATGTACTTATGTAATTCCCGTGCATTTGCACGGGTTTAAAAGCTAGTTTCATTAATAGTAGTGTAATAGGGTATGCCATTAATTTAAAATTACTTGAATGATGTTGTTACATAATTGCACTCATTCATTTGCACATCCTCATGACTTTTGTTGTTTGGTTTGATATTTTTATTTATATTTTTGTTAGAGCTGAGTTTAAAATTTGTAATGGGGCTGAGTTTTGTCTTAACCCTACTAGGACACCTCAACATAAGAAACCTTAATCCTTTCTTGTTCAATGGAGAACACCCCCCCCCCCCAAGTTCACCAAATGAAATTTTGATTCATCTCTCATCATGCCTCACAAAAAATATTTCTCAAGTTTTTCTAGTATATTAGCAATATAAATACAGACGATAAAAGAAAAAAAATGCAAATAAATTCAAATGAAGTATTCTTCATAAGAGTGATATTCACTCCTTTAGTTAAATAAAATCTTTTCAAACCTTCATGTCATATTTTCACTGCTACATTTCCAAACCACTCAAACATTAAAAGTTGACAAAGACAAACCCAAATATGTCTAGGTTATACTCAACTTACAAACCAACAATTAGGCTAAAATTCCATTGTGTCCCCACCTCTCCTCTAGGAGATTATGGTGCTGACACCAAATTAACGTTGATTGTTTCCATTGGACCAGAGTTTTTTCTAATTAGATTTTATTTTTATTTTATTTTCAGCATTCTATGGGATTTGACTGTTATTTTAATTATAACATGATTTCCCTTGATGTTACTTGGGAGCCCTATTTAAGGACCCCAGAGAAAACATTACTGGTATGTATCCTTGTTTAATACAATTTTTGTTGGAATTTTTTCAATGACTTGGTGCTAATTCTAGGCAACCCAAAGTGAAAATTCCTATATTTTCCTTCTTGGTACCAATTTCAAGCAACCTAGGTGTTGATTTCTGTTTCTTTATTCTCGTGCAACTCTATTTGTTTCCTGCAATTTTTTTGAGAATTTTGTGCTTCACCAGGTTATCTACTTGTACCAACTCGCATTTAGTCAAACTCTTAAGCCCAACAATATCTCAAACGAAAGGAGTGGACATCAAATATATTCATGTTTTTTAGATTGAAATATTAAAACAAAACAAAACAAAAAAAACAAAAAAATTCAAACCCACAAACCAATTCAATCTCAGAAAACAATAAAGCTTCGATCTTTTTTAGCAGGTTAACAGTTTTATTTCAGAAACCAAAATAGAAAAGAACCAAATGGACCAAACTTTCTTTAACTTTTCATGCATGTTTCTCGGCAACCAAACACTGAACGGTGGGTACAAAGCAACTCACCTTTTTCTTTAGTTTTGAGAGACTGCGTAGACTCAAAGCTTGCTGTGGCTTGATCAAAGCTTTTGGCGAAGGCGATGCCTGTGAAATCGTGGAGACTGAGAGTGAGACTGATTGAGAGAACAGTGAGATGGAGAAGCAGGTGAGTGAGAGCGTGAGTGACTTGGATCAGTGTGTGAGGGTGAGACGATGAGTGAGAGTGTGAGAGTGTGTGTCTGCTCTGTGTGAGAGAGAGGATGAGGGTGAGTGAGAGTGGAGAGTGATTTGTGTGAGGCGTTATTTTTGAAAATACCCTATTTGAAATCGAGTCTCTGAGACTCGGTTTCCTTGCCTTCCACGTGGAACATTAAAAACCACAGCTGAAACCGAGTTTCTGAGACTCGGTTTCACTTTAAGTAAACCGAGTCTCTAAGGCTCGAGATCTACGTGGTCAAATTCCATGTGGCGTGTCCACGTGGAATTTGACCACATTTGGACACAGAAACCGAGCCTCAAAGGCTCGATTTAGAGGCCTAAAATCAAGCCTCTGAGGCTCGAGTTGCTAAAAATAGATATAGTTTATAAATTGGCCCTACTAACTATATAGTTTGTTTTTTATGGGTAATTACCCATTTCGTCCCTTTTTTCTTTTCTTTTTTAGTGGCATGTTTTTCTGGTTTTTTCTTTACTGGCCCGAATCAGATTTATCGACCGAAACACCCGATTTTCTCCGGTAAGGCCGGTACAGTCCGGTATCGGCCAAAATTTGAAGCGGAACGAAACGTAGGTGCTTCTGTACCGGTTCACCAACCGGTAAGATAAATATCGGCCATACCGGCCAGTACGGTATGGTATTGACTTCTTTGTCACTACATAGGCCAGTGGTGATGAATTGCTGATAATACATAGACTCTCAGTGCCCATCTGGAGGAGATCGTTGTTGCACTGATCTCTATTTTTATCACACGTTTGGCTAGTGTAGAGAGGCCAATTCTGGTCATGCCGTTGGAGTTTATACTGTATGTTTTGGCAAAAGCCAGTGTGTTATTTTTTAATGGTTTTTTGGTTTGTATGTTCTTGAAAGGCCTAAGAATGGGCCTGATGATTAATTTTTGTTGTATTATTTCGGCTAAAATTCAAATTCTTATTGAATTATTTGGGCTAAATTTATTTCATTAGAGGGCCACGAATTATGTGGTGTGAAGGGGGTGGGTGAAGAATTTTTTTGGGTCAAGGAGGGCCAAGAAGAATTTTGTTGGGCCAATTCCTTAAATTTTATATTTTTATATATAGTTATAGTACTACACAATTTCTTCTTTCTTGTTTTTATATAAAATTTAGGGTGGCCATAATATAATAGCTCGCGTTTTTTTTTTTTTTTTTTTTTTTTAACCAGCTCCTATTGCACTGTTCATGAAACATGAACAGTGCAAATATGCATGTGAAACAGTATTTTTAAAAGTGAACAGTAACTGAAAAATAATTTTTTATTATTTTCAGTTTTCAACAAAATAAACGATATTCAAACGCACACAATGTTTCACAAAAAAATTTTAGGACCCATTTGTTTGAGAAGTTTGAGTAATGTTATTTGTATTTTTTTGAAATACGAGTGAGTAAAAAAATGTGTGGAAATACATGTAATGTTGTTTAAAAATTGAAAATTGATTGTTTAACAACTCTACCAAACGGTGCCTTACTTTTTACATTTTTAAGTCTTACTTTTTACTTTACTTTATTTATTTTTTAAATATTTTTTACTTTACTTTACTTTATTTTACTTAACCTTCCATAAGGTATTGCATTTGAACTCAATCCGTATAAAATCTATTTATGTCATACCCTAAACCTTGTAGCATTTATATATAGCCAACTAGGGTTCTCGTAATTCTCTATCTCTTCTGTCTCTTCTTATGCTTCTACTTCTCTATACTATTTTTCTATTTCCTTTAATTTACTCCTCAGATATAAGCCATACTGATGATTGGAGCCCTATGATGAATCTAAACAACGTTAAGGAAAAAATGTAGATTTTGGCAAAAGCCAAGATGCAAATCAATTGGTTATTTCATACAATTAGACACTATAGTCGAAAATATTGTAACTATTTGTAAATTTACTTTAGATTTAGAGTTTACTTTGAAATTGATATTGTAAGGACCAATTTTGGCTTGGACTCCAAAACAGGAATGGATTCGGGCCCAACAAGCCCAAATAATAAATTTGTAGAGCGTGGAAGAAAGAACAAACTTGAATTTAGGAAAGATGTAACGATAGTGGATGGTTTGAAAGAGTATTTAAACGAGTAAGGAATAAAAATCGTCCTCGGCCTAGCCAGAATAATATAATCAAGTATTTGGAGTTTTTCCTTCTGGTGTTGTTTTTCTTAAACTTTTCTTCTAACTGTCTCCTCTTTTCTTTGGCACCTTTTTATGTTATATACCATTATTTTTGTACCATTCTCACTGTACACGTGTAAATCAGCTTATGGGAGCTTCTCCCTATCCCATCTCACACCTCCCTGAACCTTTTACCACCAGCTGTAAGGTTGCTTGTTTACTGTTCAAACATCACCTCCACATTAATGCGGCCAAAGAGTTAGCTGGGAAGTATTTAATGTGGAGGGAACAGCTTTTACAGATATTTGTTATCCTTCGTCCTCATCCCTTATCCAGTATTTGACCCTCGTCCTGTCATAAGGTGCCCTTAAAACAACATATTAAGGGGATCAGAGTGTTTCAAGCTACCTTGGACAAATGTTCCGAGGTGGAAAGTCATCTTGGATAGGTTTAGGTCTGCTATAAATACCCTTTAACTCTTCTCATAATGCAACTTCCATTTCTACCTTAGTTAATCATCCTCGGATATGTCCACATTCTTGGACTGGGCCATTGGGTTATAGGCCCAGCCTATCCAGACTAAACAGTACCTCTAGAAGCAACTAGTCCCCACAATAGCCCCTCAAAATCTTACTTTTCGACTCCTTGGGAGAAAAAAGAGGATTTTGATATCCTCATCCTATTCCCCATATAGGCTTATTTCGTGGGATTAAATCCCAAAGATACGTGTTTATCTTCCTAAGGCACGTCCCTGACGCTTCAGGGATCAGAGCATGCCTTTATTTAATTTTAGCAATTCCTTTGTCCCTCACGTTTAACGGCAAGATGGGAATCGAACGGTGGATGGGCTTTTTTAGAATACGGGCGGGAAAACTCCCGCTCGCAATTTCTGTGCCACTATAAATAAGCTTTCAAATCAATTTCTTTTTACCTTCAACAGTCGCATTATTCTAGAACCTGTGCAGTGAACTTGCCTTTTTCTCTCCTCTCACTCTCTTGCGTATCTACAAATACAAAAACTTTGTCCAAGGACCATTTCTCAAACCTGTAAGTCTCCCTGAACTCTCTCTTCAACTTTTATTTCGACTTTGCAAAATTTCCTTTAAAAACTTCTTAGAAAATGGGTAGATTTAAGCACTTAGTGGACACCGAGGAGGGGATGAAGAGCTTTAGGATCAAATACAACATTCCCCCACACGTGGGCGTTAGGTACGCTGCACAGGGAGAATGGTTTGACGAGAGGAAAACAAGGGAGGTGGTCATCCCTATGATTGCTTTCATAAAGGGAGGGATGACCATTCCCATGAGTATTCTCACTAGGAACTTTCTTAGATATTTTAGGCTGTCTCCTACACAGTGTGCCTCGAACATGTTTAGGGAATTAGGGAGTATAGAAGCCTTAAACAAGAGGATGAATCTAAACCTAACTCACCACGATGTGAATTGGATATACAACCTGCACAATCTGAAAGGGCAGGGATATTACTTAAAGCCAAGGCACTCCAAAGTTAGGTTGATCCAGTGCCTCCCTATATCAAACAAGGGGCTAAAGGACGACTTTCTAATCTTTTCTGGGCAATGGCATGATGGCTTACCTTGCCCAGTTAAGGAGGATACACCAGGTGAGGGGTTAATGGCTAACTTTTACAATTTAATTTTATACAGTTCTTCTATTTTTGTTATCCTTTGCTATTACTGAAATGAGTTTTCATTGGTTTTAATGATATTGTAGATCCCAACTCTTTTACGCCTTCACTTCGCTTAGTTAACAAGGCGAGCTTAGATAGGATTCTGCAATCCAAGGTGTACGTCAACGAATCAAATGGCCAATTGAGAGCAGTGCACCTCATTCTCGGATACACTCCCATTTCGCGTGCATTCCAAGCTTCGATGTGTGTGATAAGGGCTAAGGATCCTCGGCTCCACAGAATTAGTGTTGCCTATGAGGGATTTGTAGTTCCAGAAGGCATCTCTCTCCCTAGATATTCTCCGTTTACCCAATCACTACCTGTTGCCACCCTCTCAGAAGGAACACCATCTCCCTCACCCATTCTTCAAATAGAGGAGGAAGAGGAAGAGGGTTTTGTGGATCTCACTGAGTCCACAAACGACTACGAAGTTTTCAACCAACCCTCACCACCAAAGAATGTGCAAGAAGAGATGGGTATCCAGAGGAAACCCCAAAGAAGCCTACAGGAGCTACTAAAGAGCCAACCTAGAAGAGGAGAAGTTGGGAAGCCTTCTCAGCCCAAACTTCCACCTCCACCACCCAAGTCTCCTCCTTGCGTGCCTCAACCATCCCTACCCTCCAGAACCGAGCAAGGTGATCCTAAGAGGAGGAGGGAACCAAAGGGGAAAGAGGCAATGGAGACTGGAAGGTCTCGTCCTTCCATTGAAGAAGAAGCTCACAGGGTGGCTAAGCAACAAAAAACTAGCCATGTCCCTAGCTGAGGTTCAAAAAGGGCAGACATCCAACTCCCCGAGTGCCAAGCATGGCTTCCAGCCCTCATGCTTGGTGGTGAGCCCCTGATGGATGATGCATCAATTAGGGACTTCAATGGGAGTATAGGTTGTCATGTTGCATCGGTGCTAGAGCAAACCCTCCTGCTCTCCAAAGATATGGTGGAGTTGTGAGGCTTTAGGAGGAGTGAAGTCTTCCTTCATACAAAAAGGTTCTTGGGCATGGTATGTACTTATTTTTCTTTGACTGTTTTTTTTATTTTTTATTTGACACAACACTCATTCCTTCTTTTTCATTTTAAGGCTGTTTAAAGTACCTTCAAATTAGAGGAGATGGCCAACTCCCTCTCTCAACAACTGGAGGAGGAGAGGAAAAGGAGGGCTACTGCTGTGCAAACCCTGACAATTGCTGAAAACAGCAATACTGATCTTAAGAAGAAGCTAATCACCGATGAGCAAGCCAGGAAAAGCACAGACGCTGAGAGGCAAGCCGAGAGCCAAGCCGAGAGCCAAAGGAAATTGGCAAACGAGGCCAATGAACAACTGGCTGCTTCCAAGGAGCAATTGGCAGCTCTGAAGAAGCAATTAGAGGAGGCTCAAAAGCTCAGAGATCAGGCTGAAAAAGCCAGAGTGCAAGCTGAGGAAGACAAGGCCAAAGCTGAGAAGGAAAGAGATGAGGCCAAGCAGTACGGTTACGACGTCGGCGTAGCTGAGACCGAGGATGCCCTAAGGGTAGAGGTCTGTCGTATGTCATGCCTACTGCACTCAGACTTGGGAAGAAGCCCTTAATCGAGCTGGGAACATCATCTTTCCTTCTACCCTACAAATTCCAAATCAGAAAGAACCAGCTCCTCCAGTCTCCCAGCCAGCCAAGGAGGCCCAGCCTCAGCATCCTCCTTCATCCAGTCAACAGGAGTAGGGCAGAGAACATGAAACCCCGAAAGACTCCTTCTCGGATAAAGTAACTGAGGCTCTTCAGCCTGGGACAGCTTCTCAAGACTTTGAGAAGCAACTAGCCTCAATTACTTTACCTGTAGAAGGAGCTTTTAAGGAGAAAGAGAAAGATATCCTTCCTGAAACAGCTGCCAAGGCCTCCAAGTCCAGCCTTTAAATAAAGCTAAAGCCCTAGTTTTTATTTTTAGGATAATGAAAATCGTTGTAACTTCACTTTTTGTTCTTGAAGATTAATCTTGCTAATGTATGAAAATTTCTTCTTTCTTTTTTTTTATTCCAAGTAACATATTCTAATATTATTGTTTTCTTTAGTTGCATGGTATTTACTGTATCTTATTTTCTGTCCACACCCAAGCATAATCCATAAAGAGGCAATATACTTAAATAAAATACAAATATTAATTCCCCTTGTCTTCACAGTATGCTTTCCATTTACTAACTTTTGATAAGTTTCCCAATTTTAAGGCAATATCCCAACGTTTAAGTAACAAGCAGGACATGAACATATCGAAACACCCTTAGTTGATATCTATGAGGCTTATCACAACTTATAAAATGGGTCATAAATTAATCCAAAAAATAATAACTTGCATTCAAGATAGCATTATAAAGATTTAAACATAACTTATTCTCCACTGAATACATTCCCTGATATAGTGAAGGCAATTATTTTCACCAAATTTGTGGTCCGAGAACCTAACACAACTTATTTTCTATTTAACATTACAAAAGATCTCATATTATATTAATTTCCACCAAGTTTGTGGTCCGAGGACCTGACATAACTTGGTTTCTGTTTAATATTTCAAAGGATGTCATAGTATATTAATTTCCACCAAGTCTGTGGTCCGAGGACCTGACATAACTTGGTTTCTGTTTAATATTTCAAAGGATGTCATAATATATTAATTTTCACCAAGTTTGTGGTCCGAGGACCTGACATAACTTGGTTTCTGTTTAATATTTCAAAATATATCATAGTATATTAATTTCCCCCAAGTTTGTGATCCGATGACCTGACATAACTTGGTTTCTGTTTAATATTTCAAATGATGTCATAGTATTCACAATATACACTTAGAATAAACTAGAAGGGAGTCATAATGCAACTGTTCTTATTAATAGTAGTACATTTTCAGGTTGTTTACATTCCAAGGATGGAGTACAGTTCTTTCATCCAAATCTTCTAAGTAGTATGCACCTATCCCTGCCACTGATGTAATGCGATATGGTCCCTCCCAGTTAGGCCTCAGTTTTCCCCAAGCGGGGTTTTTAGTATTTCCCAAAACTTTCCTCAATACCAAGTCTCTTGGGGCCAATGGCCTTAACTTTACATTCATATCATAGCCCTGCTTAAGCTTATGCTGATAATAGGCTAACTGCACCATAGCATTTTCCCTCCACTCTTTAACAAGATCCAAATTCTTCCTCAGCAGCTCATCATTTCCATCTGAGGTGAATGTGCTAGTCCTCATCGTTGGGAAACCGTTCTCCAATGGGATTACAGCTTCAGCCCCATACATCATTGAGAAAAGGGTTTCTCCAGTGGACTTTCGAGGCGTTATTCGGTATGTCCAAAGGACATGAGGCAGCTCTTCCACTCACTTTCCTTTGGCGTCGTCTAATCTCTTTTTAAGTCCATTCACTATGACTTTGTTAACAACCTCAGCTTGTCCATTTCCCTAGGTTGGAGTGGAATACCTATTCTTTATACCTAGATCAGAACAGTATTTCTTGAAAGCTTTGTTGTCAAATTGAAGGCAATTATTCGAGATGAGCACATAAGGAACCCCGAATCGTGTAACAATATTCTTCCAAATGAACCTTTTGACGTCTACATCTCTGATATTAGCCAGATGCTCAACTTCGACCCATTTGGTAAAATATTTTGTATAGACTAGTAGGTATTTTTTATTTCCTACCGCTTTAGGGAAAAGGGCCCACAATGTCCAAACCCCATTAAGCAAATGGCCAAGGGCTAGAAAGAGGGTTGAGAACTCCTCCAGGCTGGTGAATATTCGGCGCAAACCTTTGACACTGATCACATTTCTTAATGTATTCCTGCGCCTCCTTTTGCATGCTAGGCCACCAATATCCCTGGGTAAGAGCCCTATGAGACAGGGATCTTCCTCCTGTATGACTCCCACAAACCCCTTCATGGAGCTCTTCCAGAAGTGATTCTGATGTTTCAGGGTGCACACAAAGCAAGTAGGGACCAGAGAAAGAGCGCTTGTATAATTTTCTATCCTCGAACAGCCAAAATCAAGGAGCTTTTCTTCGTACTTTCTCAACTTCAGATTTCTCTTCAGGCAGTATATCTTTTTCCAAGAATAATGATATGGAATCCATCCAGCTCGGACCTAATCTGATCTGGTTGATCTGAGGTATACCATGGTGTATTGAAGTAGGTGTATACAGGTCTTCAACCAATATTACTTGGAGCAAATCCTATGCCGAGGATGTGGCGAGGGTAGCCAATGAGTCTGCATGTGTGTTTCCACTTCTAGGAATATGAGACAAGTCAAAAACTTCAAATTTTTCTTGTACACTCCTGATTTGGCACAAGTACTCCTGCATTCTCGAATCACGCACTTCCAAATCACCCCTTACTTGACCCACCACCATTTTTGAGTCTGAAAAGACTTTTACAGCCTTTCCCCTTATTTTTTGGACCGTTATTATCCCCATCAGCAAAGCCTCATACTCTGCTTCGTTATTTGTAGCCAAGAAACTCATTCTCAAGGATTTTACAATAGTAATCTTCTCAGGTGACACTAGGACTAGTCCCACTCCTGATCCTCGCTAGTTCCCTGCTCCGTCGACATACAATTCCCAAGGCATTGGGCATTGGACAGAGATCACGCCGATTGATCTTTCACCCAGTTTCTGATTTTCCCCCTCCATCTCTTTAGGACATTTAGCAAATTCGGCCACCAGATCAGCAAGCACCTGTCCCTTTATAGAAGTACGAGGCATGTACTTTATATCAAAAGCCCCTAGGATCGTGCCCCACTTGGCTATCCTTCCAGTATAATTTGCACTTCTGAGTACTGACTTGAGTGGAAGCTGAGTGAGCACGACCACAGTATGTGCTTGGAAGTAGTGGGGAAGCTTTCTTGTAGCATGGACCACTGCCAATATCGCCTTTTCCAACGGCAAATAGCGCACCTCGGCTTCATTAAGTGACTTGCTCACATAATAGACTGGTTGTTGTATACCACTGTCCACCCGTATAAGCACAAGGCTTATGGCTTATAGGGCAACTGCAATATAGGCAAAAAGAACTTCATCCACTACAGGGCTAGTCATAATGGGCAGATGGGATAAATATTGTTTAAGCTCCTGGAATGCCAGGACACACTCCTCGAACCACTCAAACTCTTTCCATTTGTGCAGCAAAAGGAAGAAAGGCCTGCACCCTTCTGCCGATTTAGATATAAACCGATTCAAGGCAGCCATCATTCTAGTAAGTTTCTGTACCTTTTTGGGATTCCGAAGTGGTTGCAAGCTATTAATGGCCTTAATTTAGTCTGGGTTTACCTCAATTCTCCTGTGGATCACCAAGTACCGCAAAAAATTTCCTGTACCCACTCCAAAAGAACATTTAGACGCGTTCAAATGCAACTTGTGCCCTCTCAAGATTTCAAAAATGCTTGCAAAATCCGTTACATGCTCAGATACCAACTTGCTCTTCACAACCATGTCATCAATATAGACCTCAATGTTTTTACCTAACTATGGTTCAAACATTTTAGTCATCATCCATTGATAGGTTGACCCTGCATTTTTCAGGCCAAAAAGCATTACCTTATAATGATAGTTTCCCGCATGAGTAACAAAAGTTGTCTTTTCCTAATCATCTAATGCCAGAGGTATCTGGTGATATTCTTGAAAGGCATCCAGAAAGCTCATTCGAGGATGGTCTACTGTCGCATCTACCAATTGGTCTATCCGAGGCATAGGGAAAGGGTCTTTAGGACAAGCCCTGTTAAGATCTGTAAAGTTCACACATACACGCCATTATCCTGTTTTCTTTTTTACCACTACGATGTTAGTCAACCATTGAGGGTAAAACACCTCCTTAATAGCCTCTGCCTTCTTAAGTTTGGTTATTTCACTCTTGACAGCTTCTACATGTTCCTTGGACGAGCGTCGAGGTGGCTACCTTTTTGGAGTAATGGACGGATTCGCATTCAAGTGATGACAAATAAACTTTGGATCTAGCCCTAGGGCCTCATAGGCATTCCATACAAACACATCCACATTTCTTTTCAAAAGATCAACCAACTGTTCCTTCTCCAATAGGGGAATCTGAGTTCCAATTTGAAAGAACCTCTCAGGATCATCTCCAATAACCACCCTCTCCAAGTCTTCGCATTTTACTTCTTCGGCTGGCCCATTGAACAAAGATACCGCAGTTTCTAGCTACTATAAATCATTTTCAGTAATGACCGAGGTGTCAACCTTTGGCTTATGTCGAATAGCTACTACTAAACATTGCCTAGCCACAGATTGGTTTCCTACTATCTCCAACACTTGTCCCCCAGAGGGATATTTTACCTTCTGATGAAAGGTGGATGAAACAGCTCCTAAGGAGTGTAGCCAAGGTCTTCCCATGATGGCTGTATAAGGAGAAAATGCATCGACCACAATAAAATCCACTTCAACCACATTTGTACCAACTTGCACGGGTAATCTTATTTGCCCCTTAGGAACAACCATTTTACCTTCGAAACTAACCAAAGGAGAGCTGTAAACCGTTAAATCTTCAGGTTTCAAACCCAACCCCTTATAGAGATCAGGATACATGATCTCAGCTGCACTGCCTTGGTCAACCATAACCCTTTTTACATCGTACCCACCAATTCTAAGTGTAACCACCAGAGCATCATCGTGTGGCTGTATGGTCCCTTGTTTGTTCACATCTGAAAAGCTTAACACCAGTGGAACATTCGTTTTGATTCTTTTCGGCATTGAATTAGAGTCCTCGTCTGAGCAACAGGATACTGACATTATCCTGGAAAGACAAGATCCAATCCTCCCAGGAGCTGCAAATATGACGTTTATTGTGCCGAGAGGAGGTTTCGGCGCAGCGTTTCCCTAGAACGTTGAGTTCGATTGACCTCCTCGGCCACTAGAGTGACGTAAGAGATGCTTTAACTTCCCTTCTCGGACCAGTTGTTCCAAATGATCCCATAAATTCCTACAATCCTCAGTAGTATGTCCATGATCCTGATGATAATGGCAGTATAGGTTTTGGTTGCGATTCACTGGATCTCCTGCCATCTTATTAGGCCATTTGAAGAATGGTTCATTCCTAACCTTCTCTAAGACTTTTTGCACTGGCTCTCGAAATACAACATTGATCGCCTGCGCGTTGACAGATCCAGACTGCCCTGCAAAGTCTCTCCGAGGTCGATTGTTCTGTGTCCGATCTGACCTGGAATCCCTCCTCTCCTAAGGGATCACCTTCGCTTTCCCCTTTCCCTGTAATTGATCCTCTTCAATCCTCCTATACTTATCAATCCTATCCACCAACAGGCGTACACTGGTAACAGGTTTACCAGTGAGGGACTTTCTCAAATCATGCTCGGTCAGCAGTCCAGCCTTGAATGTGCTGATGGCCACATCATCATAGCTCCCGTCTATCTCATTAAACATCTCCTAGTATCTATCTAAGTAAGCCTTCAAAGTTTCCCCCTCTCACATGGACATAGAGAGCAAAGATCCTAAAGGTAATGGAACCCTGCTACACATGATCAAGCGAGCGCCAAAAGACTGGGTAAGTTTCTTGAAGGAATCAGTAGAATTTGCCTTCAAGCCATTAAACCACCTCATCGCCATTGGACCTAGGCTAGATGGAAAGATCTTGCACATCAAGGCTTTGTCTTTAGAATGTACGGCCATCTTTTGATTGAAATGACTAACATGTTCCACCGGATTCGTGCAACCATTATAAAGAGAGAAAGTCGGCTGATGAAAGGAGACTTAGCAACCTGGTTCAGTGCTTCGTTCATGGCTTTGTTTCCAAGGCCCATACGCGTTGGGCTCTTATTCTTGCGCCTATGGCTACTATACTCCTTGTCGCCCAAGAAAGTTTCACTGGGTGGAGTTTTGGATCGTCGCCAGTATGTGGCATCATCTGTCTCCTTGGAAGAAGATTTGGACTCAGGTGATAAGTGCCTTTGCCGTGTGCGACGCAATTTCTTCTTCAGCTCATCAATCTCACGTTGCATGTCCCTTTCATTCTTTGCATGGGAAACATGGCTCTTCCCCCATGATTGACTCTTACTAGTATGTGTTGTTTGCACGCTTCCCTCATGATCTCCCCTTTGTTAAGGATTTGCGACAGAATTATTATGTTGAGAACCCCCTAATTCCGCCTGGTGCGGATTAGCATCATCCTGATGTGGCCCAATTGTCGGTTGATGCGAACCTGACTCTTCCATTTCCAGCTCTAAACTGAAATCTCCCTCTGATTAGATCAAGCTCTCCCCACAGACGGCGCCAATTGTAAGGACCAGTTTTGGCTCGTACTCTAAAACAGGAATGGACTCAGGCCTAACAAGCCCAAACAATAAATTTGTAAAGCATGGGAGAAAGAATAAGCCTGAATTTAAGAAAGACGTAACGATCGTGGATGGTTTGGAAGAGTATTTAAACGAGTAAGGAATAAAAATCATCCTCGGCCTAGCCAGAATAATATAATCAAGTATCTAGAGTTTTTCCTTCTGGTGTTGTCTTTCTTAAACTTTTCTTCTGTCTCCTTTTTTCTTTGGCGCCTTTTTATATTATATACCATGATTTTCGTACCATTCTCACTGTACACGTATAAATCAGCTTATGGGAGCTTCTCCCTATCCCATCTCACACCTCCCTGAACCTTCTACCACCAGCTGTAAGGTTGCTTGTTTACTGTTCAGGCATCACCTTCACATTAATGCGGCCAGAGAGTTAGTTGGGAAGCATTTAATGTGGAGGGAATAGCTTTTACAGATATTTGTTATCCTTCATCCTCATCCCTTATCCAGTATTTGGCCCTCGCCCTGTCATAAGGTGCCCTTAAAACAACATATTAAGGGGATCGGAGTGTTTCAAGCTACCTCGAACAAATGTTCCGAGGTGGAAAGTCATCTCGGATAGGTTTAGGTCTGCTATAAATATCCTTTATCTCTTCTCATAATGCAACTTCCATTTCTATCTTAGTTAATCATCCTCGAACATGTCCACATTCTCGGACTGGGCCATTGGGTCACAGGCCCATCCTATCCAGACTAAACAGTACCTCTAGAGGCAACTGGTCCCCACAGATATCAAATTATAGAGTTTATTATATAATTGTTTTTAAAATTTATTACTTATTTTTATGAAAAATAATAAATCATTACACAAAAAAGAAAAAAGAAAAAAAAGAAAGAACTTAATAATACTATCACAAGCATCGTGTGGGCAAATCTTTCACAAGCTTTATTTCTAATAATTAATAAAAATCAAATTATAAATATCATGAAATGTGAAATAGTTATTTATTAAAATTTTGTAAATGAAATATACATATGATCAAATTAGTTTATATATACATTTGTCGTTGTCATGAAACTTTATCGTTTTTGGTTAAAGTCATGAAAGAAACCATTATCCATGGAATTATATGAGTTGGTCTAATTTTGTGTTTGTGTGGAGCTCTATTGTTATCTAAAACGACGTCCACATGCGGGGCACACCCACACATATGGCCAAAATGAGCGAGCCTAGCTATCTAGACATTAGGATTCTTCTTTGTTTTATTGGGAGCAATATGTAACATGATTTTTTAGGAACAATATGTAAGAACACACATTCCAATAACAAGTCACTTAAAATTTCTAGAACTAAAATGTAATTTGAAAAAAAAAAAAATTTTGAGGTATTTAGTTGAGAGGATATTAGGATTTTCGCAAAAATAATAAATAATAAATCCTGCATGTTCTAAACCCAATGCTCATAGTATTGATATTGATAGAGAGAGATGTGAAGCAAGAAAAAGGTAAGGAAAAGTAGTTAGGAAGATGAGTGCATGGTAGCGCCGCTTCACTTCTTCAACAAGTCAAGCCAGAAGAACACGAAGAATGAAGACCAAAAATGGCAGAATTGGTGGGCGTGGCGGTTGTGGTGATGAATGAGCGTGTGGTGAGGAAAATATATAGTTAGGAAAAATTTTGAGAGAAAAAAAAAAAGGGAATGGGGATATCCCAGTTAGGGAATTAAAGAGGGAAACAGCGGAACGAGGATTGAGTTGAATGACTGGTTGGAAATAATTTTGGTGGGAGGGGTTGGGGGGGGGGGGGGGGGGGGGAATTAAATGAGAAATAAAGGGGAGAGAAAAACAAATTGTGGACAAAAAAAATTGTGTAGAAATTTCTAACATAACATATTGAATTAAAAATTTTGTTTTAAGTCCAAATTAAACTACCTAATTCAAAAATAAAATAATGTAACTTGTTTTTAATGAATTTTTTCAAAATTATTTATTTTTGAACTCGTTAGTTCATGTGTCTAACTAAAATTGGTACCGAAAAATGCATTTTACACTTCTTCAAATCAAACACAATTTCATTCATTATAATTACTTTTTAATAAAAGTTTCGACATATATAATACCAAACGCAATTTTTCAGGAAAATATATTCAAGCATAATTCATTTTGTAAAATCTATTTTGTTAGAATGCATTCTCCCAATATTCATTGCAAACACTATCTAAATTTTCCTTCTTGTCAAATGGGAAACAACAAAAAATAAATTTCAAGTTGTTCTCTATTGGGATGGAAAACTAACACACACCCACGATTTATATTGAAACCACGCTCTGATTTAGTACTAGAATACATCTCCATTAGCTCAAGAAGCATTGAGGAATTTTTTTTTTTTTTTTTTTTTTTGGGTACTTAAAAGAAATTTAATCTTATCTAAATGGAAATTTATCATGAAGACCCGGAGAAGATGAATATTTTAACTGTTCAAACTGTCTCCCTCTTTGTGGTTATTTCCACCGGTTGATACCAAATTACAAGATGGAGCAAACATTTGTGTCATTACAGGGGTCTCTAATCTCACAGACTAAGTAGGGGGGGTCCATAAGGGCACTGTATCTTCGGTTCATCTTTCTTCTCATCTTTTTTCTCTTCTTTTTTCTCTTCTTTTTTGTCCTCTGCAAAGCTTACTATGATTGCATGCCCTACTTTCTTCCTTAGCAACGTTACGAGTTTAACAGGATCAAAATCATCTCCTTTTACCTCTATTTGGTCCCTGCTTTGCCCTTTCAAAGCTGATGATATCACCCCTAAAAATGTCACATACACCAACAAATGGAAAACAATTTTAAGTACTAGTACAACTATAATTAGTAGGTTAAAGAGTAGTGTTTTTAGTGTTGTAAAATTTGTAATATAGTATATAAACGTCGCTTTGTTACCTGGAAGGCCAACTGCAATCTTCATGGCTTTTTTGCGGGCCTTCTCACCTTCCGCAATGCAAACCTGGATGACCGCAGTTTTCTGAAGAAACAAAATAATTATAATCACAAGTGAGGGGACTTCAAATTGTATCATACACTTTATATATTTTGTAATAGAAAGTTGAGTTTATCACTATTCACTAGTGCTTTCCTAGCATATATATATATATATATATATATATATATTGTAGGGTCACGGTTTTTGGACCGAGTCCATTACAATGAATTTGTAGATAATGGATCCGGAAGTTGGGCTCTGATAAGGCGACAACTCGTTCTGAAAAGGGGGAAGGAAAAATGTACAGGATCGGACGGCCCAAAGGGTCCAGGGAGAAGGGACTAGAATCCCCAACTCCTCTCGCGTCCTTGGAGCCTCTCCCCCATCTCTAAGCCTCCCTCTTCCTCCTGGCTGTCCCCCTCCTTTTTGGGTGGTCTCTCTTGTTATACACTCCTCTCTTCCGTTCATCCTCCTCCTACACTTGTCAATCATCCATGTCTATCTTCAAGTGCACGTCCCATCAGCCATTCTCTCTGGCGCTCTATGAGCTGTTGTGGCCCCCTTCACCCTGTCCAGGGGTCACATCCACATCAATGCGGTCAGAGTGTTAGCTGCGGGTATTTAATACGGAGGTGACGGCTCCTCATGGGGTTGTCTCCCCACCATTCCCCTATGGCTAGACCATGTGGCTTGGAATCTCTTTTACGATCCTCATGTGGGTTGCCTCGGGCGACTTAGCGCTTTTCTCTCCCATGATTTTGGCTAGCCGAGGATAGGGTCGTCCTCGGCAGTACATTCTGGCAGTCTGGATTCCCTTCATTCGTCCCCGAGTACTTCTTCCTCCTAGGCTTGAAATGGAATGGGCCGAAGCCTCTAGAACCTTTTGGCCCCACAATAGCCCCTCAAAATCGTGCTGCCCGGCTCCTCGGACGGGGATGAGGATTTTGATGTTCTCGGGCCTAAATCATGGCCGGTTGAGTCTTATTTCCCTGTGGGTGCCAAGGTTTCTTCGGCTAGCCATAGCACGCTCTTGACGTTTCGGCGTACGAGGTGCATCGTCATCAATGCTTTCTTTTTCGGGATAACACGGATCGCTTCGGTATACGGAATGTGTATTCAATGGTGCCTTTATGAAGCGGCACGAATTTGGATGTTGAAGGCTCCCTTGGGAATTGGGCGAAAGTTATTTTGCTTGACATTCCTTCTTCAAACTTTGTGTGTGGTGAGCTCCCCCAAATTTCGCCCTCTATATAAGGCACCCTGAGAGGACCATCTTCCACATCCACTAGCCTTGGAACTCTGCAGAAGTTCCAAGTTTCTTCACTCTCTTTGAATGAAAAAGATGTCGCTTGAATCATGGGCGTTGCAGCTGAGGCAAAGAGAACAGAGGTTAAAGATCCTCCTATTCTTCAACCGGACAAGAAAGAGTACTCTCCTCCTTCGACCAGGAGTCGTAGCTAGCGCAGATCATGCCAGGTTCCTGATTATCCTCCAAACGTCAATCAAGAATATGCAGGAGTTGGCTAAAGAGGAAGGAGAAGAAAGTGAAGCGAAGTTGAGGGGAGCAATTGAGATATCAGAGGGTGTCATTCCCGCCATTGTAGGCAGCTGGCGAGACCCATGGAGGGCAACTTCCTAGGAGTACCGTTATTATATTGTGGATCAGGGTTCATTTTAGGGCAGCCTTAACAGGTGGAAACCAATTCAGGCGCTCCCGCCTCTTCTTTCTCATCACCACTTGCGCCAAGCATACGGGTTTAGAGGCTGCCTAAGTGAGACTGTGAATCCACCATCACCACCAGCCTTCTCCCTTTTATTAGCTAACTTTGCCGCCAGCACGTCTCGGTCGTTCTGTAGTTAGTTGTAAATCGAGCATTCCTCGGCTATTTTGTAATTGATGTGAAACAAGCCTTCCTCGGCTATTTTGTAATTGATGTTGCCATCGTTGTATTTAATAGAAAGAGACTTGTGACTTTTATTTGGTGAAACCTTTTTTTTGCTTGGTAAAAAGTAATACTTTTTTTTTTAATTATTATTTTTTTTATTTCATATATATTTTTTGTTTACTTATTTTCCTTATGCATATATTTTTTGCACTGCCTCTGCCTTTCCTAGAACAGTCAAGCATACAACGATGCACTTCATGTTGCAAACCGTGCGACCATTTAGAAAATGCTAGTTTTGAAACATACAATCCGAGGAGGTCATGACGCGCCATAGTTCTGTCTAAGACCCATAGGGATACCAGAGCGTTTATCTCTCTCAGTCGTCTGGTCCGAGGACCCAGGCGAAGCTATGGCTGTACTTAATGCTCAGCGGAAATAAATTTTGGTTCTACCTAGTACCCAGATGGTTGCCACAAGTTATTAGTTTTCCCATAGGTTTGAGTCCGAGGACCGTGCAAGACCTTGGTTCTGTCTAACACCCAGATAGTTATCACAAGTTATTAGTTTTCCCATATGTTTGAGTCCGAGAACCCTGCAAGACCTTGGTTTTGTCTAACACCCAGATAGTTGTCACAAGTTATTAGTTTTCCCATAGGTTTGAGTCCGAGGATCATGCAAGACCTTGGTTCTGTTTAACACTTAGATACTTGTCAAGAGTTATTAGTTTTTCCATAGGTTTGAGTCCGAGGACCATGCAAGACCTTGGTTCTACATTTTAAGGATTCACCCTTGCTAAAGCCCCATTCAACTGTTCGAGTGAGTCAGAAGGCACCAATACCAATCTTCCAGAACTATTCCCGCCGTGGAGCCCCTTGAAAGTGTTTCGCGTGGCCGCTGCCTTCCTCCATCGGGGCCCAAAGGGGGTCGGCCGCGAGGTTCGCAGGCCATCTGGCCCTTGGTGGGGACGAGGGCCATGCACATGATGCCAGACGCCCGTTGAGCTAGGAACCTCCTGACAATTCTCCATTTGCAGCCCAGCAGATTGGCCATCATCGTCTTCCCTTAGGTGTTTGGCCCTGCCTTAACAAGCTATCGTACTCATCGCCGCACAAGCAACTTTCCCACAGACGGCGCCAATTGTAGGGTCATGGTCTTCGGACCGAGCCCATTACAATGAATTTGTAAAGAATGGGTTCGAAAGTTGGGCTCTGATAAGGCAACGGCTCGTTCTGAAAGGGGGGAAGGAAAAACGTACATGATTGGACGGCCCAAAGGGTTTAGGGAGAAGGGACCATCTCGCCCGAGGACTAGAATCCCCAACTCCTTTCGCGTCCCTGGAGCCTCTCCCCCATCTCTGAGCCTGCCTCTTCCTCCTGGCCATCCCTTTCCTTTTTGGGTGATCTCTCTTGCTATATACTCCTCTCTTCCGTTCATCCTCCTCCTACACTTGTTAATCACTATTAGTGTTAGTTGGGATAGCGTTTTGTGCGGGCAGCTACGCCTTTGCATTTTATTTGTGTGAGCCTTGTGTACTATTTACGAGGCCCACAAGTACCGATTCTAGTAAAATAAATTTTAAAACTGGATCTCATGGCACTATTCATACATTTAAAAATTATTTTGCTATAGTGTTTTTAGTTTTCAGTTTTCAGTAATAAGCAGTATCCAAACAAATTCTCAATGTTATGTGTTATCATTACTAACTATATGTAAATTCTAAAATTATTATCACTTTTATATTAAAAGTGATAAAACAATGTAACAATAATTGTGATTAGTATCAAACTAAACAATACAACATATAAACTTCCAAATTACTTTTTTTACTTATTATTTAAAAATTCATACATCAATTTATAAGACTTAGTAAAATTTCTTATAAAAAATATTTCATTAAAAAAAAAAAAAAAACTAATATTCAACTCATGAATATGAAATTACGAGCACTCTTCCTTTTAGATTTCCGTATGCCAAATTATGAGTGCATAATTAATGTAGTATACTAAATGGGGAGTTGTGAATAAAATCAAACTTAATCTTAATTAATGTATGAAGATCTTCCGTTCCATTTTTAGTATTTTTTTTTTTGAATTAGTATTTTTCCTTATGGAAAATTATTAGGTACTCCCGGAGTACCATAAATGCGTACTCCCTCCTCTCACATAAATAGTGGGTCCCACTATGAATTTAATTAGTGGGACCCACCATTAATGTGAGAGGAGGGAGTACGCATTTATGATACTCCGGGAGTACACAATAAATGATTGCATCACATAAATGATTGCATCACACATCTATGGTTCGGTCGCCCTGCTTCTTGATTGGAGCATAAATGTACTCTCCAAAGTGGTTCGGACTTTTTAACCCAAAAAAAAAAAAAAAAAGAAGTGGTTCGGACTTACGCTACAACTTATAAGTTTAGAGCCACAAAAATTAAGTGCAACTTTTAGCATCTCCCATGTATTTATACATCAGTATAGTTTAATCACTTTTGCTATTCAATTAACATTTATACAATATTTCATTGATGAAGACTCAAGATGGAAAATTTGCTGCTGTAAGTATTATTCTCTTTCAATGCCATAAATGGTAAAAAAATAATAATAAATAAAATGAGAGATCGTGTAGCTCTAATGTTACTCCTATTACATTTTCATAATTTAAGTGGTAATTTATATAGTTTCCAATCATAATACATCCACATTCTCCCACATTTTTTTTATAAGAAAACTTATTCAAACATTAATTTTACATAATTAGATGACTAATTTTAAAGAAAGTATTTGGTATCAAATAATATTATGTTAGCTGTATCAAAATATAATAAGTGTGAGGTATGTTAGCAGAGAATAACTAAGCACTAACAACTAAAAGACGTGTTAGTGGATAGTTATTTTTGTATACATGTCTCTCGTTTATTGGATTTTGATATAGATGACGTGGTATCATTTTATACAAAAAAAACTTTTTCCTAATTTTAAAAGCCTAAATTAACATTCCAGATTTAAGATCCTTTAAATTAATCTTACAAGGTTCTTTCAGCTCATATTTTCCCTCTATCTCTCATAACATAAATCAACCATTTTGATCTGCATTTGTCTCTTGCTAAGGGCAGTCTCTAATTTGTTAATATCTTCCCTTTTGTGTGCGCTTTACAAATCATCTTTCCAACTTTGCCTTATTTGAACATATCAATGATCACTTTTTATTTAAGTAATAATATTTGGTTCTTATAAACATCTCATAAAGACCCATTAATTCTAAGTGAGACGAGATATACGGTTGACAAAGCATTGTAAACACCAATTAAAGATGAAATGAAAATTACAAGATGGTGCAAGCATATGTGTCATGACAGGGCTCTCTAATCTCACAGAATAGCAATGCGTATGGAGGCAAATTATACCCATGACTATGAGTCCCAGCCATGTACTGTATCTTCGTTTCCTCTTCTTTCTCCGTTTCTTCTTTGTCTTCTGCAACGCTCACTATGCTCGCATAGCCTACTTTCTTCCTTAACAACAATGCAAGTTTAGCTGTATCAATCCCCTCGCCTTTTACCTCTATTTGGTCCTTGTCTTGACCTTTTAAACATGCTGATTCCACCCCTGAACATGTCCAATGTAACTTGTAAAATAATTTTAAGTACAACTATATATAGTTAAAAAGAGGATCAAGTAGTATTTGTAATTGTAAAAAATTGTTCCAAATTTTGTGATACAACTACGTACGTACGTGGTTTTATTTGTTACCTGAAATGCCGACTGCTATCTTCATTGCTTTTTTACGGGCCTCATCGCCTTTCTTAATGCGAAAAAAACACCTCTGCCCATCCATGGACACCCTGATGACCACCGTTTGCTTAAGAAAGAAAACATAAATATAATCATATATAAATATTGATGCAATTTTGAAGTAGCAAATACTTATTTTCTATTAGAAAGTTGAGCCGTCACTAGTGCATTCCTAGCAAATAAACTTTTTCCGATTGCATACCTTCATGCTTTTGGTTTGTTAGAAATGATGGACCAAAAAGCCAATCAACTTGTGGGAGAGAATAGAATTTGGAGGTCTGCCATTTATAGGCCTCCAAGTGAACAGTTTGCTGGGGGCTATAGGAACTCATGAGGACCATACGGGATTCATGTTTCATTGTAACGTGTTTATCTTTGCAATTAAAGGAAAATGTTAAAATTATTATCAATTTAAATAAAAAATGTTATAAATGATATCACAGTAAATGTTACTAGTGTCAAATTAAACAATACAACATATAAACTTCAAAATTATATCAATTTATATAGGACTTAAAGATTAATAAAATTTGGGTAAATTGTACATTACATCTCTAAAGTTTGGGGATGTTTAGAGTTTACACCCTAAAGTTTCAGACTTTGAAATTTATCCCTTTAAGTTCTATTCTATTTGCATCAATTGCCTTTCCATCCTTATTAGCAAAAAAGTGCCACATAAACTTGTCATGGGTATTTAATTTGTTCAATAAAATGATGTAATCTAATTTTTGTATCCTAAAAAAATTAAAAATCACATGACATAAAAAAGTGTAGCATCATTTTATTGGATGAACTAAACACGCGTAGTAAACTTATGTAACACTTCACAAAATATATGGATGGAGTGACAATGCAAATGAAATAGAACTTCAAGGGGTAAAAATACAAATTTTGAAACTTTAGGGTGTAAAATCAAAACACTCCCAAACTTTAGGGGTATAGTTTGCAATTTAGCCTGAAATTTGCTATAAACATAATATCATTAAAAAGAAAACTAATATTCTATTAATGAACTTGAAATTATGAGACCACTCTTCATTAGATTTCCGAAAACCAAATTGTGAGCACACGGTTAAGAAAAGATTACACGATAGAGCAAAAGGATGAATCATATATAGTAGGGGTCCCTATTACCTAATCTCAAAACTACTACAACTATATATAGTAAAGAGGTTCACATGGTGTTTGTAATTGTAGTGCGTTTCTAGCATAACCTTTCCAATTGCATACCTTCAATGGTCTTAGTCTGGGTTTGTTAGAAATGATAATATATGGTGATGGACCAAAAGCCTCTCACCATGTGGGAGAGGATGGTATTTGAAGGTTGGGGAGAGAGACAGAGTACTATTTTTGTTTTGAAGTTTGATGTGCTAGTTAACACTGATATTTATAGGCCTCTTCGGAGGCTTGCATGAGTGAACAGTTTGCTGAGGGTTATTGCAAGTATTATCAATTTTAATGGTTAAATATTGGCGTCACAATAAATGTGAATATTAGTAACCAATTACACAATATAACCTATAAATTTCAATTTTACTTTTTTATTTAAAAATTTTCTATTTAAAAATGGACACATCAATTTTTAAGACTTATGGTATAGTCAAATTTAAAAATGGAAACGTCTATTCTTCTTTCTAAAAAAAAAAAAAGACGAAGAAGAAGAAGTGAAAAACGAGAACAAAGAAGTTAACTCTATTTGGTTCTTCAAAGTTTTGTTTTCAATTTTCATTTTCAAAAATTTGTTTTCTGGTGTTCTCATTTTTGTTCTCAAAACCCACTTTTCCAACCCAAAAAACAAGTTGTATTGTTTGGCACCAGAGTTTCTGGTCTATCTTGTTTCTATTTTTATTTTTTACCTATTTTTCAATTAAAAATTCACCACCACACCCACACCGCAGGTAAAGAATTCCACCAACACAGCAAACCAAAACCCACCTCTATCACTACCATCACAAGAAAACTCAACGATAAGTTAGAATGCACCACCAAGTAGCAAACCCAAAACCACCACCTTCAACACCAGTGCACCACCAATGGTACAAATCAACTAAAATCCTATTTTTAAGCCCATGGTGGATACTCCTCAATTCAAGCCATATGTCTACATTAATTACCACCACCCACATTCATAGTCACAGCCTAGATTCACCATCACCAAACCCAATCGGTTTAGAACCAAAAAAAGAAAAAAGAAAAAAAAAAAAGAACGAGAGAGAGAGGGAGAGAGGCTTTTGTTTGATGGGGCCTACAAAAAACAGAAAATTAAAACAGAAAACCTACTGAAAATGGGGGAACCAAACTGGCATCTCCTATGCATTTATCCATTGGTATAGTGTAGTCTCTTTTGCCATTCAGTTCATATTTGACATGAAGAACCACAATGCTTCATTAAACATAGCATATATAAAGTTCATTGAACATAGCATTATGTAGAGTATTATAGGGAATTGGTGATTCTCATCCCCGCTACCATATTTTTATCTTTGATGGAAAAGTTGCCGCTTTAAGCATTATTCTGTATCGACGCCTTGAATTGGCAAAAATAATAATTAAATAAAATGAGAGATCGTGTATCTCTAATGTCATTCCAACCTTTTCATAACTCCCGTATAAATTTATATAGCTTCTATGATACGTCCACAATCAAAATTCAAAAACCTTCTTTTCTATGAAAACTTCAAACATAAATTTTACATAATTAGCTCTAGGTGATGTTTGATTTTAAGAGCCTAAAATATATCCCTTTTTTTAAAGTAATTAATTATACTTGGTTCTTATAAACAGCTCATAAAGAACCAATAATTTTGTTTTCTTTTTTTGTCGGAGAATCAAATACCCATTAATTCTAAATTAGGTACATAGGACATATGCTTGCAGTATGACAGAGATGTGCACTACAAAAAACGGGGTGTTCAGGCTGCGTTTTTTTGGGCCGCGTTTTAAAAAATGCGGCCCAAAACTGCCTAAAGCCCCGTTTTTTAAAAACGGGGCTTAAAGATAAAAGGTCCAGCCGCGTTCGCTCAAACGGGGCCTTAGCCCAGGTCTTAAGCCCCGTTTTTGACAGGTGTAGCCGCGTTTTTGTTGGGCTGGTCTTAGGCCGCGTTTTATTAAACGCGGCCTAAGGTTGTGTCTGAAGCCGCGTTTAAAATGCGGCCGAAGGGCGGTTTGAGGCCGCGTTTCTGTCGCGGCTATAGGGCCGGGTCTTGGGCCGCGGCTCAAAAAGTGCGGCCTTAGACTTCACGGGCCTATAGTCGCACGTTTTAGGCCGCGGAGTAAAACGCGGCCTAAGAAAGCGCGGCCTAAGGCCAAACGGGCGTAAGGCCGCGTTTTTATGTCTTATGGCCGCGTTTTAAAAACGCGGCCTCAGAACCCTTTTTTTGTAGTGGTGGTTGACGAAGCATAGTTAAGAACAATTAATGATGAGTGAAAATTTTTAATAGAACAAAAGAGAGAGCATATAAATTCATTGGGCAAATGCATAAACTTCAAATTGGGATGAACCTAAGAATTTAACATTTATAAAATAGAAAATATATTCAACACTACTGTCTATTTCATTAATTCACAAACGATTAAGGCTAGCTAGTTTTAATTATTATTGCATGCTGGACTCTTAACACCTTCAAATGAAAAAGTCTTTTGGCCTTTTCTATAGAAATCATGAAAGTAAATCATTTTCCTTTGATTTATCTAAATTGGTTCCATTTTCTGTTTGTGTGGAGCTAAGGTTACTTCAAAAGCCGTCTTTGTGTACATACAACTAGCCAAAATAAGTGAGCCCAAACTATAAATCTAGACACTTGG
Source organism: Quercus wislizeni (assembly GCA_023055345.1). Taxonomy (NCBI): domain Eukaryota; kingdom Viridiplantae; phylum Streptophyta; class Magnoliopsida; order Fagales; family Fagaceae; genus Quercus; species Quercus wislizeni. The sequence continues at coordinate 6,250,063 of JALGQJ010000010.1, forward strand.
GTTCTTCGTAATTGTTAGGGAATATTATGTAACACACATTCCACCAACAATCAACCTACAATTTCAAGTGTGGCTAAATTGTCCTTATTGTCAAATAAGAAACAACTAAAAATAGATTTGGATTTCTCAATGACTAGAGAAAAATAACACCAATGATTTATATAGAAACCAAGCTCTGATATTATACTAGAATACATCTCCATCGCCTCAAGAAGGATAGAGGACTTGATTTTATATATATATATATATAAAAGTCATTTATTTATATTTATTAGCAAACATTTATTTTTTAGAAACTTTTTGAGCAGACTATAAGTACAGCAGATTATTCAGATATTAGCTGCTAATCTAAACGAGGATATATATGTGATCATTGTAGTTTCCTGAAAACGACCATGTCCGCTAGCTACATTCACATATGAATAATGCAAGTTGGAAACCAGTGAGAACCTCACATATCAGCCACGTATCTCTCTTGTTTGCATTGCTTTTTACTTTTATCCATAAATAATAATTACAATATGAATTGAATATGATTGATGGAACGCAATTAAACCAATAATGAATGAGAAATGAACTACTCTTCTTTCTTTTCTTCTAGACGTGGTTTCCCAAACATATGCCATCATCCAAGTGGACCAAAGCGAAGAATTTGTAGTTGCCACTTGCCATTTGTTTTAGGTCCAGGAACCAATCTTGAGCTCTATGAAAATGTCTATTGAACTAAAGTATGGGTTCGGAGTTAGCGTACAAACTTAGGAAGATGTTATGCTCGAGCATCCATTTGTGTTATTAGGCCATTTTAATATGAAAATTATTAAGGGAGCCCTATCCTAATCATGCATCTATTTGAATTAAAGAAAACGCACCTAAGGCAACATCACATCACATCATGAAGCAAAAGGAAACAAAGTGAAATTCAAATTCAAATCAGAAATAATGTCAAGCAAAATCAGAGCACGCAAAAGCAAAGAAATATTTTTATTTCGAAGTCATATTTAAAGCTTGATTATAGTTGAATCTTGATTAATTATAGTCACATGATCACGGATTGGCCCAAATGAGGATAGTTTTAATTGTTCAAACTAACTATCATATTATCCCCCCCCCCCCCCCCCCCCCCCCCCCCCAAAAAAAAGAAGTTAATAGTTTAAAATTAAATGCTGACAATATTCCAAACCATTTTAATACATATCTCATTACTTCTTTTGTAGGTTCTAGGTTCTATAAGTGAACTAAACCTGTCCAAAAGAGAAGAATTGGAGCAAACAAACTTGTCAGGTTTCAAAATCACACTTTTATTTTTCTAGGAAACGAAAACTTGTTTTGAAAAAAAGAAAACAAAAAGAAAAAGATAGAAAACAAAAACTACGTACGGAAACAATGTGGAAAATAAAAAACATAACGATATGATAACCCAAGAAAACCAAACCGGTAAAAAACCTGGTGAGGATTTAACCTAACTATTTTTAAGATAAAACAGATCCACTATGAAAGAATTGAAGTTTTACAATAGTGATTTAGACCACTAACATCCTATTTCTACCTCGAGTAGAAAACTTACTACCACGATCACGTGACAACTCCGAGTCCATAGACTACTTCTTTCTTTGATCCATAGCAACCACAAGTACTCCCACTTGTGTTTTTCTTTAAACTCTTTATGCAGCAACTGAAGCAATCACCAAGCTCTCGACATCAATCTTGATCTTGATAACCCTAAGTGTGTATGAAGGTAAACATCTCTACATCTCACAAGAGATTCACACACACAGCATAAACAACAACCTAAAAACGTGGATAGGGTTTTTCCTTTTATACTTAAGGCAAAACATAAAACCCTACACATCATATGGACTTGGGCTGAGTTGGAAAATTCTGCAGAAAAACATTCTGCACGAGGTTCGATCGATCGAGTCTAATTTTCGATCAATCGAGCCTTGTAGAAAGTGAACATTAATTTTCTGCAATTACTCGATTCCAACTTCACAATAAACATACTTTGAGCAGCCTAAATCTGGACTTTAAGTTTTGATCATGGTTTGCCAACATTACATATTGAAGTTCTAAAATATTTAGATCCTAAATTCTTAGAACCTAACAAAACACATAATATAACGAAAATGCTTAAAGTTACAAAAACAGCCCATTACAATAAAATTGCCCAACCAAAAACAATTCAACCTAACTACTATCTATCAATTGCAAGTGTAGACAGCAGCACGGTTGAATCAACCTGTATATTCTTGAAACACTTCAACAAACACATAACCACATAAAATAAAAGACATATATCATGAATAAATTCTTGATTTCACAAAACATAAAATAAAAGACATATATCATGAATAACCTCATAATATAAGTCAATAGCAAATGTAGCACAATGTGAAACAAGAAACAGGGAAAAAAAAAAAAAAAACATAATGTCTCCCCCTAACATATACATCACATAAAAATAAATACATCTAGATAAATACATCATGAGCCAAAAAATAAATACATCATGAAGCAACTAGATACAATCTAAAGATTCAAAGCTCCAAAAAACTCAAAATCTCCCCCTATCTCCATCCATATGTACTCTCCCTTTTTGTGACAAATTGCCAAAGGGAAATCAAGACTCATCATCAAAAGGAGGTGGTGGAGGAGACCGTCTAATGCTTGCCAAATCCGCACGTAGGGCTTAAAGCTCCGTGAGCACATCCACCAAAAGCTGACTATGAGCCACCTGAACGGTTAAGACAGTGTCCAACATACTCCAAATGCTAGAATCACCAGAAGTAGAAGGTGGAGGATCAACAGCGGTCGTCGGATCAACATACTCCTCTGTTGTGGGATCACCTAAAGAAGGAGGAGAAGGAGATGCAATACCCAAAGAAGACTCTACACGAGGGCGTTTAGAGCTAGCTTCTCATTTAAGCAGCTCTCTACCTAAGGAAGGTGGCACCTATGGGAGCTATAATGTGTATGGGCTCAGATGTAGGAAAATCCTCTACTCCTAATGTAACAAAATCTAATGAATAAAAACAAGGAAGAAAAGAAAATGTGCAGTAGAACTACTCCTATGAACCTTAACCAAGGATCAAATGAAAAGAGTAGGAAAACTCATAGAAGCATCTGTCACAAAGGCATACAAAAATGTATATCTCTCAATAGGAATGATGTGCAAGTGGGAGATGGGCCAGATGGAATGACAAGAAATCCGAAAAAACAAGTAATGAATCTCGGTTAACTCATGAGAGGTAATCCGAAGATCAGTACCCCATTGAATGGAAGTACCGATGAGATATGATTTAATGTCATCAAGAGGAGGGGTCTCATCATAAGGGTACATAGGCTGTTGTACCTTAGGTACCCCAAGAGTAGAGGCCACTATCAAAGGAGTAATGACATACTTTTCACCTAGTATCCAACTCATCACATATTGAGTGTTGGAATCATTGGAGTGGATATGGAGGTTCGAGTAGAACTCTCTAATCAAGGTAGCCGGAGGAGGATGATCTATATCCAACAAAGGTAACCAGCCCCTACGCTCAAAGTTCCTCCAAATTTCCGGATCTAGCTCATCTAACAATATTTTCCTCTTAGCCCAAACTGATTTAAAGATTTTCAGCTTCTCATAGGTTTCTTGTTTTTTCTCAGTTCGAAACCTATCACTCTCAAAGGCTGGAGTAGAAATTAAGTGGTTTTCCTATAGGCTCTAGTCTTCCTAACCATGATGCTAAGAGTTGGAAAGGATAGACAGAAAAGAATCCAAAGAAAGAAAACAAAGAAAACCAAGGACAAACTGCATCAAACAAGGTTAGAGAGAAAACAACAATTGAAATTATCACTCTATATGATGCATGAATAGAATAAACACATGATGCATGCTTTAATGCATTGAAAACGGTCTAATTATACTTTAAAAACCAAGAATTGACTTGAACATAGAGTTTATAACAACAACCCCAAATTTTGAAAACCCACTTTCAAAAATTTAATCAAATTGAGTAATTAATCATTACACTAGATAGAAATCATCATATAATGGCATAATCAATCAATTTCACAAGTCAATTTCACCAAATTAAGCCCAATTGAACAAAATCCCCAAAGTCGTGTAGTTACAAGCCCTTGAATTTCAAATTGTTCTCAAATCACCAAATTAATCAAATTAAAGCATGGTAAACTTGTTTACATCATCTTAGAACAAAAACCCATTGATCAATTTGGATAGAAAACAACTTAAAAATAAAAAACCCCAAATTCTTATAAGTCTGAAAATTTCCCTAAAAATGCATGAAAAAAGTGAATAAACTAAAAAAATAAAGGGTATAAAGGTCTTACCGGCATTAGAAGACAAAAACCTTGAGAAAAATTTGGAAGGAAAACGACAAAAGTTTGACTTGAATTTGGATCGGTCGAAGAGAGAGAGAGAGAGAGAGAAAAGCTTTTTGAAAAGTTTGAAAAAAGTGAATAACACATGAAAAAGCATGTTTCAAAAAAATCTCTAAACAATTTTTCATTGGTCAAAAATTAGATTTGATCGATCGAAAATCACATTCAATCGATCCAGCATCAATCAAGCAGCGACCGAACCAGGCAGATTCAAACTAATTTTTTTATCACAATTTCAATTGGTCGAGCAGCAGGTTTGATTGATCGAAAATATGGAAAAATCAATTTTTTATTTTTATATATATAAAACTGAAATTACTTGTTATTGAAAGTAGAATAAAACACTTACAGTAGTAGTAGTGATTACAAGTTGTCAACAGTTACAAGGCTTAGGAACTAGAATTAGTTATAAGCTTTGTAGAGATAGTAGAGATGTAAGGAAGTTGTAGTAAGCAAGGAAATCTCTCAAAGAAAGGCTCACAAAGGATAACTCTCTCTAGGAAAGAAGTCCTGAACTAAGCACTACTAAAACTTGCTTCAAATATAAGGGACAACCCCCCTTAAATAGGCAAAAATTCGGAGTGAACAGTGTCATGAACAGTAACGGGTGAATAGTGATAGTGAATAGTAACAGTGAATAATGACAGGTGAATAGTAAATTTCTTTTTTTTTTTTTTTTTTTTTTTTTAACTCGCTTATCTCTTTCTTTAATAATATTAATTTCATGCTGTAAATCATTAACAGTTAAATCTTTGGATTTTTCTTTATTAAGTCTTTTAAAAGTTTTTTCAAAACTTAAAGTTGATTTTTGTTTTTCATTTTCTTTACTTTTAGTCAGAGTTTTAACAGATTTAATATTTTTGCAAGGGATCATTTTTAACAGATTTAACAAGTTTAAAGAAGAAAAATCATCTTTCAAGGAATCAGACGAATTATTTGATTCAAGGATTTTAAATAGTTCTTTTTGATTTTTATTATCAATTTTTAGTATGTTAAACTTATTTTTAAACTTACCAAGTTGTTCAGAAACATTTTTCTTTTTAACATGAAAATCATTAGGTTTAACAAAGTTGTTTTTGTATCTTTTATATTTTTTATGAATATAACTTTTGTGACTCTTATCATGTTTCTTCCCTTTTTGTCTGGAAGGAGCAATAGGAGGCAAAGCATATTGTTCACAAAAATTACCCATTTTATATTTAGGTTTTTTCTTAACTTGTAAGTGATATGTTAATATTTTTTCATTATTACACATACTAGTACCAAATTTTTTTATAGCACTAAAAATGTCATCATAAGTTAGATTATCACAATTAAGAGAATCATTTTTACCCATTAACACTTGTTTTACCTTACAAGCAAGATTGGAGGCAGACCGTCAATGAGCCTTTCTTTCCAATAAGGCTTATGGCAATCTTTTCGAAGCATAATCCTGGAAACAAAAACATCTTGATACCATTTGTAATCAGTCATAGTAGAACATCTTAAGTTTTTTAACAAGTTAGAAACTCGAGGTGAAATATTAGGAGTACCAACAAAATATTTAAGAATGCTATAAATCAGAGTATCCAAGTCATCAAGAACACTGCAACCAATATTTTTAACAAAAATAGGCAAACCTGTAGGATATGAATCCCACCATTCACAAAGAGTACCAGAAAAACCAGTAACAAGTAAATTAACAATATCAGATTGATCAAGATCATGGTTATTTTGGTAAGCAATACCAACATCAGACATATGACTCATGATTTTTTGTTTAAACAAACCATCAATATTCCATTTGTAAAGCTTATCAGCAGAAATAGAAAATTGTGTTTGAAAAACTCTTTCTTTAAACTGCATATCAGGAGGAGTAGGCTTTGAATACCAGTTTTTTGTAAAAGACATGGGTTTTGGATTTCCAACAAATCTTTTAATTTCTGGTAGATCATTATCCAAAATCCTTTTAGCAGAAACAGATGAGGCAGTATTAGAATCAGTATGTTCGTCAGAAACAATTTCTTTTTCATTCTTTGAAATAGTGCAAGTTGTACTTCTAGAAGTACCTTCAGTTTTAATCTTTAAATCAGAAAGCATTTCGTCAACAACTTTAAGCATCTGAGAGGTTTTAAACATAACTTTCTCTTTTTGACTAGATATATTGGTCACGGGTTCCTCAATTCTTTTAAAAACAGATTTTTCAGAAATGGAAACAGTATCTTCAACAATCTTTTCTTCAATACAAGGAAGTTGTTGGCCAATGGCATGTAAAGATTCATTAGTAAAATTGTTTTGTTCAATAATACTAGTGATAGGAGTTTGATCATCGGAAATTTTGAAAGGAGTGGCTTTAACTTCCATCTTTTGATCTTGACAATTTACCAAAACTGTCTCAAGAGGCGGATGGGTAGATCGAACAACGGATTTATCAGCTGCTTTAACAAAATTTGATTTCTTTATCATACTCAAATGTTGTTTTAAAACTTCATCATTCGAAACATAATGATTTTCAAGAAAATCAAAAAACAAAATATGTTTTTTCAATTGATTCATCTTTTCTAACCATTTACTCTTAACACGATCTTTCTCAGACTGAGCAAAATTATCTTGGAAATATTTTCGTTTAGCTCGGTTTTTTGAAAGCATAAACTCATCATACAAAGGAATCAGGTCAACTTTAAAATCTTCATTTAAAACAGTCAAGACTCTTAATTGCTTAACATTATCAATGAGAGAAAAGTTAGAGTCAACAGATTTACCACCATCTTCTTTTTTACTAGCAATTTTGCTATAAGGACAGGAAGCTTCAGAATAGTGGTTAAAATAAACATGATCATTCAAAGAAACATTAGCCATACAAGAAATGTTATTTTTAAAATTCTTAGTTTTAGCATCATGTAAAAACATGAGAACAAAAGCACCACGTTTTTCAATATTGTGATCTTCATCATTTACAATATCAGGAGGACAACCAGTCCTGGAGCTGATAGAAGAGTTGGATCTCCACAATCTATCCATACTATCCTAGTTTTAATACTCAATTATCATGTTTTTCTCACAATCCTTGCATTTCGTAACACATACCCTAACCAACCTTATACCTCTCATGACCTAAACGCCCTCTCTTGGCTCAAACGGGCCTTACAGTTCGGTTCTAGGAATTCACTTTACGACTAGGGTGGCGCCAACGACGGTAAGAAGGGACACAACAACGGAGCACCAAAGTTTCGGGTAGACACAGACGGAAAGATAGAGAACACAACACCACTATTACCGGCCAAAAAAGAGTGGCTCTGATACCATAAAAGGGGAAGAGACACGGCGTTGGAAGCGGAAGCACAGTTATACAGTGATAATATAACTTGAAAGTAATGCAAGTAAAAGTAATGTAAGTAAATGCAAAGCTATAAGACCAGCCAGGTAGGCGGCAGAGCTAGCCAAGTAGGGGGTATAGCTTGTATAGTTAAAGTAAACTAAAGAAATTTAGAACCGTCCAGGATGGCGGTAATCCGTCCAAGGTGGCGGTAGCAACAAGTAGTATAATGAATATAATGAATATAAAACTGAAATTACTTGTTATTGAAAGTAGAATAAAACACTTACTCCTCAAAGCACAATGTTTTATGAAAAGAATGCATGAATATGAGATGAAAAGTTTTTCAAAAACCCTTGAATTTAACCTAGATCTTCCAAGAACAAGATTTTTAATCAATTTGTCCTTAGATCTCAAATTTTAAACACATTTTGCACTAAAATTAAAGAACTTTTAATCTTGGATGGCCACAACAAGATCACACACAATATCATGTACTAAGTTTAGCAAAGAGATGCTATCTACAAAACCTAGACCAATTTTGTCTAAGGGAGACTTCTGAGCACTCAACATGTGATCAAGTTTGGAACTAGTAGACCTATTTGTTTGTTCTCTAGCAACAGATAATTCAAGTTCTAAGTTCTTAACTTTATCAAACAAAAACATATTCTTAGTCTTCACCTTATTTAGCAATTCATTAGCATCAAACAGTTTCAATAATAAATTTTTCTTATCAAGTTTAAGAGAAGCAATTTTCTTTAAGCCTAAATCAACATTCATTGCATCATTTGCAGCAACTTTGCAAAGTTTATTATAGGCTTCTTGCAAATCAGCATTCTCAAAAAGTTCCCTATCAAAAGGGTTCTCATCAACCATAACACTTTTATCAACTATAGTAGTAGCTGTGAAAGCAATGAAGTTTTCATCCTCATCACTACTAGACTCATTATCAGAAACATCATCATCACTAAGCGTTACAGCCATAGCTTTACTCTTTGATCTTAAGAATGTAGGACATTTTGATTTCACATGACCATACCCTTGACAACCAAAACATTGTTGACCCATAGAATTATTAGAGGTTTGAGCTACTTTCTCTTTAGGTTTTTCAATCTTGTTCACTTTAGTAGGTTCATTCCTCCTAAAATTCTTAGGTTCAGCATTATTTTTACCTTTTCCCTTCTATTATTGTTCCTAAGAAAGTTTCTAAAGTTCTTGGCAAGATAAGCAATCCCTGTAGCAGAGAGTTCATCATCAAATCCATTTTCATTAATTTCATCAACAGACTTAAGAGCCATTGATTTGGATTTGTTTGTCTTAGGTAGGTCCAACTCATAAGACTGGAGAGATCATACAAGTTCATCAACAAAAATGGAGTCCACATCCTTGCTTTTAGTAATGGTAGTCACTTTGGGTCTAAAGTCCTCAGTCAAAGATCTAAGTATCTTCTTAACAATCTTAGATTGATCGTAGATTTCACCCAAATTATAAGCAGAGTTAACAATAGCATTCAGTTTAGCATAGAATTCATCAAAACATTCATCATCAGACATTCTAATACTTTCAAATCTAGTAGTTAACTGCTGCAGTTTATTAATCTTAACTGCCTTGGTGCCTTCATGCATAGTTTGGAGAATATTCCATGCAGTATGAACAACCTCAACATTAGAGATTCTCTTGAATTCCTCTATAGAAACAGTATTATAAATAGCATCCATGACTTTACTATTAAAAGCAGCTGCTTCTTTCTCAGAAGTTTGCTACTCACTAACAGGAGTAGCGGGCTTCTCCCATCCATATTCAACGGAATTCCAGACTCTTTCATCAATAGATTTTAGGAATGCTTTCATCCTTACAAAGTAAATTATTGCAATATGTGGAATTTATTGCAATGAAAATCTAGTGTTGCATAAATCTGTTGCCTCGAAGTTTATTACAACAGCTTGCATTGACATTTTTGTCTTTGAAATAATACTTATTACAACGACATTAGTTATTATTGCAACAACCTTTTTCGTTGTATTAAGTCTTTTTTCTTGTCGTGATGGAGAGAATGCAAGACTTGTAGCTAAACGTTGTATTAAGTCTTTTGTTGTTGTATCGGTCCGACCTGAAATCTCTCCTCTCTTGAAGGATAACCTTAGCCTTTCCTTTCCCCTGTTGTTGGTCTTCCTCAACCCTCTTGTACTTATTAATTCGGTCCATGAGTTGGCGCACACTGGTGCAGGCTTTCCCGTCAAAGACTTCCTTAACCCGTGATTGGCTGGGAGGCCGACCTCGAAAGTGTTGATGGACACGTCATCAAAGTCACCATCTATCTTGTTGAACATTTTCCAGTATTTGTTCGAGTACGTCTTCAGAGTCTCCCCTTCTCGCATAGATAAGGATAGTAGGGAATCTACGGGCCGAGGGACCCTAGTACACGTAATAAATCGAGAGCCAAATGCCCGAGTGAGACCCTTGAAGGAATTTATGGAATTTTCCCTTAGGCCGTCGAACCATCTCATCGCCACTTGTCCCAAACTGGATGGGAACACCTTGCAAATCGAGGCTTCTTCTTTGGAATGGATAGCCATTCTTTGATTGAAGTGGCTCACATGCTCCACAGGGTCCGTTCGACCATTGTAGATTGTGAATGTTGGCTAATGGAACCGCCGAGGAAGTATTGCCCCTTCAATCTTGCGCGAGAAGGGCAACTTAGAAATCTGGTTCAACGCTTTGCTCATAGCCATTTCTCAAGCCTCTGCAAGTCGGGCTCTTGCATCTACATTCACGGTGGTGTTCCTCTTCATATGAGAAAGACTCACTATGAGGAGTCTTTGATCTACATCAATAACTACCATCCTTTTCACCATCAGAAGAGGAGTCAGATTGGAAGGGAGTTCATCTTCATCGTGCATGGCATAACTGTGATACCCTAATTTGATTGATTATGTGATGTGTGTGGGTGTGTGATGAGTCCTACATTAGGTATTTACTGAGTTGATCTGGGCTTTATTAACAACTACAAAAAACCTCAATTGTGACTAGTCCTTTTGAGGTACAGTGCAGATGTGGCTAGCGCTTTTCCTTGGGTCATTACATATGGTATTAGAGCCGGCCTGGTAATCCCGTGTGGGCTCAGAGACACTACCCCACAAAGTGGGCCCTAACGAGGACATTAGGGATTTAAGTGGGGGAGATTGTGATACCCTAATTTGATTGATTATGTGATGTGTGTGGGTGTGTGATGAGTCCCACATCAGGTATATACTATATAGATCTGGGCTTTATTAACAACTACAAGGAGCCTCAATTGTGACTAGTCCTTTTGAGGTATAGCGCAGATGTGGCTAATGCTTTTCCTTGGGTCGTTACATAGGTATCAGAGCTCTAGATTCTATAGGCAATTAGGACTTCTGATGTTTTTGTATAGGATGTGGAAGAATAGGCTTGAATCATTGGATAGTCAATGGGTATTTTATGGTTTCATAATTGTTAGGAGCTGTGTGCCTATGTGCTTAGAGTCATAAGAATAGTAAAAGCCTTAGGGTATGTTTGGTAACTGTTTTTTCCCCTTATTTTCTGTTTTTAAAAACAATTTTCTATTTTTGAGACTAAAAAACTTGTTTGACAACTCAAAATGGGCAGAAAACAAAAACTGTTTTCAAAACTCAATTTGTGAAGAAAACTGAAAACATGCAAAAGACTGTTTTCAGTTTCTAATTTTCAAAAGTCAATGAAAACACACATTTAATTTAATGAATCTATCTCATTTAATGAGTTAACATTAAAGTTCAAATCCTAATAACAACATATTTTAGTATTTTCTATTTTTTTCTTAAAAAACCATCTTTTTTAATTTCAACTAACCAAACATGTTTTTAATTTCAAAAATACAAGAAAATTGTTTTTTCTTTATATTCTCAAAAACAAGTTTTTGAAAATAGAAAACAAAAACTATTACGAAACATATCCTTAGTATCTCTTGTATACTATGATTTTTCTTTGAGGTTTATCCAACTCTAAAGTGTTGTTTGTTTGGTTATAGGAAAATGCCACACCGCAATTCTGCCCCTTCTAGTTCTGAGCCAAATCCTGAAAACCTTGAGGGTGTTTTTAATGCTATTAGAAGTCTTGCTAAGGTGGTGGAAAAACATGTTAGTACTAGTGGAACAGTTAAGCCCAACGATGCTGAGATTGAAGGATGTACTATTGAACAATTCAGGAAATTGGGTCCTCCTTCATTTTTGGGCAACCCTGATCCTACAGAAGCAGAGACTTGGATAATGCAAAAGGAGAAAATATTTGATGTGGTTGGTTGTACTAAAGTGCAAAAAGTCTCTTTTGCTTCATTTATGTTGAAAGGGGAACTAGAGCATTGTTGGAGATCCACTAAAAAGACTTTGCCACTTGAGAAAGATGAGATATTGACTTGGACTATTTTCCTTGATGCTTTTTATGAGAAATATTTTCCAGAAAGTATACGGGATGAGAAAGAAGTGGAGTTTATGGAGCTCATTCAATGTAATAAAATGGTATTACAGTATGAGGCTAAATTTACTAAGTTGGCTAGATTTTCCCCTCACCTTGTGTCTGATGATGTTAGGAAGGCTAAGAAATTTCAAAGGGGTCTACGACCAAGTATCAGAACTAGGATGGCAACCTTATGATTGAAGGCTTATTCTAAGGTAGTAGAAACTGCAAAAGTTGTTAAGAAGGAATGTGAAGACTATCAGAGGATTTGAGATCAAAATAAAAAGAGATCCAGGCCTGAAGAATCTCAAAAGGAAAATGAAAATGACAAACCATTCAAAAAGAAAACTACAATAGAACTAGAGCCTAAGGTGGTGCAACATGTAATAGAGAATCGTTCAAAGTGTGGTAAAAAGCATAACGGTGTTTGCTACCATGAAAGTAGGGCATGTTTTAAGTGTGGAAAATGGGTCATCGTATCAAAGATTGCCCAGCTTTGAAGACTGGGCCAATGGTTAAGCTTAATGATATGAATCAAAGGCCAAAAATCCAAGGACAGCTATTTGCTATTACTGGGCAAAGTGATGAGGAAACTAAGTCAAGTATCATCTCCTTATTTTCTCTTATTAAGTGAAACAATGGTTGCTAAGTTTATGTAAGTATTGTATGGTTATGACAGTAGACAAGGAAGTAATGGCTGACTTAATTCTCTTTAAGATTTGAGATTTTGATATGATATAATGTAGATTGGTTATCATGATACTTTTGAGTTTTAAATAGGGATTATATTCAACAGTGTATTTTCCATGTGGAAAATATATTATGTGTAGACAATAGGCGATTGAATAAGATGACTGAGAAAACAAAAAAACAAATGTCGATTACCCAAGATTGTCCTTAAATCAGGTTATCATCAACTTAAAGTTAAGAAGGAAGATATTCTTAAGATTGCCATTCATACATATTATGGACAGTACTGAGTTTTAGTGGCGCTAATTTGGTTGACTAATATCTCTCTTTGTTCAAGGACTAAGGTATGTCAAGTTTAGAGGACTAAACTTATTTTAAGAGGGGAAGAGTGTAATACCCCAATTTTGTTTTTATGATTATCACCGTACCTTACCATTTTAATATAGAGTTGATGTACTATATGTGTGTGCACAGTAAGATGGGAGTAGACAATTTTGTGGTGCTACAAATAGGCGAGAAAAATTAAAGTTTTAGTGCAGCAATTAAACTAATAAATAAATAAATAAAAGATGAAGATGTTTTATGGGCTTCTTGGAGACTAAAGAGATAAGCTCAAGTGGATTTTAAACTCCAGCTCACTACCCCATCAAGCCCACATCTTTGACGTATTAAAATATAAGTTGGAGGAAAAACAAAGAGAGTTTCATCACTAAGGATGAAACAAAGAGGGTTTCATCACTAAGGAGGCTAGAAGGTGTATTTTCCATTGGAGTTAAATAAAGAGGCAACCAAAGGATTCCGGGTATGATTTTTTCAATTGTTAGAATCAAAGAATCAAAGGTTTAGAATTTTATCATGGATTAAAATCTTAATACATGTATAGGACTTTCACGTTTTCAATAGGGTTAATATGTATTAAACCCCAAGTTGCCCATTGTGTGCATTCTAATAGAAGTCGTGAATTGAGAAAGGTTAGGTATATGGCTTTACATCTCCTTTTGGTTATATGTATATTAAATCGTAGGTAGCCATTGTGAGTATTTTAGAACAAAGCCACGGATTACGAAACTCAATTCATTTATATAGCTTTACGTCTTCATTGGTTTATATATATACATACATACATACATATATATATATATATATATATATATATATATACTAAATTCTAGAATTGGCCACTGTGTATATCCATGAACAAGTCACGGATCAAATCTTCAGTCATGAGGCTTTCACCTTTTCAATTGTCGTTATATATATATTAGGTGGCTTTAACGTTTTTGGGGTTATGTATATTAACTTAAATCCTAAAGTATTAGCTGCTGCCCCGAAGTTTTGATAAATTCAAGGAAACATATTCTCAGGTAGAGAAACTTTAATTTAATGTTAAAAGTGTTATTAGTTCAGCAAAGTATTTTCCTAGTGAGTTAGTTTGTATAATTCGATAAGTTTTATATTTTGTGGAGGATATTTAGTAATTTCCATGATTGATTATAGGTCCTATTTAAGAGTGTTTTGAGGCTTTTTGGAGGTCGTTTTGGCTGGATTTTCAGAGTGATTCAAGTGCTGTAAGTAATTATGCATAATATGTACAAGTTTTGTCCATTAGGTTCTTAGAAATTAAAAGTTTTCAAAAGTTTTGTATTTCAAACTTATATTTTCTAAAGTTTGTCAAAAGTATTTTTGATAAATTGAAATAGAAACTTAGACTTTTAGACAATGTTTTAAAGAGAAACTTCAAATTTTAAATAATGTTTGAATGCCCAAATCTCATTTAAAAGATGATTTCTAAACTAAACTATTTTCCGAAAATATTTGAGTTTCAAAGTAAGTTTTCTAAAACAGTTCTTGTTCTTTAAGTTTGTTTAAAACCAAGTGATTTTAAAGTCTTATTCCTATTCTCCAAATGGTATTTAAAATGTTTCTTTTAGCAAATTGGATTTTCTGATTTACTTAAGAATTGCAATATATTTATATAAACTCCCCAGTTTCTATTCGTTCCCCAAGAGAGTCAAGCATCATTTGATTTATGTTCTATTCGATATTGTGATCTTTGATATGCCTCTGTATTTGGAATAGTTGTTAATATCAAGTAAATTATTATATTTTGTATAAACTTTGCTTTTGTGATATGTGACTCAAAATAAGTGTTTTTAGAATTTATCAGATATGTGTGTAAATTCGCTCACAAGATTGTATGTGAGAAATATGTGTTGATCCCTCACCAGCAGGGGTTAGATGTTGGTATCCGCTCACAGGATTGTATGTGAGAATATCTGATGTGTATATGTGACACTATGCTTTGATCAATTATTTATATGTGTTTTCGAATGACTTTAAGATTTGATGATATATGTATTAAGTGGTTCTCTATAAGTTTGGAAAACTATATGTGATATTTTGAGTGAAATTGTGAAATCATAATACTCGTGCTTTGCTTGACTCTATTCCGTTGTGTATTCTGTATAATTACTTACTAGATGTGTGGCTCACCCCATCAATTACAATTTTCAGATTAAAGTTTAGTTGGGGAACAGAACCTTTGGATTGCTTTGTAAGGTGCAAGGTGCAAGGTAGAGCATGGGAGTTTTAGGCGAAGTCAATAATACTTGAAGTCTTAGTAAATTATCAGTTTATTTTATTTTATTTTATTTTATTTTTTATTCCGCTTTAGATTTCACTATATTTTGGAGATTATTCTAAATTATTGGAGTACGGATTTTTGTAAGAGGTTTTTAAGAGTATTGTTTCTTTGGAGTTTTAATTTATTTTGGATTAATTATGTTTAGTAAGTTATATAGTTTAGCAAGTTAGTCATGTATCTAAATTCATGTTCCATGGATTTGGGTCGTGACAATAACTCCTTCTTTAGATGATCAATCTCCCTTTGCATAGCTCTGTTGTTCTGTTCTTGAAAGACGTGAGTTCCAACTCGAAAGTGACTTCTACTAGTGTGTGTGGTGTGCAGGTTACCTTCTCGATCTCACTTGTGTTCAAGGTTAAGGAAATCATCTTATTGTTGGGAACCCATGGATTCTTGTTGATGGGGACCTGATCCTACCATAAATAACTGTTGCACTCACTATTACACAAGTTCTTCTCACAGACGACGCTAATTGTAGGGATACATTTTAAAGCCCAAACCCAATATGTAAAGGGATATAGGCCCAATGAACCCAGCACAATAAATTTATAGAGGGTGAATTGAAGAACTAGACCCTAATGAATTAGACAACAGATAAAATAGGTTTGAAAGATAATCAAGCAAAAGCCAGAAGGATTGATCTGAATAAATTCACTCTCGGCTAGGTCCAAGGAGGTAAGTTCAAGTATATATTAATTGGAGACAGCTACAAATACAATTTAGATTGCTACAGTGTTTTCTTCTATATTTTTCCGATTCCTCACTCATGGAGGATCTCTTACATTATATAGCTCCCTTTAGACTATCTTAATCCTACACTTGTTGATCATTTGAACCCCTACTTGAGTACCTGTCCCATTAGACACCCTCTTTGGTTTTGTATGAGTTGTGGTAGCCAAGGCAGCATTGTTCAGGGGTCTTCTCCATATAAATGTGACCAGAAAAGTAGTTGTAGTGCATTCAATGCGGTGGCAATAGCTTTATCTCAGATATTTCCTAGTTCCTATTCTTCTAGTATGTTTGTGAGGCTTGCCCCTAGCAGTGGAGTTTCCTGGAAGGTCACTTTGAGTGACAGGATATGTATTCGATCTGTGCTTGACTTATCTGAGGAGATATTCCTCCTCTGAACGCCTTTCCCAACCTTTCCACTGGAATATTACTTTAGTGGACTCTGAACTTAATACTCCCATAATTGTTTATTCATCCTCGAATAAAGCCCAAGGCCCAATATACGATTTTGGACCCTTATTCCTATAGATCATATAATAAATAACATTCAATTGACACAAAATTTGACATGTATATTAAGAGCATATTAAAAAGTTATAGCTCATAACCTAAGGCTTTAGCTAAATATGTAGCCAAACTTGATCCTATATATATATATATATATATATATATATTGAATTAAAAAGTTTATTTATGTAAAAAACTACCTAATTAAAAAATAAATTAATGTAACTTGTTCTTTTAATAGTGAAAATTGTCAAAATTATTTATATTTGAATTCGTTAGTGCATGTATGAAATTAACATTTCTACAGAAAATGCATTTTACACTTCTTAAAATCAAACACAATTCCATTCATTATAATTAGTTTTTAATAAAATTTTCAACATATATAATTCCAAACGCAAATTTAGGGAAAATATATTCAAGCGTGATACATTTTGTAATATCTATTTTGTTGGAATGCATTCTCCCAATATTCATTGCAAACACTATCTAAATTTTCCCTCTTGTCAAATGGGAAACAACTAAAAATAAATTTCAAGTTGTTCTCTATTGGGATGGAAAACTAACACATACCCAAGATTTATATTGAAACCAAGCTCTGATTTAACATTGAGGATTATTTATTTATTTATTTTTTGGTTACTTAAAAGAAATTTAATCTTATCTAAATGGAAATTTATCATGAAGACCCGGAGAAGATGTATATTTTAACTGTTTAAACTCTCTCTTTGTGGTTATTTCCACCGGCCGTTGATACAAAATTACATGATGGAGCAAACATATCTGTCATAACAGGGGTCTCTATTCTCATAGAATGCGTAGGGGGGGTCCATGAGGCCACCGTATCTTCGGTTCATCTTTCTTCTCACCTTTTTTTCTCTTCTTTCTTGTCTTCTGCAACGCTTACTATGCTTGCATACCCTACTTTCTTCCTTAGCAACGTTACAAGTTTAACAGCATCAACACTATCTCCTTCTACCTCTATTTGGTCCCTGTTTTGCCCTTTCAAAGCTAATGATTCCACCCCTGAAAATGTCACATACACCAACAAATGGAAAACAATTTTTAAGCACTAGTACAAGTATAATTAGAAGGTTAAAGAGTAGTGTTTTTAGTGTTGTAAAATTTGTAATATAGTATATAAACATCGCTTTGTTACTTGAAAGGCCAACTGCAATCTTCATGGCTTTTCTGCAGGCCTTCTCCCCTTCGGTAATGCAAAAAAAATTCCTCTGCCCATCCATGGTGAAGAGGAATAAATAGACGTAGATGGTCTCATTCTATTGAATCAGTCTTGAGCGACGGTACCTTTAGCTTGTGATCAAGGTAATGGAAGAAGACGGGGAACGTATACAGAAGAGGACGGATGAGGAAGTGGACAAATACAATGTAGACGATCGGTGGGGCCACGTGACATCCACATGGTGTAAATTGTGCTCAAGGGGATGGATACAATGTGGATGGCGGCAAGGTCACATGACATCCACGTAGTTTAAGTAATCCTCAAGAAACTTCAAAATGAAATATCTTGAGCCTCACGATTAACCCTGATCAATAAAATCGTTATATGGAAAGGATCTCGAAAAAATAAGTGTTTTTATGAGGATCTTCCTTATAAGGAAAAGTTCCTTTTCCCCAAGAAAGCAAGAAAGTCGATTCTACATTACTATAAAAAACCCCAAAGCCTTCATAAATCAAGGTATGCATAATTCATCCCAGCTCTAGCACTCTAGAGTTGTGAGAAGCTTTCTAACATAACCTTAGGAGGGTCTTTGGCCAGTACCACACCGGTACTCTCCTAAGGTCTTCTTGTTCTGTGTTGTGTAGGTGTTGTCTTGAAGCACGTGAGGACTGTGTGACTTACTGACGATTTTCAGCATCATTAGTTGGCGCCATTTGTGGGAAAAACATTTGCAAGCCATACTATCACTTCCCAGAAAAAGAGTTGCATGGTACTTACTTGTTCGATAGCAACCACCAAGAACACTCAAAGAGATGAACCGCATACCACCGCCTTCGAGAGGCAGGTCTAGACTTTCGCAGCAACAGTAGAACACCTCACCAACCAAAATCATGACCTAGAGGAGTAGTTGCGCCAAAAGAACGCAGCACTTAACACTTAGGAGAAGGACTAGGAAGGAATCAGCGTTGAGAGAAGGAATCAAGAGGGGCTGAAAGGAAGTAACGCCCCAAGCAGACAAGAGCGACTAGATATAAGCCGTCCATCCACTGCAGATATTGTTCCACCTCACATGGTAGCGAAGATGTAGATGATGAAAGAGAGGACATAGATCATGATGAATGCCCATAAAGGATGGGTGTCAAGCGACCTCGATGAGCTAGTCCATCAGACGGACTCGCCCTTTATGGCACCAGTCCACCTCATTCCCCCTTCCACCAAAGTTCCATATGCAACAGGTAGAAGCTTACGACAGCTCCAAGGATCCCTTGGATCACATGGAATCTTTCAAGACCCTAATGCACTTGCAAGGAGTGGCGGATGAAATCATGTGTAAGGCCTTCTCCACTACACTGAAGGGCCTCGCAAGGATTTGGTTTAGTAGGTTGACGCCCAATTCCATTGGTACCTTTAAGGAGTTAAGCTCCCAATTTGCCTCACTCTTTATCGGGGGACACAGGTATAAAAAGTCAACTACATGCCTGATAAGTATTAAGCAACGAGAAGATGAGACGGAAGGGTAAGTTTCTGTTCTCTTTATACAAGAATGACCTAAAAACTATGTCGAATGTACTCTACAGGGCTACTAAGTACATGAACACAGAAGACGCGCTGCTAGCTCGCGAAGAGAACCTAGGAAGAGGGAAAGACAAGAGGAATCCCGACAAAACAGGAGGCGAAAGATAGCAAGGACAAGAGATAGAAAGGAGGATAGGTGCTCTAAGCCTCCCACCGGAAGATTCACAAGCTTCACCCTTGACAAGTCCTGTACAGATCAAGGATGAAGGAGCCCTCCCTGGCAAGCTAAAGGGAGACCTTAGCAAAAGGTCCAGAGACAAATACTGTCATTTCCACCATCTAACTGCTATGACTTAAAGCAACAAATAGAAGTTCTTATCAAGCGAGGGAAGTTGCAAAGGTTCATCGATAAGGAAAAGACAGACCAGCCCCAAGAAACACCTGGACGGAGAGAAAACAAGCATCCCAAACCCCCACTAGGAGACATTGATAGGCCACAAACTGAATGACCCCTTGTGATAGGAATTAATTAATTAATTAGCCAAGTTATTAATTAATCAATTTATCATGCAAAGCGTGATAGCACAAACAAATCACCAATAAACTAAAATTGTAGTGGAAAATAAATGACACGGTGATTTGTTTACGAATGGGGAAAAACCTAACGGCAAAAACCCCATCGGGTGATTTTCAATTCACTACTCCCGAAACTCCACTATTATCACAACAAGCGGTTACAAGTAAGGAATCCCAAGTACCTTACCAACATACAGTTGAACCCTTACCCCAATACCCAATCGAACTTGTTCTGTAGTGACAGTTCCCCTTTCTGATGCATGGCTCCCAAGTACGTGACTAACCAATTGCACGGATCCTAGTACGCAACTTCAATCACCAATCTGAAAAGATTGTTGGCTGCAAAGTTCTTCAATTCATCCACACGATGAAGATCAGGAAGATGCTTGGTCACAAAACCCTGAGGTGTAAATACACAGCAACTTCTCCAAGAAAGAGATGAACTAGGTCAAGAACTTTGTCTCCGGTCACAATTTGCTTGAACAGAGTTTGCTCAATGCTTGTGCAACTTGTGTACTGTTTGACGGCTCTTAAAACAATCCTTTTATATGTCTAGGGTTAGGAGAAAAGAAGGCCCATAGACAGATTCACGAATCCCAAGAAAATCAAAGTTGAAATCTGAAATTCTTAAACCTCGACAGATAGGAGGTATCGAGAAGGTATCGACCAGCTGTCAAGCTTTAATGATTTTGCACTCCTTGCTTGATTTCTTGAACAGACTTGAAGGCTTCAACATTAGATCTTGAAACGTGGTTTCTTGAAGTAGTTAAACACATCCTAAGTCTACCCAAATACAAGTAGAGTGCGTTTTGTCAAAAGATAAGCCAATTACATTAAATCATGACATGTGTTCTTAACATGTGAAACACATATGTCCTACCAATCTCCCTCTTTGGCAATTTGTGACAAAACCACAACAAACAAATGAACATATGAGAGAAATCATAAGTCACTCAACTCATATTCACTTGTTGAATACAATAAAATCTATCCTAACACAAACTCTTGAAAAACTTTGCAAGAAAAGAGTTTATGACAAGTAGACTTTGACAACCTATATTTCTGAAACACTTTAAACAAAACTCATCAAGGCATCTTTGTGTGAAACAGAATAATAGATTGCATACAAATAAACAAGAAGCATGTGTATAAAGAGAGAAAAGAAACAACACATGAAAGGGTAGGTGAAAGAAAAACATACATCAACAATATATAAGAGAAAATAAGTACAATGTATGTCAATAAATGGTCACAAGACCTTATGTACAAGAACAATGTATCTAATAAAGAAAGAAAAGAAAAAGATACATAATATCCTCACTACATTCCTCAAAAAATAATAACAACACTCCCACTAACACATTGATCCCAAAAACTAACTCTCCCTCTAAGAATGACTACTCTCATATCCAAAACTACTCCCCCCTTTTTGTCACGAGTGACAAAGGGTAGAATGTCAAGTAGAAATCTCATCTGAAGCGTCATCGTCATCACCATCTGAAGCGTCATCGTCATCACCATCTGAAGCATCATCATCATCACCATCATCATCATCATCATCATCCTCAACATCAGAATTGGAAGCAACTGGATGAGGTGGTGAAGGTGTAGGCTCAGGTGCAAAGTCGCCCATAGCCACCTGCCGTCGTGCAATACGACCGACACGAACGTTCACTTGATACAACTTCGTAGAGAGTGTATCTAGGCGAGCATCCATGCGCTGCAACTGCGCCGTGACATCTCTTAAAGACACATCACCGAGAGAGGAAGTAGCGGATGCAGATGGAGTAGACCGGGATGGTGCAGAACGAGAGGAGGGTGTTGTTGAATCCGTCTGTCGCGACCGAAACTGGGCCTTGCTACCTTTAACAGTAGCGTAATCTATGGCACACATGATGGAAAAATGGTCGGAAGAGGGAAAAGGAACTGAAAAATGGTGTAAAATCCTCGTGATAGTGAAATGAAAGATGATCTTATCACGGGACGCCGAATCTAAATGAACATCTATGATAGACAGAATAAATTGTGAGGGAAAATCTATAGTGAGATGCTCAAGAAGAGATAGCAAAAATCGAGCGCGAGGCTCTGTGATGGAGTTATAGTGAGAAAGAGGATGTGACACAAATGTCATCACCATGTTCATGAATCTAGGACCTTTAGCAAAAGGTCGACATGGTGTGAAAAGACGCTCACCCCAAGCAGTAAGGCGCTCACAAAAAGAAGACATAAGCTCATCCCTGGACACTGTCCTCAGACTCTCACAGCTAGGATAGTCAAGAAACTCTATCTTAGGGACATAAAGCACATCCACAACCAGTTGCGGTGTGACAGGAATGTGCGTACCTCGGACGCGAGTGAAAAAGAGAGGTACTGAATGATCTATCCCATGCATGTTGGAGTTGAACTCCTGGATAAGCACGAGAGGACATATGACCGGGACGTCACACAGTGACTCCCATCTCCTACTGTGAATGACAGAGGGAAAGTCAGTGTCGGCAAAGTCCGACAAAATGACTTGGCGTTCTAAATGAATGCCTCGTCTAGAGAAGTTCTCCGAGAATGCCTTAAAGGCATAATCATCATGGAACCGGATAGTAGAAGGAGAAGGATCAGAAGATGAAGAAGTATCGGAACGAAGAGGGTTCCGGGCTGGAGTGGATTTACGCTTAGGTGCCACAGACATGACTAACGTAAACTAACAGAGAAGGAGAGAAAGAATGACAATCAGAAAAGAAGTACGTATGCATGGGAAAATGCATGAACATGTGACATGCAAAAGAAAATGCATCATGGGCTCAGCCCAATCCAAACCTATCAGTACACAAACATATAGCACACATCTAAATGTATAACAATATCATTATAATGCTAATGTGATGCAATGTATGAGGTTTTAAACACATTTAACTGAAAACCCATCTCAAAATTTCAATGAAAGCTCATCAATTTTGAAAAACCCCAAAATTTTTCAAAAACCCCAAAACCTAGGTTTCAAAACATGAAATGCATGAAAGATAAGGGATTAGAAGCTTACCAAGTGTAGAGAAACTTGAAAAAGCTTGAAGAATCCTTGAGGAAGAGGTTTGGAGTGAAAAGGAGAGTGTTTGGGAGATGAACAGTCGCAGACAGATCGAGAGAGATCGAAGAAATGAGAGAAGAATCGCGATTGAGAAATATATAGACCTTTTAGTAATGCTTGACAGCTGAGGTATCAAGAGGTATCGAGAAAGCTGTCGAGGTAGGTGTTGAGGATCTGGTCTTCGACAGCTGAGGTATCGAGAAGATATCGAGTAGCAAAGAATCAGATTCAAGAACAGAAGCTCGATCGATCCACCAGGTGTCGAGGAGCTATCGAGGAGGCAGGAGCTTTCTCGATCGATCCACCAGGTATCGAGGAGGTGTCAAGATTGCGTTAAGAAAAATGCTTGAGAAGCTCGACAGATAGCAAGGTATCGAGGAGGTGTCGAGCCAGCTTCTCAAAATAGTTTTTCGAGATGTGAAAAACACAGATATGAATGCAATCCAACATACAACTTAACCAATGATCCAATCAACACAAAAATCTCTCAAAATAGTCTCTTAATCCAAAAAAAAAAAAAAAAAAAATTGAGCACAAGGATCTCCAAAACACATACACACACTAAACAAGTCTAACCAATTTTATATTTCAAAAATAAGCCAAGACAATTTAGTGAGCTTACATTAACATATGTAAAACTTGTGATGGCCAAATCACATTGTATCTGCACATGTATCAAGAATAGCAAAGAATATTGCGTGTTGTGTGTGAAAAATATCGCAAGATTGCATAAGTGTGTACATGTTATGACGATTTGAGATATGAGAAAATCACTTTAACTCACACACAATCATAACTGCTTGATGGAGACTATCACCTTCAAGGTACATCCTATAACTCCCATATCTCCTAAAATACAAGCTTGCAATCATATTTAAAAGCATTTTTGATCTTTTTGCTTTTGATTTTTTTTTTGCATATTTTTCTTTTAAGTATATCATACATGGACTTATTAGAGAGAGAAAAGAAATACCCAATGATATTTGACATTCCAATTTTTGCTATGCCTAAGCACACAAATGTCATTGACATCACACTTTTGCTATGCCAAAGCATACAGATGTCATACATGATTGGTGGGTAACAATGGTGAGATGGTTATTAATGTCTTTCTCTTAGGATTTTTTAGTCATTCCTGTCAAAAAAAGTGATATGAGTGTTAAGTATAAAAGACAACTCAATCTTACTCATCACAAACAAGAGCCACAAAGCTCACTTGCTTAGTTGTGCATAGAGATGCTCATCTAAGCTACAAATGACACAAAGTTTAGAAAATTTTGTTTCAATGACCATCCAAGGTACACAAGTACCAATGTACACATAACACACACTGTTTTTGTATTTTTCTAATTTTTCAATTTTTATTTATTTAAAAAAAAAACAAAAAAAAACAAAAACTGTAAATAAACAAACAAAAACATGTTAAACAAAACAAAGCATAAAACTAGACTGACTCAAAATAAAAACAAAACACACAAGTAATGCAACAAACAAAAATAAGAAGATAGAAGAAAGTGATAAAATCACTTAGAGTCCTTTTTCTTCCACACATTGGAAGAACCTTTCCTTTGACTAAACCCTTGAATCGGAGTTAAGGGGGAAGAATTGAAACCATTCAAATTCGAAAGGAACATAAGGGCCTTGAGAAGGTCATAGAGAGGAGCTAGAGATAATTGAAGCTAATTTTGGCTTCCAGACGCTATCATGCCGTTACTCTGTTGAGTGGCTAACCACTTATAGCAATTTGGTTGAGTATGACCGGTAGCTCCACAATGATGACAAAGAAGCTGCTTCTTTTGTTTAGGCTTTTGAGAGTTAGCCTTCTTAGCCTTAGGATTTTTAGCTTCTTTCTTATCTAGTTTAGGGGGTGCTCCTAAGATAGATTTATCCTTGTCTAAATTCTCACTAGCTAGACTTATTTTAACATCAGTGTTTTCAATTATAGTATTACTAGTAGGGGGAACAAAAACAGTAGTACTAGTAGAAGCAGTATTAGAGGAAGAAATACCATACCCTAAACCTATACGATCTGAAGCAGATTTCTGAATGCTGAGCATCTCGTCTAGCTTAGCGCTTGAAGTCCTCTCCAGTTGAGCTCTGACTTGAAACAGCTCCGCCTCAAGCTTCTTATTCTTCTTAGCCAAGAAATTGTTCTCAAACCTCAGTGCTCCAATCGTCTGGTTAGCCTCATCAAACTTAGTGGATAATTCCTCACGGTCAATTTCCACATCACTAAGTTTCTTGGTGGCCAGCCTATAAAGTTTCTCATGTTTTTTAGAAACTTTGTACAATTTCTCATAGGCTGTATGGATGTCATCTTGATCATCCATCTTCTCAAACTTGGACTCCACCAATTCTTCTTCTTCGTCCACATCTTCAACAATCCCATCAGTAGGATTGACAGTGGCAGTGAAGGCATTCAAGATTCCGTCATCCTCATTGTCGGAATCTTCCTCAGGTTTAGTGTCGCTCAAGGTAGTAGCAAGTGTCTTACTCTTCCCAATGCTCTTGAGATACGTAGGACACTCATGCTTCATGTGCTCGAAGCCTTAACACCCAAAACACTTAGGTCCTACTGGCACAGTGCACTAATCACCTTCCTTAGCATCCTTCTTCCCTTTGTCTTGCCCTTTAAACTGAGAAGAACTGGATTGCCTACGGTCCTTGTCGAAGTTCCTCCCGTTGGCATTCTTCATAAATTTCTTGAACTGCCTTGTAATGTAGGACTTCATCTTGGAATCTTCATCATCAAAAGACTCATCTGTGTCACTGCTTTTTGCCTTCAAGGCCATGCTCTTGCCCTTTCCCGACTTTCCAATCCTTGATAACCCTAGCTCGTAAGTCTGCAGATTACCAACCAGCTCAGTCAAAGGAATTTTGTCAATATCCTTTGATTCTTCTATCGTCGTAATCTTGGCATGGAATCTCTCGGGTAGAGATCTGAGCACTTTCCTTACAATCTTGGGTTCAGGAATGGTTTCCCCAAGATTGAAGGCTGAGTTTACTATGTCCTTGAGTTTGGCATAGAACTCATCAAATGACTCATCCTCCTCCATCTTTATTTCTTTAAAGCTTGTAGTGAGCCTCTGAAGCTTTGAATCCTTGACAACCTTTGTACTCTCATAGGTTTTTTGGAGGATGGTCCATGCTTCCTGTGCAATTTCTGTGGAGGATATCTTCTTAAACTCCTCATTAGTGACTGCACTGAATAATGCATTCAATGCTTTAATGTTGAAGTTAACCGCCTTGATTTTTGCTTCATCCCAACTGGCCGGCGTTTCCTTTGGCTTGGTCCAACCAATCTCTACAGCTTGCCACACCTTCTCACCTAAAGACTGCAAGAAAGCTCTCATGCGTACTTTCCAGTATGTATAGTTAGTGCCATCAAATAAAGGAGGTATAATTAATGACTGTCCTTTATCCATGACAACAGGGGTCAATGGATCAACACAGCAAAGATTAAACCCTAATCAGAGTGTGCCTACTCTGATACCACTTGATAGGCCACAAACTGAAGGACCCCTTGTGATAGGAATTAATTAATTAATTAGCCAAGTTATTAATTAATCAATTTATCATGCAAAGCGTGGTAGCACAAACAAATCACCAATAAACTAAAATTGCAGCGGAAAATAAATGACACGGTGATTTGTTTACGAATGGGGAAAAACCTAACGGCAAAAACCCCATCGGGTGATTTTTAGTTCACCACTCCCAAAACTCCACTATTATCACAACAAGCGATTACAAGCAAGGAATCCCAAGTACCTTACCAACATACAGTTGAACCCTTACCCCAATACCCAATCGAACTTGTTCTGTAGTGACAGTTCCCCTTTCTGATGCACGGCTCACAAGTACGTGACTAACCAATTACACGGATCCCAGTATGTGACTTCAATCACTAATCTGAAAAGATTGTTGGCTGCAAAGTTTTTCAATTCATCCACACGATGAAGATCAAGAAGATGCTTGGTCACAAAACCCTAAGGTGCAAATACACAGCAACTTCTCTAAGAAAGAGATGAATTAGGTCAAGAACTTTGTCTCCGCTCACAATTTGCTTGAACAGAGTTTGCTCAATGCTTGTGTAACTTGTGTACCGTTTGACGGCTCTTAAAACAATCCTTTTATATGTCTAGGGTTAGGAGAAAAGAAGGCCCATAGACAGATTCACAGATCCTAAGAAAATCAGAGTTGAAATCTGAAATTCTTAAACCTCGACAGATAGGAGATATCGAGAAGGTATCGACCAGCTGTCAAGCTTTAATGATTTTGCACTCCTTGCTTGATTTCTTGAATAGACTTGAAGGCTTCAACACTAGATCTTGAAACTTGGTTTCTTGAAGTAGTTAAACACATCCTAAGTCTACCCAAATACAAGTAAAGTGTGTTTTGTCAAAGGATAAGCCAATTACATTAAATCATGACATATGTTCTTAACATGTGAAACACAAATGTCCTAACAGACATAAGGATGATCGTAGGAGGAACCATGACATCTAGCTCGTCCAAAAAGGCATGCAAAACTTACCTGCGGATGGTCTAGAATGTCCAGTTGACGGAATTCATCCTGAAGATGGCACGGATAGACAACCCTGTCGTTGGGTTTATAGAGGAAGATGCTAGGCGCCTCCACCACCCTCACAATGATGCGCTTGTGGTTAGCATTCGAGTAAGGGACTACAACACCCACTGAGTCTTGGAGGATAATGGGAGCCTTGCCGACATCTTCTACTACCCAACGTTCCAGCAGATGAGGATTGATAAGGCTGATTCTAGTTAATGCACTACTTGTCGGATTCGAAGGAACAAGAGTACACCCACTAGAAGCAGTCACTTTGTCCGTAACAGTTGGAGATTACCCGCAGCAAATCACCAGGGATGTCACATTCCTGTTTGTCTACTGTTCATCCGCTTAAAATGCCATATTGGGTCGTCCTACCCGTAACTCATGGAAGGCTGTAACCTTGACTTACCACCTAATGATAAAATTCCCAGCTGAGTATGGAGTGGGAAAAGTACGAGGAGATTAGGTGGCGGTGCACAAGTGCTACATTACCATGTTGGAGATGGACGTCCATTTGCAAACTATGTGTGTAGAGGAGCAGCAGATGGTGGCGGAACTGGTAGAGGAGTTGAAAGGAGTAATCTTGGACAATGCCAGGCCCGAACAAACGACCAAGGTCGGAACTTTGGCTAGCCTGCCGATTTGTCAGGCGCTCACAATGTTCCTGAGGGAGTACCAGGATGTATTCACCTAAAGCCATGAGGATATGCCCAGAATCGATCCTTCGATTATAGTCCACAAGTTAAATGTATCGCCTTCCTTCTCTCTAGTTCGACAAAAGAAGCAGATATTCGCATAGGAACTAGACAAGGCCATAACCGAAGAAGTTTGTAAGTTATAGGAAGTAGACTTAATTCAAGAAGTATACTACCTTGACTAGTTGGCCAACGTAGTGATGGTTAAAAAGGCCAACGGAAAGTGGAGGATGTGCGTAGACTTCACAGACCTGAATAAGGCATGCCCCAAGGATAGCTACCCACTTCCACAGATTGACGTTTTGGTAGATTCGACTACTAGACACTGGTTGCTGAGTTTCATGGACGCATTCTCTGGGTACAACCAGATCAAGCTGGACAAGGCCGACCAAGAGAAGATGTCATTTGTTACCAGCCAAGGTCTCTTCTACTATAATGTGATGTCATTCAGGCTCAAGAACATGGGCACCACATATCAAAGACTGATGAACAAAATGTTCGCACATCAGATTGGGAGGAATGTGCAAGTTTACATGGATGACATGTTGGTAAAGAGCCTTTAGGAGGACAATCATTTGAGCGACCTCCAAGAGACCTTCGATACCCTTCGGTTTTATAACATGAAGCTAAATCCTAGCAAGTGTACATTTAGGGTAACGACAGGGAAATTCCTAGGGTTTATGGTGTCCCAAAGAGGCATCAAAGTCAACCCAGACAAGATACGAGCAATAATGGAGATGACGCCGCCAACAAGCATCAAG
This sequence comes from Quercus wislizeni, assembly GCA_023055345.1. Taxonomy (NCBI): domain Eukaryota; kingdom Viridiplantae; phylum Streptophyta; class Magnoliopsida; order Fagales; family Fagaceae; genus Quercus; species Quercus wislizeni. The sequence continues at coordinate 6,279,145 of JALGQJ010000010.1, forward strand.
GAAGTACAGAGCCTAAATGGCAAGGTTGCTACACTAAACAGGTTTGTCTCAAGCGCGATCGATAAGTGCCTACCTTTCTTTCGTACACTGAAGAAATCGTTTGACTGGACGGCTAATTGTCAGCAAGCATCTGAAGACTTGAAAGTGTACCTCTCCTCCCCTCCGTTGTTGAGTCCCTCCAAACCCGAGGAGGAATTATTCCTCTATTTGGCCATCTCCCCTACAGTTGTCAGTACAACCTTAGTTAGGTAAGAAGACAAGGTATAGAAGCCTATGTACTATACTAGCAGGGTGCTCCGAGGCATAGAAGAAAGGTACCCACAGATGAAGAAGCTCGCCTTCGCATTAGTGAGTAAACTTAAGCCATACTTCCAGGCACATACTATGATCATCCTAATAGACAAGCCCCTTCAAAGAGCAATGAGCAGCCTTAAAGCTGCTGGACGGATGGCACTATGGGCAATTGAGTTGAGCAAATTTGACATACAATACTGATCACATATGGCTATAAAGGGACAAGTCATTGCTGATTTCATCATAGAATTCACTCTCACAGAAGACCAGGGGGCAGAGGAAAGGCCTCAATGGAGCATCCACATGGACGAATCTTCCAACAGACAAGCAAGCAAAGCCAGTGTGGTACTTTACAGCCCAGAAGGGGATAAGGTCAAATGCATGATCTGTCTTGACTTTCCCACAACCAACAATGAGGCAGAGTACGAAGCTTTGACAGCAGGATTGGATCTCACCAAGGCGGTAGGAGCTGAAAGTATGGTCGTACATTGCGATTCCCAAGTAGTAATCAGCCAGGTTAACGGTGACTATGAATGCAAGAACAAACGGATGAAGAGGTACTTTAAGCAAGTAAAGGATTGAGTTAATGAACTCCAAGTGGAGTTTGTTCAGATACCAAGAGAGGAGAATGAGAACGCTGACCATCTTGCTAGAGCCGCCTCAACAGAACACCTGCTCGTCCCCAGTCAGGTACTGTCCTTTGTTCAAATCTCACCATTAGTAGATGGCATCAGTGTGCAAGAAATAGGTCCTGGGAACTACTGGACAACACCAATAATCTCTTACTTGAAGGATAGTGTGTTGCCTGATGGTAAGGAAGCTGTAAGGAAGTTAAAGGTTCAAGCAACGCGTTTCGTTCAAATCAAAGGCATTCTATACAAAAGGGGCTTCGCTCGGTCGTATCTAAGGTGTCTCATCTCGGAGGAGGCAGACTATGTAATGCAAAAAGTCCATGAAGGAGTCTGCAGGAACCATTTCGGCTCATGATTATTAGTGCACAAACTCATCTGGGCGAGATACTATTGGCCTACCATGCAGAAGGATGCCACTGCTCATGTTGAAGCATGTGACAAGTGCCAGAGGTTTGCCAACCTCATCCGATAGCCGTTAGAAGAACTCACTTTAATGATGGCCTCATGGCCTTTCGCACAATGGGGGTTGGACATCATGGGTCCATTTCCAACAATAATTTGACAGCTAAAATTCCTGGTGGTCAGTATAGACTACTTCACCAAATGGGTGGAAGCAGAAGCACTGGCCACCATCATGGAAAAAAATGTAAGAAGCTTTGTATGGAGGAACATTATCTGCAGGAACGATATACCCAGAGTGTTGATCTCTGACAACGGGAAGCAGTTTGACAATTACGCATTCAGAGACTTTTGCTCACAATTGGGGATCAAAAATCACTACTCATCTCCCGCCCACCATCAAGCCAATGGACAAGTTAAGGCCATGAATCAGTCTTTGCTCAAGATCATTAAGACCTGGCTCGAGGGGGCAAAAGGTATATGGCCGGAGGAACTGCCAAGCGTCTTATGGGCGCATAGGACGATGGTAAGGACACCTACAAGAGAAACATCGTTTCGACTAGCATATGGAAGCAACGTGGTCATCCTAGTTGAAGTAAGGCTCACCAACTACCGAGTAGGAAACCATGATGAGGGAAGAAATGACAAAGCATTACACCTGTAGCTTGATCTGGTGGACAAGGTTAGAGCAACAGCTAAGCAAAGGTTAGCACAATACCAAGACCTTATGGCCAAGCACTACAACTCCAAGGTCAGACATAGGAACTTCCAAGTTGAAGATCTTGTCTTAAGAAAGGTGGTGGGTGCCACAAAAGATGCCTACCATGGGAAGCTAGGACCTAACTAGGAAGGACCATATAGAGTTGCATCATGGCATATGAAGCATAGCATATGAAGGGAACCTACCACCTAGAGACACTGGACGGGCAAAAGTTGCGTCACATATGGAATGCAGAACACCTGAAGAAGTACTACCAGTAGACAGTGGCAAGGGCGACGACACTCCTCATTTCTAGTTTATTTCCTTTTAGTTTAATTTTTATTATCTACAGTTTTGTTTTTAGCCCAAAGGGCAGTTTTTTCAATTTTCAAAAGACAATTTTTATCCGCGACTTTTTCACAATTAGAGGAGTTATTCAGAAATTCCATATGTATGTTATATGCATTTCTACATTATTATTATAAGTCCCAAGTAGATGGGCTCATCCTTAAGGGTTTTGTATTTATCAAGTCCACAAGGTGAATGGGATTCATCCTATAAGGACGACTTATCTCCATTAAAAGTCCAGAATAGTGGATGGGTTCACCAAAGAGTGAAATAAAAATTAGTCCACAAGTGGACGGGTTCACCAAAGGGTGAGCTAAAAATTAGTCCATAAGTGGACGGATTCACCAAAGAGAAATAAAAATCAGTCCACAAGTGGAGGGGTTCACCAAAGGGTGAGCTAAAAATTAGTCCATAAGTGGATGGGTTCACCAAAGAGTGAACTAAAAACTAGTCCATAAGTGGACGGGTCCAACTTAAGGGGTGATCAAGATTATATCAAGTCCCTAAGCGGACGGATTCCCTAGAGGATGAGTTAAAAGTCCCTAAGTGGATGGGTTCATCATGAGTGGTAATCAAAGATAATATAAATTGACACGGTTCACTTTAAGTGAACGAGTTCATCTCAAAGGACGAGTCAAAATTATAAATGAACAGGTTCGTCCCAAAGATTCGGTCATTATAGGACGGGCTGCCCCTAAGGATAGCATAAATATTGTAAAGTACACAAATAAACAGATGGACAGGTATATTAATTTCTCTAATAAATAGTCAAGTTAGCAAAAATTTAGAAATAGAAAGCAACATATGAATGAAGCATAAGTGACGGATAGATAGAGATAATTAATAAAAGCTCACAAGGCAAGTGTTTACATCTTGAGCCGATGGAAGAAAATAAGTACAGTTTTCTCGAAAAAGTTAAAAGCTAGATATTTACAAGTAGAAAAGAAAAATGTAAGACTGGACGGCAGGGGTATCTACGGCCTTCTCCTCCGCGGTCTGATCACCTTCAAGGTGACGGGCAGCGTCCTCCATGGATTTTTCTTAGTTATAATTAACCCCGTCACCATCACCTTGAGGGTTAGGGTTGGTCTTATCGGCGAAGAGCTCATCGGTCCCTTTGGAGTAGATAGGTTGGGCAGGAGTTTGAGGTTGGGCGTCAATGGAAACATGAGAAAGATCCAGGTCAGGGGAGGAGGCTTTGACTTGACGGAAGCAGTCATCAAAACCATCAGCAAAGGAGCCCCCAAGCTCCTTTAATAGGGTGTCGGATTCACGATACTCTCACACCGCATCTTCATTGGCTTGATGGAGGTGATGCTTTGCCTCCAAGATCTTTGCGTCCTTATCCTTTAAAATCTCCTTTAGCGCCTCAACTTGCGCCTCCAACTCCTTCAATAGCTGCTTTGTATAATCAAGCTTGGAAATTTGGACATCTTTCTAGGCCGTCAGCTCCCTCAACTCAGAGTCCTTTGCCTCCATAAGACCTTTCATCATGACGACCCTTTGCAATAGTCAAAGACTAATGTTAGAACAGGACAACAATGGGAAGGAATGGAGGAAAGAGGACGGAGAAACATACCTGAATCAAACTGAATAGGTCTGTCTCCCTTATGGCCTCAGTGGCATAATTGCCCAAGTCTTCATAACCATCGTCCCGGATGATGGACAACAACTGCTTGAGTGCATACCCTGAGCCCTCATGGAGGAGGACAGGCTTTTCGGCGACGGGGTCAGCACCTGTCATCAGTCCCTTCCCCTTGCTCGATCTAGGCTTAGGGGGCAACTTGCCGGTGGCAGCAGTCTTGCCAACAGTTGGCTTTGCAACCACCTTGGGCTTCTTAGGTGGACGGTCCACCTTCTCGGATGGCTTCCTTCTAGCGATCAGATTGGCCTGGCCTGTCGCCTTAGGAGGCAAACTCACCTCCTGCTTCTTCTTGGCAGCTTACTGCTTGATGTAAGCCCTTCTCATGCTCTCTTCCATTTCTGCACAGAGGTTGATGGATAAAAGGAGTTAGATAACTTGAAACAAGGAAATCAAAGTGTTTAGGCGACGAACTTATGTTGGCAAATTTGTGAATCGTAACGACAAGTAACTGCAATTGGTTCGAAACCATCATAGTACCAATGAAGGGTGTCTAAGGTAACAAGCTTAGTCCACAACCTCTCGGATAGCTTGGTTTTTGTGAAAATCTTCTCTAAGAAGCTTCACTGCTAAAGTGTGACTTCTGGACAGTTCCAAGCTGCAATAGGAGACGGTTAGAATATCACAAAAATTTAGCAAAAGTACAAACCTCATGCAGACGGATACATACCAAATGGAGGCATAATGCTCCATGTTTTGTCCACAGGCATGTATTCTTGGTCACTAGGGTGACACATCCATTCGTCACCTTGGATGAAGAAATAGCGACCCTTCCAGTTCCTGTTGGAATCGGGGGTGTCGCACACTAGCCTGAGCACCAGGCTCCTCGGCAAGAAACTATACATGCCTCTTGACTGTGTGATTTTGGATGGACAGTAGCAATGGAAGAACTCTTCCACGATCATCCTACGTGCCTCGTCAAACATCACCCCATAGAGCACTTCAGCTCCCAAAAATACTCTCAAAGTGTTCGGAGAGATTTGGGTGACGGCCAGACCAAGATACTGCAGAAGACAACGGTGAATAGCACTTAAGGGAACCTAAGCCCCGCTTTCAACATTTGCTCATATACACCAACGTCCTCTACACCCTTGTAGTAGCATTTTTCCCGTTTAAGGGGAAGACGCATTGGAATGTTGACGGGTATTTGGTATTTCTCCCTAAGGGTGTTGAAGTGACATTCTTTGATGGACAAGTTGAAATCATTTATCGTCCACAATAGGAGCATAATGAACTCCCTGAATCCATCAAGGCCTATGACGGACTAGACGAGGGGCTCATCATTTCCTATGTCTTCATTTGAATCACTTTTCGATTTGTCTCCGTCCAAATCATCATCCTCCGTGGAAGGTGAATTGGCGAATGGGAACTTTTCTTCAAAAGAGGTGCCGACGTCATCTTGACCTAACAAATACACCTCATCCGAGCCCACTCCCTCGTGGACACATGACTATTCACTCGACGCACTAGACATCTGTCACCTACACATGACGGACAAACCCTAAGATTCTAACGGTCTACATAGACGACAGATTGGCGAAATTTAAATAAATGACAAAGGAAATTCAACTTAAAGTAAAAGATACTTACCGAGTGATCAAAACGGAGTAGGCAACAGAAAAAGGTATGGATGACGAAATACCAAGTAAATGGTAGTGCCAAGAAGACAGTATGCCGGTTTGGTGAAGAGGACGATAGCACTCTGGTTGTAAATTTTTTTGTAGAAAGTGAAAATGAAAGATAAAGGAGTGTGTATATATAGAGGTAACTGCACGAAAGACGAAGGGACGCTTCAATTCGAGCAATTAACCATTAAGAATGCGCCACATGTACCTACGGCATTTATGACCCTAGGCTAGCCTGTTAATCAGAACGCATCTCCTGAAGTTAAAATTAGACTGTCACTCCATGAATTCGTCTTGACATTAGTGGATGGATCCATAGAGTGAGGGGGCAACTGAAGAGGAAGAAATAGATGTAGACAGTCCCATTCTATTGAATTAGTCACGAGCGAAGGTACCTTTAGCTTATGATCAAGGTAATGGAAGAAGACGGGGAACATATATAGAAGAGGACAGATGAGGAAGTGGACGAATACAATGTGGGTGACGAGTGGGGCCACGTGACATCCACATGGTGTAAGTTGTCCTCAAGGTGACGGATACAATGTGGACGATGGCAAGGTTATGTTACATCCACGTAGTTTAAGTAATCTTTAAGAAACTTCAAAATGAAATATCTTGCACCTCACGATTAACCCTGATCAATAAAATTGTTATATAGAAAGGATCCCCAAAAAATAATTACTTTCTTGAGGATCTTCCTTACAAGGAAAAGTACCTCTTCCCTAAGAAAGCAAGAAAGTCGGTTCTACACTACTATAAAAGCCCTCAAAGCCCTCATAAATCAAGGTATGCATAATTCATCCCAACTTTGGCACTCTAGAGTTGTGAGAAATTTTCTTACTTAGCTTTTAGAGGGTCTTTGGCTAGTACCACATCAATACTCTTCTAAGGTCTTTTTGTTTTGTGTTGTGCAGGTGTTGTCTTGAAGCTCATGAAGACTTTGTGACTTACTGACGATTTTCAGCATCATCACATGAAAACCTGGATGACCGCAGTTTGCTAAAGAAACAAAATAATTATAACCACAAATGAGGCGACTTTAAATTGTAATAGAAAGTTGAGTTTATCACTACTCACTAGTGCTTTCCTAGCATATCTCTCTCTCTCTCTCTCTCTCTCTCTCTCTCTCTATATATATATATATATATATAGATATATTATATTTATTCAATTGCAATGATTGTATGTGGGGATGGACCAAAAGTCAATCACCTTGTGGGAGAGAACAGAAATTGAAGGTGGAGTAGACTAATATATACTGCCATTTATAGGTCTCCTTGGAAGATTACTGATGGCTATTGGAAGTCAGGAGGACCATAGCTTACGTAAAGGCAGGGAACATCTTTTTCATAATCACTATCAATGTTACGTGTTATCATTACTGACTACATGTAAATTCAAAAATTATTATCACTTTTATATTAGATGTGATAAAACAATGTAACAATAATTGTGATTAGTATCAAACTAAACCATACAACATATAAACTTCAAAATTACTTTTTTATTTATTATTTAAAAATTAATACATCAATTTATAAGACTTGGTAAAATTTGTTATAAACATAATATCATTAAAAAAAAAAAAAAACTAATATTCAATTCATGAATATGAAATTATGAGCACTCTTCCTTTAGATTTCTGTATAACAAATTATGGGCGCATAATTAATGTAGTATTAAATGGGAAGTTGTGAATAAAATCACACTTAATCTTATTAATGTATGAAAATCTTTTGTTTCATTTTTAGTATTTTTCTTTTATATATATATATATATATATGAGTTTTTTCCAATTACACCTAGTGTAACTCTAAGTAATATTACACCACCTAGTTGGAGTATTCATATGTGAATGTAGTGTGCGAACATGGTCATTTTCAAGAAACTACGGAGACCATATATCATTGTCTACATTACCAGCTAATAGCTGGATAGACCGCTTACTTTTATAGTCTACTCAAAAAATTCTCCCACAAAAAAATAATTTTCACTAAAAACAAATAAAGGATAAAGGATAAAGTTTAGTTTCAAAATTGGTTGTAGTTTAAGACTACAAATTTACTCAATATTTTTTTATTGGATGTGAATTTTTACAAATCCACCATTGGATTATATATTCTTCTTATATCCTCCATGCTTGCAAAATTTCTTGAAAATTAGAGATTAATAACTATGTCATCAATAAATTATTTAAATCACAAGTTTTTTAGTTTAAAATTTATGCATAAAATATAAGTTTATAGATGATATAGTAAATGATATCCGATTGACACAAAATTTTACATGTGTATTAAAAGTATAAAGAACATACAATTTAATGGTTAGATTTTCAAAATATGAAGTAATATTTATTTTATTAAGGAAAGTTATAGTTTTAGGTTAGAACTAATTTTGTAATTAAATTTTGCCTATAAATAAATAACTAAATTATAGTTGTATTTATTGTTGAGATAGAGCTATTCTTGTGCTAAGGGATCAATATAAATATGGTCATATTAATGGGTGCTCTTAGAGAGATTATTAATAAACTATAATAGGAAATTTTTGACATTACTTTCATGGGAAATATAAAAAATTAATTGTTTTATCATTTTCTAATAAAATGTTTCTAAAAATAGCCTCTAAATCAATACCCTTAGGGTATTCATTAACATTTCTCATATAAATATACTAATTGTAGCAATTTGGTTCATTAAAATTACACATGTAAAGATATTATTGATCCTTTTAAAAGACATAAACAAAATTATAAATCTAAAATCTAAAATAAAATTAACAAGACCAAAAAAATATCACAACAACAAAAATTACAAATAGTAAAGCTAAAAAAATTAAGCACAATCAACCAATTTCACTCAAAACCAAAAACCCAACCTTCCAAAAATATTAAACAAAATCATTGTCTTTACCAAACAACAAATGTACACACACACACACATAGAGTCTAACCAAGAGAAGAAAAACTGAGAAACTATAACTTGAAGCCTGAAAGGAGGGGGAGGCAGCAATAGAGTAGGACGCTAGACCTATTGCACGTATCTAGCAACAGAGTTACTCCTTAACTCCAAGTCTTGACTGAATCCCTCATTTATGGTAGAGCTAGTATTTTTTTTTTTTTTTTTAATACCTAAAAGTGAGTGTTACAATTTGACTCAAATTCTTATTTTGATTTCGTTTTGATTTTCTTAACCTGAAACGAAACTTAGTAGTGCTTTTAGGATTGAAAGATTGATAACCACATGGAACGAATTATTTTATAATTTGATTCAAATTCTTAGAATAATATGTGTGATTTTTAGAATAATAGTTTGGTACGTAGTGCTTTTAGGATTGAAAGATGCTTGAATGTGTGAGTTTGTTTATTATGTGAGTGTGAGAGATGTGTTAGGTTTAGGGATTGTGAGTTTGAGTGTGTAAGCTTTTTGAGTTAATTTGTTTGTTTGTAAAAGGATTTGAGAGTGGTTGTGTTTGAGAATCATCTTCATGAAAGTGAATTAATTTTTTTGTGAAGTTTGGATGAGAGTAATTGAAACTCATATTGTTGATAGTGGATTTTGGTTAGTGCTATATTTGTGGACGTGAGTTTGAAGTTGGTCGACCACATTAATTATTTTGATATTGTCTTATTGTTCTATGTTTTAATTGATGTAAGAAATTCAATTTATTTAATAACAAAAATAACCTTGAATTATAATAAAAATAAAAATAATATATCTTATCAAATACTAGGACCTAAAAATAATATACAATTGTCTTGAAAAATTAAATAGTACTTGTGGGCACCCTGTTCTAAGACAGTTGCTCGAGTATATGCCATCATTCGGGACCAAAATGGGCATTTGCCCCTTTCACCAAAACATTCCAGTAAAATGCCCCTGTTCTGAAACTATCTAGCAAAATGCCCCTGTTTAAAACTTGATTTTTTAAAAATTGAGTTTCAATGAAAAACTCGATTTTTAGAAAATTGAGTTATGTGAAATCAAATTTAAAAAAAAAAAAAAGTAAATAGTTTAAAAATTAAATGCTGACAAAAACTACAAAAACTAAACTACAAAAAGAAAGTGAAAGAAAACAAAAACTACAAAAACTCATTTCCTTAAAGAGAAAAAAGAAAGTGAAATTAGGTGAACAGTGAAAACAAGTGCATAGTAGTACCATCCTTATTTTTTTTTTTTTTTCCTTTTAATCATCAGTACTATTAGGACATATGTGATTCACTTGTTAAGAACATATGTCAACATTTATGTAATTGGCTAATCCTTTAACAAAACGTACTTTACTTGTATTTGGGTAAATCTATGATGTATTTAATACTTCAAGGAATAAGAGTTCAAGTTTAGTATTGAAGCCATGCAAATCTGTCCAAGAAACAAGTGAAGAAGTGCTGATTTTTATCGCAATCTTGATAGTTGCTTGACACCTCTCGACAACTAAGCTATCTATTGAGCTCTTCAACTTCTTTTTATCGTAACTTCGATACCTCTCGATAGCTAGGTCGATCGATCGAGAAACTTTCTATCCCCTTAATAGCTCGTAACAAATAGGCTCGACACCTCCTCGACATCTCTCGATTGATCAAGAAAGAGGCTCAACAAATAGCTATCTATCGAGCTATCTATCGAGAATTACAAAATTCATATTTCCAGATTTGATTTTTGGCCCATGCTTATATATTTGTGTAGGGTTTCTTTTCTCACAACCTTAGGCATATATAAGGCTTATTTTAGAGGTTGTCACATAAGAGAATATAAGGAGAACATATGCAAAATGTGATCGATGCCTTATTCTCTCTGAAAGAAGCTACTGCGTCTTTGCGCCTTAGGGTTTTTTAACTAAGTGCTTCTTGATCTTCATTGTTAATGAAGTGAAAAACTTTGTAGCCAACAATCTTTTTCAAGTTGGTGTCATAGTCACGTAGTAGAAGCTATGCATCATTGGTTAGTCACGTACTGGGATCTATGCAAAATGATGGCGTTCATATATTGAAGAGTTCAAAGGTTCTGAAGCGGTAGAAGGTTTCTATTGTAAGTTCATTTACAGGGATTGTAAAGTATAAGGACAAAGGTTTTGTAGTAGATCTGAAACTTCTTTTTACTATAGTGGATTGCTTTTCGGGAAGGTTTTTCCCCCAGGTTTTTTACTGTGAAATTAGTTTGTTTTATTGGTTTTCTTGGGTCATCATATCTTGTCTTATTTATTTTTCCCCTGCATTATTTTGACATGATATTGATTTTAGTTTGTTTTAACAAGTTTTATTCATAATAAATCTAATTAACAACTTGGGTTTAAAATTAGTTAATTCTATCAACTGGGGTCTAAATTTCCCAACAAGTACTAACTTACTTGCTTGAATAGAAAGCACCCACAAAAATTTGCAAGAGATTATGGGCTTTGCACAAACCAAAGCTCTCTCTCTCTCTCTCTCTCTCTCTCTCTCTCAGATTAGATTGGCTAGTTTAGTTTTAGGATTTCACCTACCCCATAGGTTAATTGATTAGATAATAAAGTCTTGAAATATGATTTTATTAATAAAGCTTAATTAGAGTGGAAGTGTGCATTACTCAAAGAAAGACTAACTTCAAAGTCCAAACTTACTCTTCAAAATGTGCACCATAGTGCAAATATTGTATTTTTTTTTCTTCTTAATTTGGGCTTCTGAAAATTTCAAATTGACATTAAAATCTTCAAAATTTCAGCATACACATTAGACACTTCCCTTGGCGTGATGGTCACTCTAGAAGTACAAAATTCTTATGAGGTGGGAGGAGGGGGAAAGACCGAGATGTACAATGCAAAGTGTACCCTCTAAATTTGATTAAAATTCATTTCACTTATCTAACTTTACTTTATTTCAATTATGTACTCTAAGTTTAAGATGTATTTAATTCAAGCATTTTGTCCAATTTTATTAAAAAATTTCTATTGATTTGCAATTAACTAATGAAAAAATAGTTTTTGAAAAAAATATTATCACTTTAAAATTTATAAAATATTTTTATCAATTTTATAGATTTTTTTTTATGTGAGAAAAATATTTTTTATTAATGGAAAATTTTTAATAAAACTGGAGTAAAGACTTGAATTAAATAAATTTTAAACTTAGAATACTCAATTGAGTAAAGTGAAGTTACAGAATTGAAATGAATTTCAGTCAAACTTAGAAAGTGCGATTTACATTTTAGCCTAAATATAATTAATGACAATTTTGGATTTGTCAAGAGTTAATAGATAATCTCAAAGTCCAAAGTCCATTGGAGTTAAAGATTAATTTAGTTTCCACTAAATGTTTTGTATAAGATGCAAAACTTTATTTTCCAATCGCTTCACAGTGAAGCTAAACCGCGTTAAGGAAAATTTGTAGAGTTTGGCAAAAGACCCTGTAAATTTCAGTCACTATAGTTGGAAACATTGTCATTTGGGGTCTATTATGGGACTTGGGCATTGAAATCTCATCTTTTCCTTTTTCATCTTTTTAAAAGTGGGTGTTGTTAACCATCACACACCGTTGGCATATATAAAGAAAGAGTGGGTGCTACTAATGATATTGATTTGTACTATTTGGTTTCTCTGGTGCTTGTTGCTTTTTTATTTTTTTAAAGTGTGTGATAATTGAGCTGTGGAGAAAGGTTGGCTTCCTCTAGAATCTGCTGTGTGAGTTCATATTTTTTATATATTTTATTTTATGTTGCAAGATACTATACAAATGAGTGAATATGCACAAAATTTATAGCACATATTTTTAATTATTATAAAATTAAAAGAAAAATCTCTACATGGACTTAAAATATTTTAAATGATACCAATATCGTCTTCAGTGGAGTTGTCAAGCTCATAAATGATACTAATAATGATAGAATTTTGTAGGTGTAACTAGCTACCTAACATTTAAATTTATTTTATTACTAACTTGGGATTAACATCGTGCGAGATCTCCTATATTAAATCAAGTAGTAATAGAATACATACAATCCATTAAAATAGTCATGAGGTCTATATGATGGCCTGATGGGTAGGAAAGAGGCTAAGCACCTTACAATTTTTGATTAACAACGATTACCCAATACATATCATTTTAACTACTCTAATTTATTATGTAAGGATGATGGGAAAATAGTAAATATAAGTTTAGATTTAGCAGGAGCTGCCTCTAACCGAGTCAGGGTTCAAAGTCAATAAAGGATGTAAGTATACCCTTAATTATATGGAGGGCTCTAAGAGAAGGTTGCTAGTTTCATATCGAAGTGATATTATTTATAACAATTGAGAAACTCTAATTAAATCATTATTAAACCATATAGGACTTCTTGTGCCTTTTGTTGAATTCATATTATATTTATTTTACTTTTCGATGATTTTTCGTTTTATTGCATCACTTCTTTCTCAATAAAGTATTATTTGCTAAATTTATTTTATGTTAAAAAATTATGATTTTACATTATTACATGAAAATGTGCAATTTATAAAAAATTATATTAAAAATGATTTTATTTAAGATTAAAATGCTTTTATTTGAAAGTTTGCTAAACGCTTTTTTTTTTTTTTTTTTTATGTTCGTTTATACTTTATTATTTTTTTTACTGAATTTATAAAAATTATAAAAATCCATTTGAAAGTTTTTAAAATTGCTTTGGATATTTATTTTGGTAATTTATTTCTATTTCTTTAAATTTAATGCATTTATTTGTATTTTAACTAATTATGACATCATCACAGTTCAACCTAAATTAGTTGAATCTTGGTCTGACTTCAAAAATCTTAAATCTCTTTTCTTTTCAATTTATTGAACAATTTACTTTTTAAAATCTATAAATTTAACTGTGTGTTTAAATTTTATTGAGAAATCTAACTAAATTTTACCCTAAATAAAATGGAATAGGACAACATAGTTACTTAAACTATATATATGCTCTGCTGGGTGTCATAGGTAATATTTATCTACCTTGCACAATTAGGCTATTTCATTTACCTCATGCATATACTAACACCATACCCAAAAAAACATACTAACACTAATGATAGGTTTAGTATTTTACATGGAATGCAAAAGACGAACTTAATTAATCATCCAAATCCAACAGTCAGAGATTTATCATTTAATAAGATACATATATACCAAGCTTATGTTGAATCTTCGTCTCTAGCAATTAGTGGAACAGTCACCTTGGCAAAACGTGTTTTAGCTAAGATTTTGTTTCCTTATATGAAATTTCTGGGAATCTTACCAGTACTGAGTCAATCGCAGAGGGAGACTAGGGGCCCCTCATTTCAATTGCCTCTCCAAATTGCAAAAGGTCAATTATTATTTGGTCCCCTTAAAAATTTTATAACTTTATAATTTGTATTAATCTGTTAGTACAATTTAAGTTGATTATAATTTATAACTTAAAATTATTTAACTATAATGTTATTTTCATAAACATCATATTGTGCGACTGAAACCAAAAAAATAAAGTTTAAATTAAAAAAAAAAAAAAAAAAAAAAAACAACAACAACAACAGCAAAACAAAATGGTATTGACAAACCTTTTATGAACTCCATTTTTAATATTTAGTTTCAAAATTAAAATACAAATATATTTCATGAAATTTGAAAGTGATTTATTCTTAATTCTTACACAAGTCCACCACTAATATTATTCTATTATTCATTCTCAATAACTTGCAATACAAATACCAACAACAATTAACTTACAATTTCTAGTGTGGCTAAATTGTCCTTGTTTTCAAACGGGAAACAACTAAGACTATACTTATTTGAAGTTCTCTATGAGGAGAGAAAAATAATATCAACAATGTATAATGAAACCAAGCCCTAATTTTAAAGTAGAATATGCATCTCCATCACCTCAAGAAGCATTGAGGACTAACTTTATATTTTGGGTATTAAGAAAAAACTCTATCTTATCTGAATGGAAAATTATCCATTAGAGGAATTCATCATGAAGGCCAGAAGATGTATAGTTTAACCCTTCAAGTGTGTCCCTCTTTGTGGTTACTTTTGCTGATGGTTGGTACAAAATTACATTATGGAGCAAGAGGGTGTATCATATCTGGGAATCTCATAGTATGTGTATGGAGGCAAACCGTAACTAGGAGGTCCAACCATGTACTGAATCTTCAGTTCATCTTTTTTCTCTTCTTCCTTCTCTTCTTTCTTCTCTTCCTCAACGCTTACTATGCTTGCACGCCCTACTTTCTTCCTTAGTAACGTTGCAAGTTTAACGGTATCGATCCCCTCGCCTTTAACCTCTATTTGGTCCTTGTCTTGCCCTTTTATAGTTGCTGATTCCACTCCTGTAAATGTAACATGCATCAACAAATTAATTAACAGCTATAATAAATAGGTTCAAGTAGTGTTAATATGTAGTGTTACAAATTTTGTAATACAATACAACGTGGGTTTTGTTACCTGAAAGGCCAACTGCAATCCTCATGGCTTTTTTGCGAGCATGGTCGCCTTTCATAATGCGGAAACAACACCTCTGCCCATCCATGGTAACCTGGAGGACCACCGTTTGCTGAAGAAACAAAACAATAATAATCACAAATGAACCAACTATGAATTATGGGAAAGTATATTTACTTTTTAATAGCATAAACATCTTGCATACCTTCATGGTTTTGTTTTTTTAGAAGTGATAATATATGGGGATGGACCAAAAGCCTCACACCTTGTGGGATAGAATGCTATTTGAAGATTGGCAAGAGACGATACTGCTATTTATAGGTCTGTTTGGAAAGTTGTATGAGTGAAAATTTTTCTTAGGGCTTTTGGAAGTCTCGAGGTTCTTATCTTAGTAACTTCATAAAGACTACATGAAAATCTTTTCATGTATCAAGGTAGCGTGTTATCACAACGTACGACTATAGATAAATATTACTTTATTATCAATTTTAATACAAAATTCTTATAAACTGACCTCGGAATAAATGTAATTAGTATCAAATTAAATATTAGCAGAAAAACAGTATCAAAATAAATAATAGTTATGAACTTCAAAACTACACTTTTTTATTTTTTATTTAAAATTTGACCCATCTTCAAAACTTTTTTCTTTTTGTTGAGAAACAAACTAATTGTCAAACATATACACACAATTTAATTACACTCTCTCGATCACTAAAGTTAAACACATTACTTATAGTATAATAAAATTTATAATAATCGTAATATTAATAAATAAAAAAAAAGGTTGATATTTGATTCATGTGCTTTCAAATTATGACCATTTTTCACTTAAAATTTCCGTACTTCAAATTATGTGCACATAGTTAATGTAGTACATTAAATGAAAAGTCTTGAATGGAACCAAACTTTTTTTTTTTTATATATATATATAAAATAGAAATTCTAATATAATTTAATCTAAGTAGATATATATGTGAAACCCCTTCTTGGAAACTTAAACTCCAGCCCTTAGCCTCCATACTTCACAAACACTTATATTTATGAAGTGACCATCGCATTAAGGGTATGTGGTGGTGAATGAAACCAAACTTAAACCTAATATTTAATCACAAATTTTCATATGTTTTTATTTTCTTTCCATACTAATAACTAAATTTTAAAAAAAATAATAATAATAACCTCATAGTATTATGTAATTGGTGGAATATAAAATGAAATACCAAAAATGAGACAAATGATTTTTACTTCTTATATTAAGAGTTTTTGTATGCTTATGTATTTGTGAGATTAAGCATTAGTTAATTAATTAATTAAGACACAAAGGAGAGAGAGAGAGAGAGAGAGAGAGAGAGAGAATTTTCACTTTCCAAAACAATTTGATTTCCATTTTTGAAATAAACATGATTGTCA
Source organism: Quercus wislizeni (assembly GCA_023055345.1). NCBI lineage: Eukaryota > Viridiplantae > Streptophyta > Magnoliopsida > Fagales > Fagaceae > Quercus > Quercus wislizeni. The sequence goes on from JALGQJ010000010.1 coordinate 6,295,607, forward strand.
TTATTATTATTATTTGAAAATATAACCACTTGTACTTATAAGACCATCTATAAGATAATTTTCTAATTTCTCAGCTATTTTATATATACTAGTGTGTAGATCCGTATATATGCACGAGTACATTAAAAACAATTATAATTATACAATTCAAATTATATATTTTTTTAGAAGATGTTCAAATTATACAAGGTATTAGCTTATACTTTTTTTTTTAAACCATATATTTCTAAAATATGTAATGGTTTCTCATTATATATATATATATATATATATATATATATATATATATATATATATATATATAATTTAATTGGTTCTAGACTTTTCAATTTTTACACCCAATAATTCATTTACCACAAAAATTAAAAACTTAGATGAAACATGGCTAAAATTGAACTCCAATTAAAATCCAATTTAAAATCTAATTGAATTTGGACTCTTTAATTTTTACACTTAATAATTCACTTGACATAAAATTAAAAATTAAATGACAAGTGACACAAAATTGAGAATCCAATTAAAATTTAATTGTATTTTTTTTCCAAATTTTGGCTATTAATATATATATATATATATATATATATATATATATATATATATATATATACCCCAGCCGCTCTAAAGGCAAAACAGCCTTAGATATAGTTGTCCAGAAACTTGGAAAACTAGCAAAGAAACCAGCCGTTTCTTTACCAAAGAGTTCTACCCAGCTTAAAGTAATAAAGCTTAGAACAACTTCTAGCAGTTCTTCCTCTGAAACAGATGAAGAAATTCCTAAAGTCAAAGAGACTTTAAAAGCCAAAAAAGCACGAAAAAAATTGGAAGCTAAGAAACACCCAAAGGAGATGTCTCAACCCGTTGTATACTGGATAGTCTTCATACTCATAGTATACCTTTGGGTATACTGGATATTTAGAGCTCTGATATATATATAGCACAGATCATCATCATCCAAGCAACATCGCAAAGGATAGCTTCCTCACTTTATACTTGATTTTGCATTTCTTTAAAAAGTTTTACCGGTTCTCATTTAGGCATATAACTAATATCACGTTATTATTTACCATTAATAATATTTGCTATTTATATTTTTTATACAAAGGATTTTTGTAACAAATTTTGATACTATAAAATTATTATACTTACTTTTGTTCTAAACTTGTCATTGGTTGAACCGGTACTAACAAAATTTAAAATATACAATGGGTGTGATAGAAAATGAAAAACATCCCACTGAATACTAATTTAAGTAGCCCATATCTCAACCAAAAAATGAGAAGAAAAGAAATAAAAAAGTTGTCAATATTGGTTTAATTTCATTCCATCAATTCGTATTGTAATTGATTCTCAAAAAATAAAAATAAAAAATTCGTATTGTGTTTATATAAATATAAAGATAAAAGCAAGGCAAACGAGGGAGCTACGTGACTGATGTGTGGGTTTGTGACTACTTTCCTACTTGGAGTATTAAATTCATATCTGAATGTGATCGTTTTCAAGAAACCACATAGACAATCCGCATTAGCTGAATAGTCCGCTGACTCGTTGAGTTGAGTTGACTTATAGTCTACTTGGCAAAAATAAAAATAGACCTAACTTACAGTTGTATTTATGGTCAGGTTCCAAGAATTTTTCTTAGTGCTTTTTAAGAAATATAAATTATATAATCTAATAAAAAGAAAAATTCATATATTGACAACAACAACAATAGAAAAACACGTAAATCTAAATTTTTTAAACAAAAACTTATTTGTATCTTCCTTAGATACAAATCTAAATTTTTCTTATTTAAAAAACTTATCTACGTTTTCTTTAGATGTAGATCTGATTTTTTTTTTTTTTTAACATAACAGATTTTGAAATAAAAAAAGGGTCATGAGTGGTTTTGTTTGATTGTTTAGTGCATGTAACATTGATTTATTTCATGAATAAAGTCTTCTTCTTAAAAAAAAAAAAATCTTTTTCTTAATATTGTTTACACATAAAAATATATTTGATTTTCCTTTCATCAAAAAACAAAAAAAAATTTAATTCTCAAAAATAGATCTAATTTTTCTTTCATCAAAAAACCAATTTTTTTAAAGTTCTCAAAAACAGATCTGATTTTTCTTTCATAAAAAAACCAATTTTTTCTTAGTTCTTAAAAATAGATCTGATTTTTTTCTAAACCCAATTCAATTTTTTATCACAACACAGATCCAATTAAAAAAAAAAAAAAAAAAAAAAAGAGAAGAAGAAGAAGAGGGCATATTCATAAAATAGATTCATGTGAGTCAGTTTTGATTAGTTTTATGCATGTGTGCAACATATCATTCATGTCATGCATAAAAAGGGTACATTGGTCACAAGATTCTAGAAGATCAAACTATGTTTAGGCGAAATGAGTGTCTAACACCTTCTCATTCCATAAGAATGAAACAATTCAGTCATGTATTTTGTATTTAATTTTTTTTCTTATTTTTTTGTATAAAAAATAAGTGGTGGCTCCACGCCACTTACCCAAAAAGAGAGGTGTCTTTAAAAGCACTCAAAAATCTCGCTTTTTTTGAGAGGCACTTTTGCAGTCTCTCACAACTCAATAGCTGGTCAATCCAACTTCTGTTGGGATGATGGTTTCGTGCCTATACATGACACAGAAAGTGTCTCCCTTGTAGGTGTGCGAGTCGTCATCCTATATGGCCATAGGACGCCAAAGAGCTCATCTGGCCATATACCCTTTACTCCCTCGAGCCAAGTCTTAATCATCTTCAGCAAGGATCGGTTTGTGACTTCAACTTGTCCATTGGCCTGGGGGTGAGCAGGAGAGGAGTAGTGGTTCTTGATCCCTCATTGTTAGCAAAAATCTTTGAATGCATCATTGTCGAATTGCTTTCCATTGTTAGAGATGAAGACCCTGGGGATTCCAAAGCGGCAAATGATGCTTTTTCCAAATGAAACTTCAGACATTCTTCTCCATGATAGTGGCCAATGGTTTTGCCTCGACCCATTTGGTGATGTAGTCAATTCCTACGACGAGGAACTTAGGCTACCGTATGGCAATGAGGAAGGGTCCTACTATGTCCAATCCCCACTGGGAGAATGGCCAGGGGGCACTCGTTGGTGCAAGCTCCTCAGATGGCTATCGCATGATGTTGCTGAAGTGTTGGTACTTGTCATATGCCTTCACGTAGGACTGGGAGTCCTTCTACATAGTAGGTCAGTAGTATCTGGTCTGTGTCAACTTGTGAACTAGTGAGTGTGCCCCCAAGTGGTTCCGCATATTCCTTCATGCACTTCTCTCATGACATAGTCTGTTTTGTCGAGGGTTAGGCACCTTAGATACGAACGAGAGAAACCCCTTTTAAAAGAACATCCCCAATCATTACGAAATGTAATAACTGTACCTTCAGTCTGTAGGAAGTGTTGCGGTCTTCTAGTAATGTCCCATTCTTGAGGTAGGATATGATTGGCGTCGTCCAATTGGTTCTAGGGAGATAATCTGTACTTCTACTTTGTCAATGGCGGGGGAATATTGGACAAAGCATAGCACCTAATTAGTGACGTCTGTATCTCTAGGGATGTAGCTTTGGCCAAACAGTCTGCCTGCTCATTCTCTTCCCTTAGGATCTACACGAACTTAGTCGAGAATCCCTTGCTCATCTTGCCTTTGACCATGCTCAAGTATTCTTTCATCCATTCCCTTTTTGCCTCGTAATTGCCATTGATGTGCCCGACAACAACCTTCGAATCGTAGTGTATGACTGCTGACACGACCCCTGCTACTTTAGCCAAGTCGAGGCCTGAGAGGACCACTTTGTATTTTGCCTCATTGTTGGTTGTTGAGAATTGGACATAGACCGCACACTCTACTATATCTCCTTCTGGTGATCGTAGTAGAAACCCAACTCCTCCGGCCTTTTGATTAGGCGAACCGTTCGTCCATATCATTCACACCATTAGTTCCACCCTTTCGTCTTCTTTTGTTGTGAACTCGGCAATGAAGTCGACTAAAGCCTGTGCCTTGATCACAATCCTGGGCCGATATCAAACGTCGAACTCATCGAGTTCTATCGCCCATAGAACTAGTCATCTTGCTGCCTCTGGGTTGTTCATCACCTTCGGCAGCGACTTGTCTGTTTGGACCTCTACGGTGTGTGCTTGAAAGTATAACCTAAGTTTTTAGGTAGCTGTGATCAATGCGAATACTAGCTTCTCCATTGGGGGATATCTTTCTTCAGCTCCTTGGAGTGCTCAACTGGCGTAGTAAATGGGTTACTGCACTCAGTCTTCTTCCCATATGAGAGCGGAGCTAATGGCCATTGGGGACAGAACTAAGTAGAAGGAGAGCTCTTCATTAGGTTTGGATGGACAAAGCAAAGATGGGGATGCAAGGTAGGTCTTCAGTTCTTCAAATGCCCTCTAGCACTCGTTGGTCTACTCAAAAGCCTTAGCACCTTGAAGAAGGGCAAACACTTATCTGTTGCCTTGGAGATGAATCTGTTAAGGGCTACAACCCTACCGTTCAGGCTTGGCACCTCCTTGATGTTCTTTGGGGGAGCCATCTTCATTATAGCTTGAACCTTGTCAGGATTAGCTTCCACCCCACGTTGCGACACCATAAAGCCCAAAAACTTCCCTGACGCAATGCCGAACACACATTTACTAGGGTTAAGTTTCATATCATAGAGGCGAAAGGTTTAGAATGTTTCTCGAAGGTCGTCAAGGTGGTTGGCCTCCCTTGATCTTTTTATGAACATGTTATTTATATACACTTCTACGTTCCATCCAATCTGCTGAGTGAACATCTTGTTCACAAGCCATTGGTATGTCGCCCCTACATTCTCTAGTCCAAATGGCATGAATTTGTGGCAGAAGAGTCCTTAGCTTGTTTTAAATGAGGTTTTCTCTTGGTTAGCTTCATCTAATCTGATCTAACTGTGCCCAAAGAAGGTGTCCATGAAACTTAACAGCTGATGGCCAGCCATAGAATCTACGAGGAGGTCGATGCATGGGAGTGGATAGCTTTCATTTGGGCATGCCTTGTTCTAGTCAATGAAGTCTACGCACGTTCCCCACTTTCCGTTTGCTTTTTTTACCATGACCACGTTGGCCAACCATTCGGGTAGTAGACTTCCTTGATGAAATCTACCTCCAGCAGTTTGCATACTTCTTCGGCTATGGCTTTGTCCCTTTCTTGGGCGAAGACCCTCTTCTTCTGCCAGAACGGGAGGAACGATGGGCATACGTTGAGCTTGTGTACCATGGTACTGGGGCTAATCCCTAGCATGTCCTTGTGGCTCCAAGTGAAGACGTCTTGATCGTTCTTTTGGAAGAGGGCAAGCTCTTTGCAAACTAAAGGGTCGGCTTGTGTGCCGATACGAGTGGTTCAGCCTGTGGTATCATTATCCCAGGGGGTCTCTTTCAAATCGTCTATCAGTTCTACAATAACCTTTCTTTTGTCAATGTTCAAGGCTTGTAAATGATCATCCATCTCTAGTATGGCGATGTAGCATTCATGGGCGGCCATCTAGTCTCCTCACGCTTCTCCTATCCCTTACTCCATTGGAAACTTTACTAGCAAGTGGTGTGTGGACGTGGCTACCCTCCATGTGTTAAGCGTGGGATGACCAATGATGGCATTGAAAGCAGAGAATCAATCAACGACAAGGAAATTGACTTCCTTAGTGAGCTATTGAGGGTACGTCCTAATGATTACTAGCAAAGTGATAGTTCCAATGGGAAAAACTTTGGTGCCACCGAATCCTACTAACGGTGTGTATGAGGGTAGGAGACGCTCTCGGTTGACCCTCATCTTCTGGAACGCAGGGTAGTAGAGGATATCTGTTGAGCTTCCGTTGTCTATGAGTACCCGACAGGTATTAAAGTCTACATTGACAAACTAATAACCAAAGCGTTGTCATGGGGGTGGTGCAGTTGCCTAGTGTCCTCTTCGGTGAAGTTAATGGCTAGATTGTCTATCCTAGTTACTTTTGTTGGCCATCCAGAAATTTGGATGCTCTGTACCATACATAAGTACATCTTCCTTGCCTTTTTAGATGACCCTACCATAGTGTTTCCTCCCACGATTACCCTCATCTCTTCGAGCGGTGCTTTGGGTCTTTCCTTGGCTCTGCGGTTAGGTTCCGGGTCCCTTTGTGGGTTTTCTCCCCCCCTAATGAACCACTATAACTTCCTTTGCTTGATGAGGGTTTCGATCTATTGCTTGAGGTCGTAGCATTCGAAAGTATCGTATCCATGGTCCTAATGGAAGTGACAATACTTGTTTCTAGGCCTTTTGCTCAGATCATCTGTTATCTACATGAGGACTTGATCCAACAGGGCATTCAAGGGTGTGAAATCCATTGCCCTTCCTGATGGGGGTTTTGACCTCCTGTTGTCTCTTCAGTCACTCGTTTGAGCTGACTTTCTTCCTCTGTCTGAATGATGGTTGTCCTGCCTTTCACTTTTTCTCGGTTTGTCCCCTTGCGCGATCATTGCATCTTCAGCATTCATGTATTTCATGGCCTTGTATAGCATCTCGGCCATTGTCTTTGGGTCGTTCTTGTAGATGGAGAAGAGAAACTACCCTTATTGCAACCCACTAGTGAAAGCAGTGACAAGGACTTTGTCATCATTTTCGTCAAGAGAGATTCTTTGTTGAAATGGGTCACGTATGACCTTAGGCTCTCACCTTCCCATTGCTTGATGTTTAGTATGGCTACGAAGGACCTTCTGTGTCTCTGCCCTACAATAAAGTGTGTGACAAAGTGTCCGTTCAATTCTTTAAAGATGGAAACTGTGTTCGAGGTAAGCTTGTTGAACAATACCCTTATCGGCCCCTTTAGTGTTGTAAGGAAGGCTTTGCACATGATTTCGTCTGGAACTCCTTGTAGGTGCATGAGAGTTTTGAATGAATTTAGATGGTCAAGTGGGTCCTTTGATCTGTCATACACTTCTACTTGTGGCATCTGAAACTTCGCTAGGTGAGGGAAGGAAGTCACCTGGGCAATGAATGGGGAGTCGGTCCGGTGGACCATCTCGACCAAATTGGTAGATATCCGTCCCCTTATGGCATTCATCATCATGTCCATCTTCTCCTTCATCATCTGCATATCTTGGGCCATGCGCATCGCACTGACTTCCATTTCAGAAGGATGACTAGTATCCTTCAGACTGTCCCTTCTGCTAAGGATGTTGCACTCTTCCTGGTCTTCCCTCTCTTCTTTATCCCTTGTGGGTAGGTGACTACCATTTTGCTTGTCGACTTCTCGCTCGTCACGTGGGCCTTCCTGGTGTTGCTCATTCCTTTGGTTTAGTTGTTACTCCAACTCCTGGTTGCGCTAGGTAAGCCATTCCATTGCTGCAACCAGGGTTTGCACCTGTCTCTCCAGGGCATTGGAGGGGTTTCCTATTTCCTTGTTGATGGTAGCCATTGAACGTGTTTGGACCATGCAACTCTTTTGTCTCAGAAGCGGTGATATGGTCAATCACAATCTCTTCCCATAAACGGCACCAACTGATGATATGCTAGAATCGTTAGTGAGTCGTAGGCTCCAAATCACTCCAACGCATACCTATGGAATAAGAACAAATGGACCAAACAAAAGGCACCAGTGTGATACCGGCCAAAAACCCTCCAAATGTCAAGTTAGTGAATGAGAAATCTCTTAGAACTCTATAGTGAGAGAGCTAGGGATTTTCTATGTACTTGAGAAAAGTGGAGTTCTGGTGCTTATATAGTGGTGAATGGTGAATCAAAATCCCTTCAAAGTAGGGATCTTTCCTTGCTTAAAGGGTTTAGCACTTAGGATTTCCAAGATTTTAAGGTGCCTTTCCATATAAGAGAGACATGGGTGAGTAATGGGTTTTATCTTACGTGTCATGCAAGATATTTCCATGTATAGGTATCTGTGGGGACCAAGCCAAGCCACGCTAGACCCGTTGGCCTCTTCACCCTGTCAGCCCCTTGCCCGTCTGAGGGTTTCCCGTCGGCTTATAAAGACCCCCGTCGGGTATCACTGTGGGGCCGTCGCTCATGCTATTGTTGCTCTGGGTCTTCCATTTATTTTTGTAGAGCTGATGGGTCCACAGGCGCTGTCAGCTTCCTTGCGTGATGCGTCTAGTGGTATTAAATCTTTGCCAAAAAAAACCCTTTATCAGTTAGTATTTTATGCTTTTACCATACAATCTCTAAAAATCTCACTTACACATATTGTATTGTTCTATTTTACTTTTCATGTGAACAAATTACCACAAGCGGTACCAGAACATTGAGGGGATCGGAAAAGGAACAAACCCTCACATCCCCATTAAGGAAGGAGATAGTGCCCAATGGTCATTGGCTTATTGTTTGGATTAGTCATTTACATAATAATTATTTTCTATTTTAAATTAGTTATATATGTAAGTATTGGGGAACTATCATTTAAACATCCATTGATTCATTAGGTAAACCTCAATTATAGTCACGTTTTTACTCATTTATGTAGGATATGCCCAATAATTCAACAAGAAAATAAAGGATAGAAGCTAATAGTTAGCACCTAAACTTACTTAGAGCCAACTCTAATTTAAAAAAAATAATAATAATAATAATAAAAAGAAGCCCCACTAAAAGTCAACACTTAGGGTTAGTTGGAGTAGGGACCATACCATTGAGGCAATTTCAATAGAAAGTTTATTTATTTATTTTAAAAAATCTTCCCTTGATAGGAGTGCCATAATTTTCTTATATAAGAGTTCTAAACCCTAATTCTAATTGATGAAGAAAACCATATTTATTGAATTCAAAAAATAACCCTTACTTTAAATAACCCTATTTCGCAACTTACATTTGACGTCATATGGAGAGTAAAAGGGTGATTTCACATAACAAGTGTAATCATGTAAGACTATAATTTTGAATGTTTGACTTCCAATTAACTCACAAGAAATAAATCTTGAGTCATAATAATCATGGACAACCTCATGGCAAGACTCAACTCAAACAACAATGGAGGTGACGTCGACAAGGTGGCTACGTTGACGGTACTTAAGCTATGACTTGCAAGAGTGACAAGTTTGAGTTGTGATTAAGGATATCAAATGGATGGGTTTGGGTTTGACATAAATAGGTTGGGTACAAAAAGCCATTTACCCATTTATTACCCTTTTAACCAATTTAGTTCTAACCCAAACTAAACTCAACCCAATTATTATAGGTAAAACCCAACACACCCAATTACTCAATAATCAATGAATATATATAAAATACCCCTAAAACCTCTAAAATGGCAAAATACCCTTAAATCTAAAAGAAAATTACCAAAATACCCCTAAAACTTAAAAATGACTAAAATGCCTCAAAAAACCTAAAAATGACCAAAATAGCCCCTACAACTTAAAAATAACCCACATACTTGCTAAAACTTCAAATATTACTAAAATATCTTTATAACCTCTAATTTGACATAAATACCCCCGAAACATCCAAAATGACCAAAATACCCCTAAAAAAAATGACCACAATACGCCTAGAACGTAAAAAATAATGATTGAAATACCCCTAAAAGCTCTAAATGACCAAAATAGTGCTGAAACCTCTAAAAAAAAAAAAAACCATGAAGCCTCTTAAATGACCAAATTACTCCTTGAAACCTCAAAATAGCCAAAAATACCCATGAAACCTCTTAGAGGACCAAAACAGCCACGAAGCCTTAAAATGACCACTAAAAAAAAAAACCCATGAAACCTTTAAAATGACCAAAATGCCCCGAAATATTTAAAATAACCAAAAATACTCTGAAAACTCAAAACGAACAAAAATGCCCCCCCCCCCCCCAAAAAAAATCTCTAAAATGACAAAAAATATGGGAATCCTCTTGTAATTATAATTGGCGTGGTCTTTGTACTTGTATGAAAATTAATGTTTGGGTCTTTTTTGGTCATTTTAGAGGTTTTCAAGGTATTTTGATTATTTTATGGGTTCCGGGATTTTTTGGTCATTTTAGAAGTTTAAGGGTATTTTGGCTGTTTTGAGGTTCTTGAGGGTATTTTGGTTCTTTTATAGATTTTGGGGTATTTTGGTTATATTAACGGTTTAGGTGTATTTTGGTCATTTTAGATGTTTTTGGATATTTTCGATTATTTTATAGATTTTGGGGTATTTTTGGTCATTTTAGAGATTTTAGGTGTATTTTGGTCATTTTAGAGGGTTTTGGGGTATTTGGTCATTTAAGAAGCTTCTAGGTATTTAGGCTCATTTTAGAGATTTTGGGTAATTTTAGGTCTTATTTTAGTGGGTGAGTTTGGGTGGGTAAATGGATTTGGATAGATTTTGCCACCCCTAGTTGTGATTAAACATGTGATGGGGCATCAAGAAGGAAGAGATGGCGACTGAAGGGGTTTATGTGTCCTAGATGTGGGTGATTACTTTGGGTGTCAATGGTGGACGAATATTACTACCATGTTTTTAATTATGGTGGTTTAACTAAGACACTTATTGGTGGTGGGAAATCGAAAGTGTTTAAAAAAGAAAATTAAAGAACATGAAAAATAAAAGACAAAATCTAGGAGTCAATGCTTAGAGCATTCCCATCTGGAAATTCTATTCTATTCTATTTTACCATTTCAAAAAACTACTTTATCAATTATACCATACCATTTTACAATTCACCCAATATCCCAATTTTTATTTTACAATACAACACATTAAAATAAATATATTTGCACAATAAAATAATATATTTCAAAACATAAATAAAAGCCAGAAATGAGACACGGAGAGAGAGACAGAGATTGAGATGGGAGACAGAGAGTGGGAGGAGAGAGGAATGAATAAAAAAAAATTATTTTCTTTTATAATTGTGCTACAATACCATTACAAATTTATGATGGTACTGTAGCACAATTCTAAATTTTTTTAAGATACCAGACCAATACAAGGCCAAATGTTGGGGCATTTTAGTACTTTAATGCTAAAATTTGTCTACATATGCTATTTGCAAGGCCAATTGTGAATGAGCACCAAACTAAAAAAACCACTATGAGATAGCATCTGGAATTGAATGGAGTTGGAAAATACAATTGGCCAAAAATATAACTGACTTGTAAAATTAAATAACACTAAATCAAAATAAGTAGCCCTTTGAGCCTCCTGCACCACTACTACAATACTTCATCAACCTATTTTTGCTTGTAGAACTTGCAGTAGTAGTATTTAGAAAGCAAATGATATTTTTTGAACCACTTGAAAACAATTCTCACAACTTGGTGAACAAATGGAAATAATTAAGGCACGAATCTTGTTAAGGGGTGACCTTAAGACATTTGTTAGTGGATAGTTTTAGGAAAATTTTAATATTACTTTCATATAAAATATAAATTAAAACAAAACTAGAAAAAAAAAATCAATTAATTTTTTCTTTTCCTTTAAAAAATTTCTAAAAATATTTCTTAAACTAAAACCCTTTGAAATTTTCCCAAGCCATCAAACACCAATATCAGGTTAGTTAAGAATATTGGTATCAACGTGCTCAACCCGTCTTGTGCACAGTGCTAATTATAATGATGGTGAATTGACGCTTGACAAAGGAATATAAGAAATTCTTGATGATTACCGGGGCGGGGACCAGAGTAAAGCTAATATAGACAAGTTCCAAGTGTAGCCAAACAATTAGGTCCATCATGCTTGACTTGTCCAAATTCCCCAGTCAGCACGGAAATGGGGACTTCTTTTTAGTGGGACATTCGGAGTTCAAAGCATCCATAGTCATGCATCGTCAAATCCATTGCTTCAAGTTAAGAGCCACGTTTTATGTTCCCTTAAAGACCCTTTTGATTGATTGGAAATTGTTTTAATCTTGTCTCTTCAGAGATTTGTAGATTTCGACATGCTTCTTGATAAATCTCGAGCAATAATGCAGGTTCTCATTCAAGTACATGCAATGCTCTTTTTGGGGTCAATCTTTTGGTAACGGACGCAATAAAAACTCACTTCATAAATGAAAATATTGTAAATTTTTGTTGTGCTTATTGATATGTACATCTATTTCCTTTTCTACTAATAATTTAATTTTTAATTTTAAAACAAAAGAGACCTAGGTAACTTTTACCCTCGGATAAAAATAAATTTTCAAGTTATTTGCAACCAAAGAAACGTCAATCAATCTTTTTCATCACAATAATAAAAGTGGGTTGAAGGATTCGAATCCAGATAGGGTGGGTCCCATCGGTGTCAAAATATTGGAAAACTTCTAAAGAGAAATAAAAGTGCAGGAAAAGTAAGGATGGTCCAATTTGGCTGCAAGCAAAAAAATAAAGAAAAAGAAACACACGTTTTCTCGCAGCACCCATGTAAATACATTTTCAAAAACGCCTCGCGCCTGAGACAGTTTAAGCATCTCAAAATTTATGGTTTGGAGCCATTGACAGGTGCTCGCTTGTTATGTTTGTAGATGAGTATTTCATTTAAGAGGCCTTTCAAAAAGCGTAGTAAACTTTCCGCACAATTTCTCCATTCTGAGTATTCTAATGAGCCCTTAGCAAGATAATAATGAGTTCACTTTTCATCTAGCACAATCAGAGTCAATGCCGAAATCAAATCGAAGATGCTCCACTTTTTCAAATTGTTAGAGATATATATTAGACATATTAGCCCAATGTAATAGGTCCAAGCCCAATCCTGTTTGTACTAGTAGTCTAGGGTTTAGTCGCCTATATATACTCATGTTATGACTCATTGTAACACAAGTTATTGTACTACACTCTTATACATAATAAAGATGTAGCCCTTAAGGGATTCCTCCGTGGATGTAGGCCGTCAAGGCTGAACCACGTAACCCTTGTGTTCTCGGTTCCTATTCTATGCTTCCCCTTCCGCATCCACTCTAACATACACAACATGGTATAACAACACATTGCGTTGCTAATAATAATATTTACATTTAACATGGTATCAGAGCCAAACTCCGTTCTTGGCATCAAACAAAATCTCTAGCAAGCAAAGAAGATTCTCACGTGCGTAACACAGATCCACAACAGTGTGCATGCCTTCTTTCACATCTGGGTCTACAGCATCACGCAGCTACCATGGAAACTCCGCTGCTGCCTCGCTACTACATCTCTGATCTCTCAAGCAAGTCGAACCACTCACCTATCAGATCTGTGCACATCAAGCCTTCGCCTGTCGAAACCGAACCCACAGACGTGCTCCTAGGCCTCCCGCGAGAAAAACCCAGAAATCCGGTCAATCGAAAGCTAGCCATGCGCCGCAGTTAGCTCCGGAGAATCTCCCACACGCCGCCTCAGATGCCTGACTTTCAGATCGTGATCGTGCACACGCGCCGCCATAACGGCCTCCTCGACCACCAATCTACAGAACCTGTGATTTCGGCCCTCGTCCGACCATACACGCGCCCTCACGCGCCTCTAGGATTTCTGGCATCTCCTTCACGCGCCGGTGGACTTATCACGCGTCTGCCACGCGCCGAAATGTGCTGCTGATGTCATCTGACGTCACCGGATGACGTCATCACTCCACGTCAACAGCCACGCAAGCATGTCCATGTCAACCCTAGTCCACGTCATAGGATGACGTCAGCGGCTCCACTGTTCGACCCGTGACCCGACCCGGAAACCCGGAACCGACCCTGGACCAGTATCCGTTGACTTTGACCCTGGACCAGTTGACTTTGACTTTTTGCGTTGACCTTTGACCAAAAGTCAAAATTTCCGACAGGGCCTGTATTGCTCAATTTTTCGCGTAGATTCCAATTTTGAGCACCATTTCTTCGTTTGAAGCTCCAAAATTGGTCAATTGGCACATTCTTCATTGTGGTTTCTTCAAAGGCTTTACTCATGGCATCTTCAAGAGATCTTCTCATGCTTATCCAACCTCAAGCCTTCATCAAGCTTCTGCCTTGAGTTTGAGGGAGGGTGTTAGAGATATATATTAGACATATTAGCCCAATGTAATAGGTCCAAGCCCAATCCTGTTTGTACTAGTAGTCTAGGGTTTAGTCGCCTATATATACTCATGTTATGACTCATTGTAACACAGGTTATTGTACTACACTCTTATACATAATAAAGATGTAGCCCTTAAGGATTCCTCCATGGATGTAGGCCGTCAAGGCTGAACCATGTAACCCTTGTGTTCTCGGTTCCTATTCTATGCTTCCCCTTCCGCATCCACTTTAGCATACACAACATGGTATAACAACACATTGCGTTGCTAATAATAATATTTACATTTAACACAAATAATAAATTTTCCCATATGAAAACATCAGTGATGAAAAAATCTAGTTTTCTAGATTCTACTTGTAAGCTGTAACATTACATGTTGGATGTATGAAAACGAAGCTTGATTCAAGTAATAACCATTCAATAAGTTACTACATCAAATTGGTAATAGCCCCGAAACACACTGTTAAAATCCAAGAATTAGATGCTTAATTACATTCAGTAAATGCCAAACACACGAAGGGAAAAACAATCAAACACATAATGGGCATTGTTAAAGAAGCATACCTGCGGCTTTTAAGAGCAGAACTGAAGCAGGGGGTGTCTTCAAAAAATGAAAGTAAAGCTTCTATCCTTGGAAAAAAAAAAAAAAAACAATAACAATAATAAGAAAAATACTATGAAAATTGAAAATAATCATTATTCCATTAATGGCAGTGGGTGGTGGTTGAGGTGAGAGAGAGTAGATCTATGGCGGTGGCGACTACAACTAGGGTGATGGCGGTGGCGATGGCTAGGGCTAGGGAGGTGGCTAGGGGCGGTGGAGATGTGAGAGAGAGAGCTCGACGATGGTGAGAGAGAGCTACACATGGTGAAAATGAAAATGGGTTAGAGAGAGAAAAAAAAATAGAGTTGGATGGGCAATGAAAAATGGGTTTTTAACTTTAAGAGCTTGAGAAGTGGGAGCCGAATGAAAAGAAAGAAAGAAAGAAAAAAAAATTAGAGAAAAAAGCTTTGGGGGGAAGCATATTGTGACGTTTTATGGAACATGTCTATGCAACACAGATTAATTAATAAAATAAACATGTCAAGTTACACGTTTTGTAACTCTAAAAAACGTTATATCACCCAATAATTCATATTTTGAAAATCCAACCATTGAATTATATGTTCTATATGTTTTTAACATGCATTCCAATTTTCATGTCAATCGGATGTAATTTATCATTTGATTTATAAACTCGTCTTTTATGCATTATTTTAAACTACTAAAACTGGAATCTAGACAATTGATTGATGAAATGGCTATTAATCTTTGATCACCTCGAAATTTTGTAAGCATGAAAAATATACGAAGATAACGTAATCTAACGATAAATTTGTCAAAATTCACATTGAATTAAAAAATATAGGTTTGGGTTCAAATTACACCTAACGTAATTCTAAAAAATGTTACACCACCCAATAACTTATTATTGAATTCATATTTTGAAAATTCAACCATTGGATTACCTGGCTATATGTTCTTAACATGCATACCAATTTTTATGCCAATCGGATGTAATTTACCATTTGATCTATGAACTCATCTTTTATGCATTATTTTAAACTACTAAAACTTGAATCTAGACAATTGATTGATGACATCACTATTGATATTTGATCACCTTGAAATTTTGTAAGCATGAAAAATATACTAAGATAATGTAATCTAACGATAGATTTGTCAAAATTCACATCAAATTAAAAAATATAGGGTTGGGATTAAGTTACATCTGACGTAATTCTAAAAAATGTTACATCATCCAATAACTTATTATTGAATTCATATTTTGAAAATCCAACTATTGGATTACATGTTCTATATGGTCCTAACGTTCACGCCAATTTTCATGTCAATCGGATATAATTTACCTTTTTATCTATGAACTCATATTTTATGCATTATTTTAAACTACTAAAAATGAAATCTAGAAAACTGTTGATGACATGACTATTGATCTTTGATCACCTTGAAATTTTGTAAGCATGAAAAATATACTAATATGATGTAATCTAATGATAGATTTGTCAAAATTCACATCGAATTAAGAAATATATGTTTGGGTTCAATTTACACCTGATGTAATTCTAAAAAATGTTATCTCACCCAATAACTTATTATTGAATTCATATTTTGAAAATCCAACCGTTAGATTACATGCTATATATGTTCCTAACATGAATGCCAATTTTCATGCCAATTGGATGTAATTTACCATTTGATCTATAAACTTATCTTTTATGCATTATTTTAAACTACAAAAACTTAAATTTAAATTATTGATTGATGACATGACAATTAATATTTGATCACCTAGAAATTTTATAAGCATGAAAAATATATGAAGATAATGTAATCTAATGGTAGATTTGTCAAAATTCACATCGAATTAAAAAATATAGAGCTGGGTTCAAGTTACACGTGTTGTAACTCTAAAAAATGTTACATTACCCAATAACTTATTATTGAATTCATATTTTAAAAATCGAACCGTTAAATTACATGCTCTATATGTTCTTAACATGCATACCAATTTTCATTTCAATTGGACGTAATTTATCATTTGATTTATAAACTCATCTTTATGCATTATTTTAAACTACTAAAACTTGAATCTAGACAGTTGATTGATGACATGGCTATTGATCTTTGATCACCTTGAAATTTTGTAAGCATGAAAAATATACGAAATGTAATCTAACGGTAGATTTGTCAAAATTCACATCGAATTAAGAAATATAGGTTTAGGTTCAAGTTACACCTAACGTAATTCTAAAAATTGTTACACCACCCAATAACTTATTATTGAATTCATATTTTGAAATCCAATCATTGGATTACATGCTCTATATGTTCTTAACATGCATGCCAATTTTCATGCTAATCGGATGTAATTTATCATTTGATCTATGAACTCATCTTTTATGCATTATTTTAATGGGAAGAAATATTTTATTCACTTTTGAGAGAGAGAGAGAGAGTACAAAAGGCTGAAATTCTTGAATTTAGGCTACCATTTTGAAGTTGAAAGTGCTATCATTTTTTTATGGGTACAATTGCTTAGAAATAAGAACAGACCTTTCTTATATAGGATGTATATAAAAGATTTTTTTTTAGACTATAAGCCAAAGGTTCATCTAAAGAATACAAGGTGCTATATGTTTATGCATTTCTTTTTTATTTTTCTTTGAATTTTAAAATAACTTTTATCTCCAAAAAAAATTAATATTTTAATGATTTTTTGCGAAGGTCAATCGTGGCCCTCACAAATAATTTAGTATTAGTAAGGGCATATTTTTAACCCACATAAAAAATAAACTTTTTGCAAGGGCTTTTTATTGTCCCTTGGAAATAATTTGGTAGGAACATTTCCCTCAAAAAATTTTGACATTTTAATGATTATTTGTGAAGGTCGATCTTAGCCCTTACAAATAATTTAGTATTATTGACGGTTTTTTTTAACCGTCACAAATAATACACTTTTTGTGAGAGATTTTTAATTGTCCCTCGCAAATAATATGGAAGGAAAATTTCCCTCCAAAATATTAGTATTTGTGACGGCTATAACACATAATTGCGACAGCTTTTTTTGTTGGTCACAAATATTTCACATTTTATCAAGTATTTGCGAGGGCTTTATTTTGCTATCACAAATAAGATTTTTTGAGAAGGCTTTTTGGATCCGTCAAAAATTCTTGGTCGCTAATAGATATTTTTTTTGTAGTATTAGAAGATGACATTTGTGACAATTTGTAGTGAATACAAAAAGAATGTCTATTAGAAGATGACATTTGTCGTTGTGACGAAACTTTATCCTTTTATTTATTAATTTGCATGGTGTACTTTGATGCCTTCAAAATGAAGAACTCTATTCATTATTTTGGTAGAAGTCAAGAAAGAAATCATTATCCATGGAATTATATGAGTTGGTCTAATTTTGTGTTTGTGCGGAGTTCTGGTTATTAAAACGGCGTCAAAATGGGTACACCCACAAATGGCCAAAATGAGCGAGCCAAACTATCTAGACACTAGGATTCATCTTTGTTAGTTTTATTAGGAGCAAATATGTAACAATTAACGCTCATTCCAATAACAAGTAACTTAAAATTTCTAGAACTAAAATGTAATTTGAAAAAAGAAATTGAGGTGTTTGGTTGGGGGATATTAGCAATTTTGCAAAAGTAAATAATAATAAATCCTGCATGTCTAAACCCAATGCTCAGAGTATTGATATGATTTTTGCATGAAAAAGGTAAGGAAAATTAGTTAGAGGAAGATGAGTGCATGGCTGCCGATGAGCGCGGCTTCACTTCTTCAACAAATCAAGCAGGAAGAGCTCGAAGAATGAAGAACTAGCTAGAATGATGAAGACCTAGCTAGAATGGCAGAATTGGTGGGCGTGGGGGTTGTGGTGATGAATGAAAGTTTTTGAGAGAAAAAGGGGAGTGGGGACTGGGATTCTAGTTAGGAAATAAAGTAGAGAAACAGTGGAATGAGGATTCGGTTGAATGACTGGTTGGAAATAATTGGGAGGGGGGAATCAGACGTGAAATAAAGGGGAGAGTAAAACAAATTGTGGAAAGAAAAAATTTGTGTAGAAATTGCTGATATAATATTTTGAAGGAAAAGTTTTGTTACAAAATTGGTTGTACATAGCATAAAACTATAACTTCACTAAATAACTTTTTGTTTGACGTAAATTTTGACAAATTCCCAATTAAATTACATTATTTTCTTATATCTTCCATGCTTGAAAAAGTTTTACAAATAAAAATTCAATAGCTATGTTATCAATCGATTGTGTTTAAATTGTAAGTTTTCGTAGTCTAAAATTATACATAAAAAATAAGTTTATAAATCATATAATAAATAACATTCAATTGATACAAAATTTGATATGTATAGTAAGAACATAAGTAATATGTGATTTAACGATTAGATTTTCAAAATATTAAAAAGTTGTAGTCTTGTAACCTAAGGCAATAGCTAAATATGTAGCCAAAATTATATATATATATATATATATATATATATTTGAATTAAAAAGTTTATTTTTAATGTAAAAAACTACCTAATTAAAAAATAAATTAATGTAACTTGTTCTTTTAATAATGAAAATTGTCAAAATTATTTATTTTTGAATTCGTTAGTGCAGGTGTCAAATTAACATTTCTACAGAAAATGCATTTTACACTTCTTCAAATCAAACAAAATTCCATTCATTATAATTAGTTTTTAATAAAATTTTCAACATATATAATTCCAAACGCATATTTTAAGTAAAATATATTCAAGCATGATACATTTTGTAAAATCTATTTTGTTGGAATGCATTCTCCCAATATTCATTGCAAACACTATCTAAATTTTCCTTCTTGTCAAATTGGAAACAACAAAAATTAAATTTCAAGTTGTTCTCCATTAGGATGGAAAACTAACACACACCCACGATTTATATTGAAACCAAGCTCTGATTTAGTACTAGAATACATCTCCATCAGCTCAAGAAGCATTGAGGATTTTTTTTTTTTTTTTTTTTTTTTGAGTACTTAAAAGAAATTTAATCTTATCTAAATGGAAATTTATCATGAAGACCCGGAGAAGATGTATATTTTAACTGTTCAAACTGTCTCCCTCTTTGTGGTTATTTCCACCGGTTGATACAAAATTACAAGATGGAGCAAACATTTGTGTCATTACAGGGGTCTCTAATCTCATAGAACGCGTAGGGGGGTCCATAAGGGCACTGTATCTTCGGTTCAGCTTTCTTCTCATCCATTTTCTCTTCTTTTTTCTCTTCTTTCTTGTTCTCTGCAAAGCTTACTATGATTGCATGCCCTACTTTCTTCCTAAGCAACGTTACAAGTTCAACAGGATCAAAATTATCTCCTTTTACCTCTATTTGGTCCCTGTTTTGCCCTTTCAAAACTGATGATTCCACCCTTGAAAATGTCACATCCACCAACAAATGGAAAACAATTTTTAAGTACTAGTA
The DNA here is from genome assembly GCA_023055345.1 of Quercus wislizeni. Classification (NCBI taxonomy): domain Eukaryota; kingdom Viridiplantae; phylum Streptophyta; class Magnoliopsida; order Fagales; family Fagaceae; genus Quercus; species Quercus wislizeni. Next base: position 6,315,568 of record JALGQJ010000010.1, read on the forward strand.
CTACTACTGTTAGAAATACTAAAGAAATTATACTGTATTTCATAATGAGAAAATATACATCAGTGCCTTATATAGGAGGCATAAGTGTGCGGTACAAATAAAGTGTAGTACAAGTACAAGTGTGCTATACAAGTAAAGTAATTTGGGCATAAAACCCATAACATAATATACATTAACAGCCCCCCCTCAAACTCAAGGTGGATGTGAGACCAGCTTGAGGTTGTCAACCAAATCACGAGTGCGTCCCTTAGGAAGTGACTTGATGAAGATATCTGCAAGTTGATCTTTGGAGGAGACGGAGAAGAGCTTGAGTGCACCATGGACAAGATAATAACGGACAAAATGACAATCAATCTCGACGTGTTTAGTCCGTTCATGGAAGACATCATTGTGAGCAATATGAATGGCACTCTGGTTGTCATAGTAAAGGGGAGTAGCAGAGGATGTGGACACACCTAAATCCTTAAGAAGCCATCGTAGCCAAAGAAACTCAGATGTGGTATCAACAAGGGCACGATATTCTACTTCAGTACTAGAGCGGGCCATAAAGGTTTGTTTCTTACTTCGCCAAGAAATTAAAGAAGAACCAAGGAGAAACTAATAACCTGTAGTGGACCTGCAATCAGTGGGATCCCCTGCCCAATCAGCATCAGAGAATACACGGAGCACAAGAGGAGACTGAGCTGAATAGAAAAGGCCATGGAAGAGAGTGCCCTTCAGGTATCGAAGAATGCACAGAACAGCAGCATAGTGAGTAGATCGTGGAGCAGACAGATACTGGCTCACCTGATGAACAGCATAGGAGATGTCTGGACGAGTAACTGTGAGATAAACTAGGCTGCCAACCAATCGTCTGTAAAGAGAAGGATTAGACAATGGTTTCCCCCCCGAGGGTGTCAAATGCGCATTAAGTTCAACTGGAGTGTCAACCGTCTTGCTGTCAGTGAGTCCAACTCGAGATAAAAGGTCAGAAGCATACTTGGCTTAAGTAATATAAAGACCATCTGTGGAATGAGTAATTTCAAGACCCAAGAAATAACTGAGATGTCCAAGATCTTTCATCTCAAACTGCTGACTGAGAAAATCCTTGAGTTCTTGAATGCCACTGAGGTCATCACCAATTATAATCATATCATCCACATATAGAAGAAGCAAAATGGTGCCTTTATCAATACGACGAAGAAATAAGGCAGAGTCATACGGACTAGCAGTGTAACCCAAGCGAAAGATAGTGGAGCTGAACTTGGCAAACCAAGCTCGTGGAGCTTGTTTAAGACCATAAAGTGCACGGCGAAGATGACAAACCTTGTTTGAGTCAACAGAGAGACCAGGAGGAGGTTGCATATAGACTTCTTCACTCAACTCCCCATTAAGGAAAGCATTTTTAACATCCATCTGAAAAATGTCCCATTTACGTGCAACAGTAACAGCTAAGAGGGCACGAACAGATGAGATACGAGAAACTGGAGCAAAGGTCTCTTCATAATCAATGTCATACTCTTGTGTAAAACCTTTTGCAATAAGATGGGCCTTGTAGCGCTCAATGGACCCATCAGAATGAGTCTTGATCTTATAGATCCACTTACAACCAACCACAGACTGTCCAGGAGGGAGAGTGACCAGATCCCAAGTATGGTTTTTGGTTAATGCATCAAGTTTCTCTTTCATTGCAATCTGCCATAAAGGGTCAGTGGAGGCCTCGCGATAGGTTTGAGGTTCGTGAAGTGTAGCAAGGGCAGTGTAACAATGATAGTCAAGTAAGTGTATAGGAATGGATCTTACCCAGGTTGAGTGGCGAGGTGGAATGTCTTGTGGAAGATCTTCAGGCGGAGCAAGAGCAGGGGACCCAGGCTTTAAGTGGGGTAGCTCGTCATCAACCTATTCATCTTCAACCTGTCTAGGAGAAGCATAAAAAATATCTGGAGAAAGAGCCAAAGGAGGATCAAAAGTATTTGTAGAAGGAGCAAGAGACTCATCTGGAAAAATTTCTAAAACAGAGGAGGTAGTTAGGGAAGAACGAAAGTGAGAAAGTTCAACAAATAATCGGTGTTCCCAAAAGATAACATTACGAGAAACACGAAGACGATGAGAGACAGGATCATAACACCTATACCTTTTTTGAGTTTCGCCATAACCAAGGAAACAACAAAGTTTAGATCGAGGCTCAAGTTTGTTGTGTTCATGAGGCTGAAGAAGAACGAAACAAGCAGATCCAAAGGATCGAAGGTGATGATAGTCAGGAGGTGACCTAAAGAGACGCTCATACGGAGTCTGATTATGGATGACAACGCTTGGAATGCGATTAATCGCATGAATAGCATAAAGAGCAGCTTCACCCCAAAAAGGGGCAGGAACTTTGACAAAAAGAAGAAGAGCACGAACAGTGTCAAGAATATGACGAAGTTTTCTTTCTGCTCGACCATTTTGCTAAGAGGTACCTGGACAAGTTAGATGATGTACAGTGCCATAGGAATGTAACAGAGCTTGAAACGCATATTGAGTATATTCAAGAGCATTATCAGAACGAAAGGTTTTGATACGTTTGGAGAATTAAGTTTCAATCATTTTTGTAAAGTTGCTGTATATTGGTAAAATTTCAGAACGAGATTTCATAGGAAATATCCAACTATAACGAGAATAATCATCAATAAAAACAACAAAATATCGAGATCCACCAATACTAGCAACAGGAGAAAGTCCCCAAACATCAGAATGAATTAACTCAAAAATACTATTAGAAATGGATTCACTGTTATTAAAAAATAAAGCTGGCTGTTTTCCTAACTAACATGAAGTACAATCAAAATTGTCTTTGGACACAGAACCCAACAGACCCCTAGAAGCTAACTGTTGTACCCGAGAAGATGATGCATGGCCAAGACAAGAATGCCAAAGTGCAAGAGATGGTAAGGAAGAAACTGCAGCAGCAGCAGCAGCAACAGAAACAGGAGCAACAAGTGGAAGATGAAGATTGTCCATGGGAAACATACGCCCAACTCTAGGGCCAGTCCCAAGCTCTTGTCTCGTCCTCGGATCCTGCACAATACACCCAGAATAGTAAAAAATAAGGCGATAACCTAATTCAGCTAATTGTCCCACAGAGCACAAATTATAGGATAGGTCAGGTACATGAAAGACTCCAGGAACAGAGAGGTTGGAAGTCGAAACAAAACCTAGACTATTTCCATGCATGGTAGAACCATCAGCTATATGAATATTTAGGGGGTGTGGTGCAGGGTCAAGTTTGGAGAATAAGGAGGAGTGAGGTGTCATGTGATTGCAACAGGCAGAATCGAAAAGCCAAGTTTGAGACTTACCGGGTAGAATGGAGAGAGCAGTGGAAAGAGATGCATTACCAGCCATACGAACAGCCTGAGCTATGATCTCCTGTAGTTCAGTGGGGGAGAGGTTGATAATGGATCCAGAAGACTGGGACTCAGCTGAAATGGAAGCCATTGGCGGAGTAGGCTCAGTATTAGCAACAGCAGCAGTAGATTTGCTGCGACGATAACAAGTTTCAATGGTGTGGCCAGGACGCTTGCAATAGTTGCAGAACTTTTTGTTAGTCTGCTTACGACGATTTCTAGAGCCAGAGGAATCACCTGATTGCTGAGGTTGCTCTAAGGGTGGAGCAAAAGGTGTAATGGCCAAAACATTGAGCTTATTCTGAGCTTGAAAGGTTGCAAGGCGAGCTTCTTCTCTAACCAACTCGTTCACAGTAGTGTCAAGAAAGGGAGCAGGGCTGCGATTTAGAAGCTGACCTCGAATGGGCTCAAAGTCCTTGTGAAGGGACATCAGGAATTCATAGAGGCGAAATTCATCTTTGATGGAAGCATATTGTTGAGCATCCTTTGAGCATGCCCAAGTAGGATCAGAAAGGTCAATTTGGTCCTAAATGAAGCGAAGCTGATCATAGTAGTCATTGATGGATTGCCCTGGTTCTTGTCCTGAGTTGATGCAATTCAACCACTAATTGATATTTCATGGAGCCATGAGTAGTGGAGTACCTTTTGGCCAACATATCCCACGCTGACTTGGCATCATCAAAGCTGCCCAACAGGTTAGAGATGGAGGGAATGGAAGTGTTCCGAATCCATGTGAGGATCATGTGGTTATAACTATCCCATTCAATCATGCGACCAAGGAAGGCAGCATCTTCTTCATTGGCTCCCTTGACAGGAACAGTGATTGCACCAATACAATAATGCCAGAGCATGTGACCTTTAAGAAAACTGCGCATAGCTTGAGACCAAGATAAGTAATTCTTACACCCCTCCAACACAATATTGATGGCGCGAGGAAGAAACACATCTTTTTTATCCATTTAGAGACACAATATGCAAAAACAGACTGCAAAAATGAAATCTACGCGAAAAACTAGGTAAGAAGAACCTGGATTGAAAAAGTCAACCTTGAGAAAAAGTCAACGGTCAAAGTCAACGGTCTAGTCAACGATGACGTCAGCAAGTGCGTGGCAGATGACGTTAGCGGATGCCGTGGTAGATGACATCAGCAGATGACGTGGCGATGACATGGCAGATGACGTCACCTAGGGCTGACGTCAGCAAAGGAACCCTGGCACGTGCAGGCACATGGCGGTACGTGGCAGAATCTGGAGGCGCGTGGAGGAATCTGGAGGCGCATGACAACGCGTGGGCTATATTGGCAACACATGAAGGTGCGTGCCAGTGACGCCGAGACTTCTGGTGGCGCGTGGAAGGTCCGATGAAGACGATATTTCACAGAAAGGCAGATCGGAGAGATTTCTTTCCGATGGTGTAATCTGTGGTCTGATCGGAGAAGCGGAAGCGGTGGTGGCGGCAAGGCAGTGGTCTTTGATGTACTGAAGTCACTGTGGAGGCAGTGGTGCTGCTCACAACAACGGCTGCAGATGACACCCAAGAAGACAAGACTGCTTAAGAGCGGCATACCAAAGGATTAGAGCAGTGGCTCTGATACCATGTTAGAAATACTAAAGGAATTGTATTGTATTTTATAATGAGAAAAAATACATCAGCGCCTTATATAGGAGGCATAAGTGTGCGGTACAAGTAAAGTGTAGTACAAGTACAAGTGTGCTATACAAGTAAAGTAATTTGGGCCTAAAGCCCATAACATAATATACATTAACAACTATAATCAGTAGGTTAAAGAGTAGTGTTTTTAGTGTTGTAAAATTTGTAATATAGTATATAAACGTCGCTTTGTTACCTGGAAGGCCAACTGCAATCTTCATGGCTTTTTTGCGGGCCTTCTCACCTTCTGTAATGCAAAAAAAATTCCTATGCCCATCCATGGGAACCTGGATGACCGCAGTTTTCTGAAGAAACAAAATAATTATAATCACAAATGAGGCGACTTCAAATTGTGTCATACACTTTTATATATTTTGTAATAGAAAGTTGAGTTTATCACTATTCACTAGTACTTTCCTAGCATATATATATATATATATATGTGTGTAAGGACCAACTTTGACTTGAACCCAGAACAGGAATGGACCCAGGCCCAAGAAGCCCAAACAATAAATTTGTAGAAAGTGGGAGAAAAAGCAAGTCTGAATCTAGGATAAAGATATTGGTATATAGCGTTAAAAGGAAAGAGTTACACGCGCACACATGCAACAAGTATCCTCGGATATGCCCTAGTACTATGACTAAGAGTACTGAATTCTTCATTTTTACTGTTGTATTTCTTCAACCTTTTGCTCTCTCTCTCTCTTTCTTTTTCTCAGTATTTTTCTTCCTCTTTTTCTTTCTTTGAATCCTTTTTCGAATTATATACTATGGTTTTTACACCATTTCCTCCATCCACGTGTGGGTCAGGTGTTGGGAGTTCTTTTTCCTTGTTCTCCCTTGCTTCTCCTTGAACCTTCCACTCTTAGCTATAAGGCTGCTCGTTCACTGTTCAGGCATTACCTCCACATTAATGCGGCTAGAGAGTTAGCTGGGCAGCATTTAATGCGGGGGTAACAGTACTTCCAGATATTTGTTTTTCCTCATTCTTATCCCTTATCTGATATCTTCCTATTCCATTTGTTGCAAAGTCCTTCTGAAACGTTACCTTAAAGGACTGAGAAGTCTACTGGCCACCTCGGACAGAGGGTCCGAGGTGGTCATCATCCTTGGACACGGTTAAATTCTACATAGGTATTGTTTACCTCTTTTTAGGGCTTAGTTTTCATCTCTTCCTTTGCTGGTCGTCCTTGGATACTCTCTTATCCTCAGACTGGATATTGGGCCATAGGCCCAGCCCTTTCCAATGCAAATTGTACCTATGGGATCAATTGGCCCTCACAATATATATATTATATCTGTTCAATTGCAATGATTGTATGTGGAGAGAGTAGTATATATCAAATACCGTCATGGTTTTTGTTTGTTAGAAATGATTGTATGTGGGATGGACCAAAAGCCAATCACCTTGTGGGAGAGAACAGAAATTGAAGGTGGAGGAGAGTGTACTATATACTGCTATTTATAGGCCTCTTTGGAAGATTAATGAGGACTATTGGAAGTCAGGAGGACCATAGCTTACGAAAAGGCAGGGAACTTTTTTTTCATAATCACTATCAATACTATCAATGTTACGTGTTATCATTACTGACTACATGTAATTTCAAAAATTATTATCACTTTTATATTTAGATGTGATAAAACAATGTAACAATAGTTGTGATTAGTATCAAACTAAACAATACAACATATAAACTTCAAAATTAATTTTTTATTTATTATTTAAAAATTAACACATCAATTTATAAGACTTAGTCAAATTTGTTATAAACATAATATCATTAAAAAAAACTAATATTCAATTCATGAATATGAAATTATGAGTGCATAATTAGTGTAGTATTAAATGGGAAGTTGTGAATAAAATCACACATAATCTTATTAATGTATGAAAATCTTCCGTTCCATTTTTAGTATTTTCATTTATATATATATATATAATATCATAGAATTTCAATTTATGATTTTTTTAAATAAAAATTTATGATGTTTATTTTATAATGATTTCTCTTTATTATTGGGTTAAAACATCTAATAAGTTTTTTGTGTAAGTCGGTTCAAACTCCAAATCTTTTATTTAACGACTTTGAATTTTACTAGATAAGCTAACCGAAACTCATTAGTATTTTACTTTATGTTTTACTAATTACAACTTGTCATTTTTTTTTTTTCTCTCTCTCTCTTTATTCAATAACTATAGTTTACAATGCAAACAATGAGGAACTTGTGGGTCAGAGGATTTTTTATTCCAGAGAGAGAGAGAGAGAGAGAGAGAGAGAGAGAGAGAGAGAGAGAGAGAGATTCTCACTTTTCATTACAATTCGTATTTCCATTTTCATTTTCCTGTAGAGAGCACTTTCACTTTCCAAATGAAAAACATCTTACTGAATACTAATTTAACTAGTCCATTTCTAAAATGGGAAAAAAAAGTAGTCCATTTCTCATTCATTCTTGGTTTAATTATTTCTTAAAGCAAAAATAAAAATGGTCAATTTCCCATTTATTATTGGTTTAATTATTTCTAAAGGCAAAAAATAAAAATTTGAAAATTCATTTCTCATTCATTATTGGTTTAATTTCATTCCATCAATTTGTATTGTAATTATTTATAGATAAAAGCAATCAAGATACGTGGCTACAGTGATGTGTGAGGTTTTCCGGTTGGAGTATTCATATGTGAACGTAGCGTACAGACATGGTCATTTTCAAAAAACTACGTAGACCATTCATGCTTATCTACATTACCAGCTAATAGTCTACTCAAAAAATTTTATAGTCTACTCAAAAGATTTTGTTTTGTTTTTTTATTTTCTTTCGATGTGTGATGTTTTTCAGTTGGAGTATTCATATGTGAACGTAGCGTACAGACATGGTCATTTTCAAGAAACTACGTAGACCATTCATGCTTATCTACATTACCAACTAATAGTCTACTCAAAAAATTTTATAGTCTACTCAAAAGATTTTGTTTTGTTTTTTTATTTTCTTTTGATGTGTGAGGTTTTTTAGTTGGAGTATTCATATGTGAACGTAGCGTACAGATATGGTCATTTTCAAGAAACTACGTAGACCATTCATGCTTATCTACATTACCAGCTAATAGTCTACTCAAAAGATTTTGTTTTGTTTTTTTATTTTCTTTTGATGTGTGAGGTTTTTCAGTTGGAGTATTCATATGTGAACGTAGCGTACAGACATGGTCATTTTCAAGATACTACCACTACAAGAATTTTGGTCTTTTGCGACCAATGTTTTAGCGACGACCAAAAAATCGTCACTATTCGGCACACATTAGTGACGATAATATATGGTCATCGCTAATAAATGCATGGTAGTGATGACACAAAGGTAGTCGCTAATAAGTCGTCGCTAATGCCATGGAGGGAATTTTATTTACTTTTGGAAAATGGAGGGAAACTTTTAGCAACGACAATAAATTTTGTAGTGATGACATTTACGTTGCTAAAATAAGGTTTATTTTAACGACAACATCTATTGTCACTAATAATCATTTTTAGTGACAACCTTGAGTATTGTCGCAGATATGTGGCCAAAAATATATAGTAAATATATTATATATATACTTTATTTATTAGCGATGACACATTGGTCGTTGCTATTAGAAGGTTATTAATGACGATATAATTTGTCGTCTCTAATAATCAACTTTTAGCAACGACACAACATATTGTCACAAATATATCTACCAAAATATATTGGAGGGAAAAATTTTCACCATCAAAAAGTGGTGGGAATTATTGGAGGGAAGCAGATTATATATTAGCAACAAATCAGATCGTCGCTATATGGGATCTTTTAATGAAGACAAAGATTGTCGTCACTAATATGTGACTAAAATAATTTTTATATATTTTTTATTTATCAAATCCTCCAAACGCCTCTTAAAATATTTAAAATAACATAAATTCCTTTAGTATATTTGAAATGATTAAAATATCATTGGCCTCGTCAAAATGACCAAAATACCCTCAAATTTAAATAATGACCAAAATAACCTTGAAACCTATAAAGTAATTTAAAACTCTCAAATTCGTAGAGAGAGAGACAGACAGAGAGAGAGAGAGAGAGAGAGAGCTTGTTGCTTCAGAATACTCTCAAACCATAATGTTACCCATTTGAAACTCGAAATCAATAAAATAACAAAAATCGAGAAGGTTCTGATTCCATTCAAAATATTGACTAATACCCATAATTATCAAAATGTAAATCATATCGTGAATTAATTTTTGATTTTTTTGTATCATATGTCACAAGAAAGGTATTTGTCAACCAAACTAATAAATTCATTATCTGTATATATTAAGAGGATTTAGAAAGTTAGTTATTACTTTTTTTCTGTCAAAAATACCCTTAAATTAATTAACCAACAACTTAAAAATTGGGTTAAAACAGTAAATTGAAAAAAGAAAGTTAGTTATTGTTTTTTTTTTTTACTGTAAAAAATACTCCTACCTAAAACTTAAAAATGTGGTTAAAATAGTAAATTGACAAAAATAATAAATTCCTACTTCTACGTTGAAATGCTTTCTTGCTTCTAATATACTCCTACTTTTACATTAATTTAAATTCTTACTTCTACTCACTAACTTCTTACAAAATATAATTATTCTTTTGTTAGTTTTAAAACTTCTCAAATCTACAAACGTATTCATTTTTTTTTTTTACTTCATCACGATGTATTTGTTTCTTCTGTCCTTTTTTTTTTTTTTTTCTAATTTTTTTTTTTAAAATTTCATTACACCCTTAGATTTTTTTTTTTTTTTTTTTTTAGGTGATTAGAAAAAGTAGAAATCACAAATTATAATAAATACAAATTATTAATCTTTACCCAAAAAATAGAAGAGCCTCTGAGCACGCGCGTGAGGCTAGTAAATATTATGAATTTATAAATTCATAATATATTCAACTAATAACCAATTCAATCATTAGTTATGCAATAATATTTACTACAAGTAACTAAATAAATCAAATTAAAATAAATTTATAACATACATATTCAAATTAATTAAAATCAGAAGTGATAATACATGATATTTGAGCCAAAATAATAAATTTTTCATCATTTTGCCTAATCAACTTTACCTAAGTCAATGTTAACAAGATGTTCATCATATTTCAAACTTATTTCTTCATTGACATTTTCTATCAACAATTCCAATACCCAATAATCCACAAAAAAACCTTCCCATGAACCTAGTTTCACCAAGTCCAGTGGTCTCAGGACCATCTATTAAGTTTGACCAGGTTTGACCAACTTTAACTAAACCTTGACTGCGGCTTTCTCTATATCTAACTGTCTGACTGTGACCATAATTTATGAAAATTAACTTTTCATTACACTCTTCAAATCCAATGGTTAGATTTCAAATCTAAGTATGATGCGTGATGGACATGTATTGTGTACTTGTATGGCTATGTTCTCTCAATCTAACCATCCAATTGGTCTTAAATTTCACCAATACCAATATATCACCATACTCTTCAATCTCAATGATCGAGATTTGAAAATAAATTTCACCAAGTCTAGTGGTCTTAGGAACATCTATTAAGTTTGACCGAATTTGACCAACTTTATCTAAACTTTGACCATGCCTTTCTCTAAATCCAACCGATTGATTGTGACCATAATTTATGAAAATTAACCTTTCATTACACTCTTCAAATCTGACGGTTAGATTTCAAATCTAAGTATGGCTTGTGACGGACATCAGTTGTGTGCCTATATGAGTATGTTCTTTCAATCTGACCATCCATTTGGTCTTAAATTTCACCAACACCAATATGTCACCATACTCTTCTATCTCAATGATCAAGATTTGAATTTGAATTTCATTAAGTCCAGTGGTCTCGGGACCATCTATTAAGTTTGACTGAGTTTGACCAACTTTGACTAAACTTTGACCGCGCCTCTCTCTAAATCCAACCGTTTGATTGTGATCATAATTCACTAGAATTAACCTTTCATTACACTCTTCAAATCCAACGGATATATTTCAAATCTAAGTATGGTTGTAATGGAAATGTGTTGTGTACATGTACGATTATGTTATCTCACTCTGACCATCTAATTGGTCTCAAATTTCACCAACACCAATATGTCACCATACTCTTCAATCCCAATGATCTAGATTTGAATATGAATTTCACCAAGTCCAGTGGTCTCGGAACTATATATTAAGTTTGATTGGGTTTGACCAACTTTAACTAAACTTTAACCGCATCTCTCTCTAAATCCAACCGTTTGATTGTGACCATAATTTACGAGAATTAAACTTTCATTGCACTCTTTTAATCCAACAGTTAGATTTCAAATCTAAGTATGGTGTTTTATGGACATGTGTTGTGTGCCTATATGGCTATGTTCTCTTAATCTGATCATCTAATTGGTCTCAAATTTCATCAACACCAATATGTCGTTATACTCTTCAATCCCAATAACCAAGATTTGAATATGAATTTCACCAAGTCCAATGGTATCGGGACCATCCATTAGGTTTGACCGGGTTTGACCAACTTTAACTAAACTTTGACCACATATTTCTCTAAATCCAACCGTTTGATTGTAATCATAATTCACCAGAATTAACCTTTCATTACACTCTTCAAATCCATCGGTTAGATTCTAAATCTAAGTACGGCGCGTGATGGAAATGTGTTGTGTACCTGTATGACTATATCCTCTCAATCTAACCATCCATTTGGTCTTAAATTTCACCAACACCAATATGTCACCATACTCTTCTATCTTAATGATCAAGATTTGAATATGAATTTCATCAAGTCCAATGGTCTCAGGACCATCTATTAAGTTTGATTGGATTTGACTAACTTTAACTAAATTTTGACTGTGCCTTTCTCTAAATCCAACTATTTGATTGTGACCATAATTCACCAGAATTAACCTTTCATTACACTCTTCAAATCCAACGGATATATTTGAAATCTAAGCATGGTTGTGATGGACATGTGTTGTGCACCTGTACGACTATGTTATTTTAATCTGACAATCTAATTGGTCTCAAATTTCACCAACACCAATATATCATCATACTCTTTAATCCTAATGATCTAGATTTGAATATGAATTTCACAAATCCAGTGGTCTCGGAACTATGTATTAAGTCTGACTGGGTTTGATCAACTTTAACTAAACTTTGACTGCATCTCTCTCTAAAGTCAACCGTTTGATTGTGACCATAATTTACAAGAATTAAACTTTCATTGCACTCTTTAAATCCAACGGTTAGATTTCAAATTTAAGAATGGTGTGTTATGGACATGTGTTGTGTGCCTATATGACTATGTTCTCTCAATTTGACCATCTAATTGGTCTCAAATTTCATCAACACCAGTATGTCGTCATACTCTTCAATCCTAATAACCAAAATATGAATATGAATTTCACCAAGTCCAGTGGTATCGTGACCATCCATTTAGTTTGACCGAGTTTGACCAACTTTAACTAAACTTTGACCACGTCTTTCTTTAATTCTAACCGTTTGATTGTAACTATAATTCACCAGAATTAACCTTTCAGTACACTCTTCAAACCCAACGATTAGATTCCAAATCTAAGTATGGCGCATGATGGAAATGTGTTGTGTACCTATCTCATATATCGTAAGATACACAAATACTTAATAAAATTATGAATATACATATATGAATGGTATATTCATTATAAAATCATAATATATTCAACTAATAACCAATTTCATCATCAACTATGTAATAATATTTAGAAAAACTAACTAAATAAATCAAATTAACATATATTTATAACATGCATATTCAAATTGATTAAACCTAGAAGTGATAATACATTATATATGAGCCAAAATAATAAAATTTGTCAATTCACAAATTATTATATCCCCACCAATAAAATTTATTAGCAAAAAAAAAAAAAAAAAAAAAAAAACCCTTATTGTGATGAAGCATAATAGTTGTCACAATATTGTGTTTCTACGAAGGCAATGTAAATCTTTCATAATATATGCTCTATTGTGACAAAAGAATGCCACAATAGATATAGTTTTGAGTAATACTACAATTACAAAATATTTTAAAATATTTTTACAAAATACTGATGTAGCTAATTTTTTATTGGTTTTCATCAATGTAAATCTTTCATAATATATGCCCTATTGTGACAAATGAATGCCACAATAGATATAGTTTTATGTAATGCTATGCTATAGTTACAAACTATTTTATAATATTTTTACAAAATGTTGATGTAGCTAATATTTTATTAGTTTTTCATCTAGACCCATCATTAATATCACTTTCTCATTTATCAATAATCACTTACCATATCAGCAATTTGTAAATTTTTTTATAAAATAGTTTGTATCACTAGCATTATTATATAATTTCTGTCAAAATAACTCATGAGATGTAGTTTAAAAAAAAAAAAAAAGAAAAGAAAAGAATAGAAAAGAAGAAGATAAAAAAGAGCACTACCTAATGTTACGGATCTCAAGTGCATCATCCCCATATTTTTCTCAGTGACTCAGTTGGTTGTTTTCTCAGCCACTTTTATCTCTTTTGTTTGCTTTTCAGTTTTTCTTTCCTCTTTAATTCTTCTTCACGTTTATCAAATTTTGCTTTTCAAATTTTCACCAATTTGATATATAGGTTTGCTGGAAGATCTACTAGTAGGCCCTAGCCCCTAGGTATGACTTTTCTTCTATATTTTTGTCACTAAATTAATAGATATTTAATATGATAAATTAATAAATATAAATTTCTTCTTTCTTCTTTAGTTCTTTATGTTTATTACGTTGGTTTGTATTTTTTCTTTCTTTTCTTCTTCTTCATATTTATCAGTTCATCAAGTTGCTTTGTTCTTCAATTTTTTTACAGATTTGATATTAAGGTTTGCCCCAAGTCCTACAAGTGGGCCCTAGGTATGACTTTTCTTTTCTGTTTTTGTCATTAAATTAATATATATATATATATATATATATATATAAAATATAATAAATTAATAAATATGCAATATGATAAACCATAGCTACAAGTACTGCATTTCTTTATGCTAAGATTCAAAACCCCTTAAAAGTTAAAACAAACTTGCAACATAATATGTTTTCATTGATTCTTTTAAGTAAGGTTAAACATCTAATGGAAATTGAATAGTTTTTTTTTATGTTTGATTTTTTTAATATTATTTTCCTAATTAGGATATATTGAAATAGATGCTCAATACTTAAGAAATGCTTAAAGGATATAGTTTACTTGAACATATATGTTTTTAATGTGCACCAAATGCCATACTGAAACAAATAAATTTTTTTTTTTTCAAAAAAATTGTTTGCTTTCAAAAAAAAAAAAAAAAAAACTATTTGTGTACTGCACATTACATAATGGATTTATTCAATTTCCAAGTGTAAGTATCTATTAGTTGGTAATGCTACATGTTTTATTTAATTATCATGTTCAGAGTATTCACCAACTAGTTCTTTAATATTGATGTACTAAATATGCTAATAGTATAATGATTAAATTTGATGGTGGCATTGTAGGCTGTTGAAGTGATAACCATAGTGAATTCACAATATTTATCAGCTAGTTCTTTAAAGAAAAATGCTAGTACCACAATGTATTGCAAAACTTTTGCCACAATTTATCAAATGGCAAGTTTTAAGTGGTAGGAAAAAACATGTGAGGCCACACTACCACAACTCACAACTCGTGAGCTATTAGAATAATGTTTAAATTTGATGTAGTTCAATAGGCTGTTGAAGTAACAAATAAAATGAATTCATAGGCTAAAAAGACATGCATTTAACTATATCCGTATATCTTCGTTAAAACTGCAAACCACTTCCATTAGAGTATTACAATAATTTCCTTCATGGCCAAAATGTACAAAGGGGATGAGAGAAGTAGTTTAATTATTTATATCTCGGGGGGAACAAATAAAAAACACAGATCACTCAAAAAAAGTGGATTAGTTTTATTCTTTGACTCTTGAGTTCTAAATGTAACCACTTCCTATGTCATTCATCTCTCACAAAATTTCCATCTTTTTTAGTATGAGTGTGCAGAACTAATGAAGAATAACTTTGAGCTTCTTGTCAATTTCTCCATTTATAGATAAAAATATGGTATAGAATCTAATTTTATATTATTTCTTGCTTTTTCAAACATATCTAACTCATATAATAATTGATTACACTTTTTTTGTAGCATACTATAAACAATAAATAACTTAAATTGTATATTGAATTGTGCATTGTACATTGTAGGGAAAAAACATTAACTCTCTCTCTCTCTCTCTCTCTCTCTCTCTCTCTCTCTCTCTCTCTCTCTCTCTCTCTCTCTCTCTCTCTCTCTCTCTCTCTCTCTCTCTCTCTCTCTCTCTCTCTCTGTGGAATATTGGGACTCAACATGGCTATTGCCTTTCTATTATTCTCCAAAAGAAAGATTCTCCTATGATGCTAGACTGCTGTCTTTTTAGTTTGGGAAGTAGAAGAAAGAATTAGGCTTATTTTTTCTATTTATTTTTTTGTTTAATTAACAATCTGTTTGTGTCACCATTTAAATTATTATTCTTTAAATTCATGTTATGTTTTTTGAGATATGTGATATTTTGTATGTATTAATGATTTTTTATTTGCTTTAAATTCTTTTACTTTAATTTCTTTACAATATTTTTCTCTGTCAACATATATATTTTTTTCCACAAGAAAATGATGAAAACTCAACTTTGTTACATAGAGATGATGTGCTAGCAATAGATTTAGGAACTTAATAGCTATTGATGATGTATATGTAAAACTTGATGAAAGTATGTTCATATCGATGATGACTTGTCTAATGAGGAATGGGATACATACTCCAACCATGAAGAAGAAATATATAGTGATAATGATGTTTCAAGCTCAAATCAAGAAGAAAGCTTTCATATCTTCTCATCTATGATATTTTTGAAAAATAAAAATGTTAAAGTTTTACTTAGATGTTAAAACTATTTTGTACGCATTTTTGTCATCTACTTTAGTTGATTTTTACATTAGTGTATATATATATATATATTTTTTTTTCAGGTTAAAATGTCGCATGTCTTGGGCTACTGATGATGTTGAGGGGAGATACATTTCATTGCAAGCTTGGTTGTATATTCTTGAAAAATGTATTATTATTTGATTCATATTTGAGACAGTAAATTTGAATTTAAATTATGTATATGATATTGCACTTGGGTATTATTTTTCCTTATTAGTAGTTATTGATTGAGCAGTTGTAATGCTTCTATGAGTATCTATGATGTGTGGAATTGTGGTTTATTATTTCTCATTATGTGCACAAGATTGTGCTTTGTTATTTCCCAACAGGTACCCATGTAAAATTCAGAACGTAAATTTTTTTTAAAAAAAATGTAAAATATTATTTGTGACGACAATGTCATCGCTAATATTTTATCAAATCATTAGTGATGACAAATAATATCATCGCTAATATGCAATTTTTAGTGATGACATGTTTGTGGTCCCTTACATATCATTATCAATGACGACAGCAAGCGTCGTCACTAGTAATGACATATTAGCAACAACAAAAATGTCATCGTTAATAATAATCTACTAGCAACGACAAAAAAGTTCATCACTACTAATGAGCTAGTAGCGACGACATTTCGTCTTGGGTTCTCGAGTTATTTATGATGACAATTGTCACTATTAGTGACGACTTCGTCGTCATTAATAGTATTGTATTTGCGACGACTTTAATATTATCACTAAAAATCTTTTTTGTTACCACTTTCGTTTAACGAAAGTTAGCGATAACATTTTTCGTCGCCAATATAATTAGCGACGATATTTAAAACATTAGCGACGACTATATGCCGTCGCTAAAGATCAAATTTCTTGTAGTGTACGTAGACCATACATCCTTGTCTACATTACCACTAATAGTCTACTTGCTGACTTTTATAGTTTACTCAAAAAAAAAAATTTTTGTTTTTTCTTTAGACGTGATTTTTTTTTTTTTTTTTGTTTTCTAGATATGATTTTTATTTCCTAATAAATTTGGGTGAGTGTGTTTTTTTTTTTTTTTTGTCATTTTTTGTTTTGTTTTAATAGGGAATCATTTTTAAATAAGGGTATATGAGTAAATTTATACAAATACATTTTTTCCATCATTTCACCTTTTCACTCCCAACTAAAAAAAAGAAAAAAAAAAAGAGTGAAATTAAAATTTTTTTATCCCCTCACTTTTTCACTTTTCAACCATTTTCTATCCTCTCATTTTTCCACTCCTCCAATCAAATAGATCCTTTAATTACAACTAATTTTGTAACTAAATTTTATCCATAAATAAATAACTGAAGTATAGTTGTATTTATTGTTGAGACAAAGCTATTCTTGTGCTAAGAGATCAATATAAATAGGGTCATATTAATGGGTGCTCTTAAAGCTATTATTAATAAACTACAATAAGAAAATTTTGATACTAGTATCATGGAGAATATAAAAAATTATCAATAAAAAATTAATTATTTTAATATTTTCAATAAAATGTTTCTAAAAATAGTTTCTAAACTAATGTTTTAGAGTATTCATTAACATTTCCCATATAAATATACTTATGTTAGCAATTTGATTCAATAAAATTACACTTGTAAAGATATTATTGGTCCTTTTAAAAGACATAATCAAAAGTATAAATCTAAAATCTAAAATAAAATTAACAATACCAAAAAAATATCACAACAATTAAACACAGTCAACTAATTTCACTCAAAACCAAAAACACAGCCTTCCAAAAATATTAAACAAAATAATTGTCTTTACCAAACAACAAATGTATACACATGCACAGAGTCTAACCAAGAGAAGAAAAACTAAGAAACTATAACTTGAAGCCTGAAGGGAGGGGGAGGCAGCAATAGAGTAGGAGGCTAGAGCTATCGCCAACGTAGTGAATCTCGTACCGTACCAGCCGGTATGACCGGTAATTTCCATTCCGGCACCTACTCTAGTACAGAAATGCCAATGTTTCGCGCCGAATTAAATACCAGTCTTACCGGGTTGATCCGATCATACCAAATTCCGGCCTATAAATGCATACCAGAACGAAACAAAAGAGAGTTAACTATCAGATCTAAAAGTCGCTCTCCCTCCTCTCAATAACTTACTAGATTAAAGTCGATCACATCACCTACGCAGTAAACATGCTTCTTTGTCACCCTCACCTTGTTGAACTATCTCCCTTCTTCATCGTCGTCTTTTTCTTATTCATTTGGTTTGCTAATTGTTTTTAGCTTTACTATTGGTAATTTTTGTTGTTGAATAATTTTTTTGGGCTTGTTTATTTTGCTTTAGATTTTAGATCTGACCTTTAAAATGAGGAAAATGCTAGAATTACAAACTTGTTTTTACAAATTATTAACGTGGTGAGTGGTTATTAGTAAGTAAAAATGCGATGTAAATGATAAGCCTAGATGCAAATCAATAAAAGTTTACTACAACAATTTGTAAAAATGTTATAGAAAATTTTGTGGCTAGAGTAGTACCCCTAAAAGAATCAATGATAATATTAAAAAGGGCAAAGTGTGATTTTATAGAACAAAATTGCTAAAATTGGTGACTATGTATATATTAATTAAAAAAAAAAAAAATTGGGGGGGGGGGGGGGGTGGGGCAATCCAAGTCTCCCTTCATCCCTACTGCTTGTCATGTGAGTCTGATTCTACTGACCCCTCACATGAGGGGTAATTTTTTTTTAATGGAAGTGAATGGTTAAAAAGCTTTCTTGGAACTTTGGGTGGTGTTTGGTAGGTAAGTTCAAACACACTTTTGAGTATTTTAAAGAATATTACACACATTTTCATATATTTTTTCACTCACATGTATATCAAAAATACCAAAACAATATTACTCAAACTCTTCAACCAAACACCCCTAAGAAATTGTACAAATAGTCAAATATTACTCCAATAGCTGTCCGCCACTCTTGTTTCATGGGAAATTGTTTATCATTCAATATCATTATCGTAGGCTTGTGCTCTCAAAGTTTTATTTGGTAATCAAACAAAATATTGGGCTTGGATAGAAGTTTAAAATAGCTTGGACATGGGCTAGTAGCATAAACAAAATAAATAGGAATTTAAGTTCTAATTAAATATATTAAGTACAAAATTGACTCTCTTGACTATCTCACGTAGCTAGTAACAAAGTCACTCTCTAAATCCCAGTCTTGACTCAATCCCTAATTTATGGTAGAGCTAGCATTTTATTTTATTTATACCTAAAAGTGAGTGTTACAATTTGACTCAAATTATTATTTTGATTTTCTTAACCTAAAACGAAACTTAGTAGCGCTTTTAGGATTGAAAGATGCTTGAATGTGTGAGTTTGTTTATTATGTGAGTGTGAGAGATGTGTTGGGTTTAGGGATTGTGAGTTTGAGTGTGTAAACTTTTTGAGTTAATTTGTTTGTTTGTAAGAGGGTTTGAGAGTGGTTGTGTTTGAGAATGATCTTCGTGAGAGTGAATTAATTTTTTTGTGAAGTTAGGATGAGAGTAATTGAAATTCATATTGTTGATAGTGGATTTTGGTTAGTGCTATATTTGTGGACGTGAGTTTGAAGTTGGTCAACCACATTAATTATTTTGATATTGTCTTATTGTTTTATGTTCTAATTGACGTAAGAAACTCAATTGATTTAATAACAAAAATAACCTTGAATTATAATAAAAATAAAAATAATATATCTTATCAAATACTAGGACCTAAAACTAATATGCAATTGTCTTGAAAAATTAAAGAGTACTTGTGGGCGTCCCGTTCTAAGACATGGTTGCTCGAGCATATGCCATCATTTGAGTGGGTCAAGGAGAAGAATTGGTAGTCACCATCTGTTTTACGTCTAAAGACGAAGATTGACCTCTATAAAAAGGTCTAATGAACCAAACTATCAGTTTGGAGTTAGTATACAAGCTTCAGAAGGTATTATGATTTTTGCACCCAAACTTGCCCAACCGAGTGGGTTGGCATCCATTTGTCTTATCATACCATTTTAAATAAGGAAATTATTAAGGGGGCCCTACCCTAATCATACATTTATTTGAATCAAATAAAACGCACACAAGGAAACATGAAATCACATCACAAAGCAAAAGGAAATAAAATGAAATCAAAATTCAAATAAAAATAATGTCAAACGAAATCACTACAAAAAACGGGGGGTTTGGGCCGCGTTTTTTTGGGCCGCGTTTCAAAAAACGCGGCCCAAAAATATTTCCTTGCCATTGAGTGCTCTGATTAATCAGAGCACTCAATGGCAAGGAAATATTTTATTTCAAAGTCATATTTAGATATTGATTATAGTTGAATCTTGATTGAATTATAATGCAATGATCATGAATTGACACAAGTGAGGATAATTAATAATTAATAGTTCAATTAACTATCAAATTATCGGAAAAAAAAAAGTTAATAGTTTAAAAATTAAATGCTGACAATATCTCAAGCCATTGTCATTAAAATATCTCGTAAAAAAAAAAAAAAAAAAAAAAACTTGTCATTTAAGATGTGTGTGATTTCTTTTTTTCTTTTTTTAGGTTTCAAAATTACTTTTTTTTTTTTTTTTTTTTTATATATTCTAGGGAAAGAAAACAAAAACTACGAAAACTCATTTCCTTAAAGAGAAAAAAGAAAGTGAAATTATGTGAACAGTGAAAACAAGTGCGTTGTAGTACCATACTTGCTTGAATAGAAAGCACCCACAAAAATTTGCAAGAGATTGTAGGCTTGGCACAAACCGAAGTTCTCTCTCTCTCTCTCTCTCTCTCTCTCGTAGATTAGATTGGCCAGTTTAGTTTTAGAATTTCACCTACCCCATAGGTTAATTGATTAGATAATAAAGTCTTGAAATATGATTTTATTAATAAAGCTTAATTAGAGTGGAAGTGTGCATTACTCAAAGAAAGACTAACTTCAAAGTCCAAACTTACTCTTCAAAATGTGCACCAGAGTGCAAATATTGTATTTTTTTTTTCTTAATTTGGGCTTCTGAAAATTTCAAATTGACCTTAAAATCTTCAAAATTTCAGCATACATACACATCAGACACTTCTCTTGACACGATGGTCACTCCAAAAGTACAAAGTTCTTGTAAGGTGAGGGGAGAGGGCAAAGACCAATGTGTAAAATGCAAAATGTACCCTCTAAATTTGATTAAAATTCATTTCACATATCTAACTTTACTTTATTTCAATTAAGTACTCTAAGTTACAGATGTATTTAATTCAGGCATTTTGTCCAATTTCGTTAAAAATTTTCTGTTTAATTTTGCAATTAACTAATGAAAAATTAGTTTTTGAAAAATATTATCACTTAAAAATTTATAAAATATTTTTATCAATTTTATAGTTTTTTTTTTATGTGAGAAAAATATTTTTTATTAATGGCAATTTTTTAACAAATTGGACTAAAGACTTGAATTAAATCAATTTTAAATTTAGAATACTTATTTGAGTAAAGTAAAGTTACAAAACTGAAATGAATTTCAGTCAAACTTAGAAAATGCGATTTGCATTTTAGCCTAAATATAATTAATGACAATTTTGAATTTGTCAAGAGTTGAAATATAATCTCAAAGTCCAAAGTCCATTAGAACTAAAGATCAATTTAGTTCCCACTAAATGTTTTGTATAAGATGCAAAACCTTGTTTTCCAATAGCTTCACTGTGAGGCTAAACCGCGTTAAGGAAAATTTGCAGATTTTGGCAAAAGACCCTGTAAATTTCAGACGCTATAGTTGGAAATATTGTCATCTGGGGTCTATTATGGGACTTGGGCATTGAAATCTCATTGGTCTTTTCACTACAAGAAATTTGGTCTTTAGCGACGGCATATAGTCGTCACTAATGCTTTAAATATTGTCGCTAATTATATAGGCGACGAAAAATGTCGTCGCAAACTTTCGTTAAACAAAAGTGGTTACAAAAAAGTTTTTTAGTGACAATATTAATGTCGTCACAAATACAATACTATTAACGACGACAAAGTCATCACTAATAGTGACAATTGTTGTCATAAATAACTCGAGACCCCAAGACGAAATGTTGTCGCTACTAGCTCATTAGTAGTGATGAATTTTTTGTCGTCACTAGTAGATTATTATTAACGACGACATTTTTGTTGTCACTAATATGTCATTAGTAGCGACGACGCTTGCTGTCATCATAGATAATGATATATAAGTGACCACAAACATGTCATCACTAAAAATTGCATATTAGCGATGATATTATTTGTCGTCACTAATGATATGATAAAATATTAGCGATGACATTGTCGTCGCTAATAATATTTTACATTTTTTTTAAAAAAATTTCTTTAAAATTTACATTCTGAATTTTACATGGGTACCTGTTGGGAAATAACAAAGCACAATCCTATGCACATAAAAAATGTTCAATCACAAATACTCATATAAGCATAACAATTGCTCAATCAATAACTACTAATAAGGGAAAATAATACCCAAGTTCAATATCATATACATAATAAACCACAATCCCACACATCACAAGTTTTCAATCACTAATACACATATAAGCATAATAACTGCTTAATCAATAACTACTAATAAGGAAAAACAATACCTAAGTTCAATATCATATAACATAATTTAAGTTCCAATCTATTCTCTCAAATACTAATCAAATAATAAAATATTCCTCATGAAGATATGTTGCCAAGCTAAAACTTGTTGCAATAAAATATATCTCCCCTCGATATCATCTATAAAACTGTAACCCAAGGCATGCGACATTTTAACCTGAAACAAAGAGTATAAACCAATGTAAAGGTCAACTAAAATGATGACAAAAATACTTACTAAATAGTTTTAACTTTCAAATAAAATTTTAGCATTTATATTTTTCAAAAATACCATAGATGGGGATATAAGTTAGTAAACTTCTTGCTTTATAGATGCTTATAAGTTAGTAAGTAGTGTATTATGTATTAATTATTATAAAAAAAAGTAGCTAGTGTGCCATGAAATGAAAACAGTGGGACAAAATAACAAAACTTCTATCATCACTCATTTATAACAAGACTAACACAAAATCTAAACCTTTACTTATTTTATTATCTCCGTACATATAACTCAAGTATAATTATACAACCATTAACATTTTCATCACTTGCACTTCACTAATTAAGTTGGAAGGCTCACACAAATATTTTGGGAGTTATAAATTCATGGGTAGCTAAATCAAGACGAATTGATGAACACAGAAAGAGAATTGAAAATCAGGACGAAACATAAATAAGTTTTTCTATGAAAAAAATTGTAATATTGTCTTTTCCAAAACACTTTTTTTTTTATTTTTAAATTGTCTTTTCCAAACCTACATTGTAAACATGCTCGGTGAATTTAATGAATTATAATCAGCATGACATGTTTTCGTTTAATTTCAATTATCTATGTTGAATTCATTCACAACGAAAACTTAATTAAGTGTTATTTTTTTAAGACAAAGGTAGAAATAAGCTGTAGAGTACAAAATTCCTTAGAAAATAGAAGAGAAAGAAATGAGGTGTTTGTGTTTCCATGGTTACCCTGACAAAACAACTTTGCAACTACATAAAGAAACTATATAGCTGAGGACCAGAAAATACAATCCAACTCCAAAAGTTAGGACTAACCATCATTGCAAATAAGATATTCAAATAATAATTTGATAAGTCAATCATTCAAAACAACATTATAATATCATCCATTTTCAGCCCAACCCCATGAGCCCTGTTTCAACTTCTTGAGTTTGGATGAGACATGATGTGGATACTTATTTTCTGAAGTGCACAAAGTATCATGTTTACTACATGATAAGACATACATGAAAGACAATTGTAAAATTTTAAGAATTCATACAAAGAGGGAAAATAATCATGAAGTTAAAAATAAAAAAAAACGAAAAGAAAAGAAAAAAGAAGAAGAGAGAATGTAAATTAATTCACCCCATTATTATTTTTGTCTTAAGTTTTAATATTTTGCTCCATATGTGACATTTATTACTCAATACTCAAATAAGTAATAACAACAGACAAGAAGAAAACATGTAGCTGTGATGATCTAAATTCTAGAATGTAGCCTAGCTAGCCAAGGTATTGATATTATATATATATATATATATATATATATATATATTTATATATATATATATATATTTGTGTTGTTCATCTAAAAATAAAACAAACATATTTGTAGGAACATAAAATAGTTTTTATTTTATAACTTAGTTATTTCTTCTCAATCAAAAAAAAAAAAAAAAAACTAATTTTTTCTTCTACTTCCCCTAAAACAGAAAGACAATAACCCATCTAGGAGAAACTTTCATTTTACTAGTAACAAAAAGAAAATAGTAATATTAAAAGTTCCAGGATCTAAAAAAATCAATCTAACAAAAAAAAAAGGTATGTGACCACATTCTCGGTAAATAAAAAAAATTAAAAAAAAAAAAATAGCATCCATATAGAATCTAGTGCAACTGCTATGGTAACAAAAGTACTTTCTTAGAAGGTTTGACAACAATATCCTTACAAACTAAGATTACATAATCATTTAAAAAATAAGCTAAACTAAGGTTAAATAAATTAATTAGACAAGTAAGGCCACCATCGCCGAATCTTAATGCCAATAGCAGAACCAGGAATTTATTTTTGAAGGGACCAAACAAAAAATAATTTTTTTCTTTATATATATATATATATCAATTATATTCCTATTATGTATAATAGTTTTAAATGGTAATGTAAATGTAATTCAATATATAAGTTAGATATTTTATAATTCAATGTGTGCTAAAAATATGTATTTATTAAATTAAACAATCAAGAGAAGACAAATTTGAGAAAAAGAATGAGTCAATAGTTTTTAATTTGCCTATAGACCTTAATTTTCAAAATAAATTAGAAAAACAGTCACTCAAATTTCAATAAGAATCTAATAAGAAACAACCAATTTGTAATACAAAAAGAAAAATGCTAGAATCAAATAAAATGATATAATTTTGTGTCACAACTTGTCATGTGATAAGTTGTGATTAGTAAAAGTATATCCTCACATAACTCACAGATACTCTTTCACCAATGATAACTCATTACGTGACGAGTTGTGATACAAAGTTGTGAAATATTTAATGAACCTAACACAACTCATACAAAAATCTAAATATAGTACCAGTAATAATATATTTTAATAACAAATAAATAAATGAGAAGAAAAGTCAAATCAGTAAAAAGACAAGAAGATGATCCTAGCACAACTCATACAAAAATCTAAATATAGTACTAGTAATAGTATATTTTAATACCAAATAAATAAATGAGAAGAAAAGTCAAATCAATAAAAAGATGAGAAGAAAACATACCTGGAAAATCTACACACCAGTACACTTGCTTTGCTTTTAAACATACACGTGTGGAGCATTGGAGCCTTGGAGCTAATAATATATCTATTTGGGCGGTTGGATCAAAACTTTGAATGTTACACAGCAAACAGCTTCGTAAATAATGCAAGAAGTAAAGAAGTAAAGAAAAGAAAAACGCAGGAACTGATGGTGTTTGCAACTGCTTAATGCAATGGGCTGTTGTTATTGTTCTTGGAACTTGAGAAGGAAACAAAAAATGTGCTTCTCAGGCGAAAAATTGTGGGATCAAAGGTGTTAGGTACAGCTCTAGCCTTTTTTAGATGATTTTTGTTTTTATTTTCTCATTTTAACTTTATGAAAGAATAAACAAAATATGAATCAGAGAGCAATTGAGAGGGAAAAAAAAAATACCTGGCCAGTGGTAGAGGAGAGAAGAATCAGTGGCAAACTTGCAGTGGGCTAGAAATGGGTCCAAACTCTGTATAGTGTATAGGTTCAACCGTTCAGCAAAAGATAGAGCGTGTTAGTGATAGGTACTAGACTGAGAAAAAAATGGGATCATGGGATTTCAATTCAATTGGTAGACCACCACAATTGCAATATTGGAGCGGGAAACTCTCCCTCCAATACTGAAAAATAGACTCTTTTTCAAAAAAAAGAAAAAGGATTTCTTTTTTTTCTTTTTTATTTTAATGACCAATTTTTATATAAAAATATATATATATATATATATATATATATATATATATATATATATAAAAGTATTACATTCACAATATTTTTACAACAAATCATAGGGGGTTAGTTGTTATTGGTTCAAATTTGAACCTAACATTAAAATTACTTTTTTGTTCTAATAATAACAACCAGTAACAACTTGCTACTTAAGATTTGTTGTAAAAATATTGTGAAAATATTGTGGACATATCATTTCTCTAAAAAAAATTGTTAGTTTTCTTTTATCACTCAAAGATTGGTATGTGGTTCGGGTTGAGGATTTTTTTCAAACTGACCCATTATGGTTGGGTTAAAAAAAAATGCAACTTAACTCAATCCATTGCAGGGGTCCAACCTAACCCACTTGGATAGTTTTTTTTTTATTTTTAGAATTAACCACTAGAATGACCAAAATATCCCTAAACCTATAAATTTACTAAAATAACTCTAAAATCTCTAAAATGACCAAAATATTCTCAAAACCTCTAAAATGAGTAAAAACACCATAAAACCTCTAAAAAAAAAAAAAAAAAATTCCTTGAAACTTCTGAATGACCAAAATACACCTGAAACCATTTGAATGACCATAATACCCTCAAAACTTATAAAATATAACCAAAATACCCAGAAATCTCTAAAATGACTAAAAATACCCCTTAACTTGTAGAATGACCAATATACTCTCTAAACTTTTAAAATAACCAAAATGCATATAGAATGAGCAAAAATACCATGAAAACTACTTAAATGACCAAAAACCTATAAAATGATTATTAATATACTCCCAAAATCACAAAAATGATGAAATGCCCTCAAATCCTCTAGAATGAGAAAAAAGATACACTAGAGCCTCTAAAATGACCAAAATAACCCTAAATCCTCTATAATGAAATTTTTGGCCATTTTAGAGGTTAAAGAGTATCTTGGCCATTTTAGAAATTTCAGATATTTTGGTCATTTTAGATATTTTAAGGGTGATTGGGTCATTTTAGAGGTTTCAGAGAGTATTTTGGTCATTTTAGTTGTTTTGGGAGTATTTTCGTCATTTTAGAATATACTTGCCTAGTCTTGGGGGCATATGTCCCATGATATCTTACATGCATCAAGAATAATACATGTGTTTAGATATTGATGATTTTGATTTTAGAGGAAACAAATTAGCTTTAGTTTGAAAACCCATGATTAGCAAGAGTTCATGTAAAGATAAATTGAAAATCTCATGTTTGATCTAGGGGAGCACCTACTAATCTTGCCTTTAAAAATGAATTTTTTAAAATTGGTAATTTTCTGTGGAAAAAATATAATTTTAAGGGAATTACGTTGAACTAACCCTCCTTTCATACCCATATGTGATCTAGGGGAAAACATACCTTTAAAGGAAGTACTTTGGGGAACATAATTTTAATTAAATGGAAGGATTATCATAATGGTGCTAATGAAATCTTCATGGGGCCATATGGCATGTGATCATTATGCGCCAATTCATATTCAAATCTTGGTCATTGGATTGAAGAGTATGACGACATATTGGTGTTGGTGAAATTTGAGACCAATTAGATGGTCAGATTGAGAAAACATAGCCACACAGGTACGCAACACATGTCCATCATGCGTCATACTTAGATTTGAAATCTGGTCATTAGATTTGAAGAGTGTAATGAATGGTTAATTTTGGTAAATTATGGTCACAATCAGACGGTTGGATTTAGAGAAATGCGTGGTCAAAGTTTAGTTAAAGTTTGTCAAACCTGGTCAAACTTAATAGATAGTCCCGAGACCACTGGACTTGGTGAAATACATATTCAAACCTTGATCATTAGTATTGAAGAGTATGATGACGTATTGGTGTTGGTGAAATTTGAGGCCAAATTGGATGGTCAAATTGAGAGAACATAGCCATACAAGTACACAACTTATGTCCATCATGCACTGTACTTAGATTTAAAATCTAATTGTTAGATTTGAAGAGTGTAATGAATGGTTAATTTTGGAAAATTATGGTCACAATTAGACGGTTGGATTTAGAGAAAGGCGCGATCAAAGTTTACTTAAAGTTGGTCAAACCTGGTCAAACTTAATAGATAGTCCTAAGACCACTGGACTTGGTGAAAATCATATTCAAACCTTCATAACTGGTATTAAAGAGTATGGTGACATATTGGTGATGGTGAAATTTGAGACCAATTGGATGGCTTGATTGAGATAACATAAGTTTACTTAAAGTTAGTCAAACCTGGTCAAACTTAATACATAGTCCTAAGACCACTGGACTTGGTGAAAATTATATTCAAACCTTCATAACTGGTATTGAAGAGTATGGTGATGTATTGGTGATGGTGGAATTTGAGACCAATTAGATGGTCAGATTGAGAAAACATAGCCACACAGGTACGCAACACATGTCCATCATGCGTCATACTTAGATTTGAAATCTGGTCATTAGATTTGAAGAGTGTAATGAATGGTTAATTTTGGTAAATTATGGTCACAATCAGACGGTTGGATTTAGAGAAATGCGTGGTCAAAGTTTAGTTAAAGTTTGTCAAACCTGGTCAAACTTAATAGATAGTCCCGAGACCACTGGACTTGGTGAAATACATATTCAAACCTTGATCATTAGTATTGAAGAGTATGATGACGTATTGGTGTTGGTGAAATTTGAGGCCAAATTGGATGGTCAAATTGAGAGAACATAGCCATACAAGTACACAACTTATGTCCATCACGCACTGTACTTAGATTTAAAATCTAATTGTTAGATTTGAAGAGTGTAATGAATGGTTAATTTTGGAAAATTATGGTCACAATTAGACGGTTGGATTTAGAGAAAGGCGCGATCAAAGTTTACTTAAAGTTGGTCAAACTTGGTCAAACTTAATAGATAGTCCTAAGACCACTGGACTTGGTGAAAATCATATTCAAACCTTCATAACTGGTATTAAAGAGTATGGTGACATATTGGTGATGGTGAAATTTGAGACCAATTGGATGGCTTGATTGAGATAACATAAGTTTACTTAAAGTTAGTCAAACCTGGTCAAACTTAATACATAGTCCTAAGACCACTGGACTTGGTGAAAATTATATTCAAACCTTCATAACTGGTATTGAAGAGTATGGTGATGTATTGGTGATGGTGGAATTTGAGACTAATTGGATGGTCAGATTGAAATAACATAGTCATACAGGTACACAACACGTGCATCACGCGCCATACTTAGATTTGAAATCTAACCATTGAATTTGAAGAGTGTAATGAAAGGTTAATTGTGGTAAATTATGGCCATAATCAGACGATTGGATTTAGAGAAAGACGTGGTCAAAGTTTACTTAAAGTTGGTCAAATCCAGTCAAACTTAATAAATGGTCTCGAGACCATTGGACTTGATGAAATTCATATTCAAATTTTGATCATTGGTATTGAAGAGTATGGTGACGTATTGGTGTTGGTGAAATTTGAGACCAATTGGATGGTCAGATTGAGGAAATATAGCCATACAGGTACACAACATATGTCCATCACACGCCATACTTAGATTTGAAATCTAATTGTTGGATTTGAAGAGTGTAATGAAAGATTAATTTTGGTAAATGATGGCCATAATCATACAGTTGGATTTAAAGAAAGACACGGTCAAAGTTTACTTAAAGTTGGTCAAACCCGATCAAACTTAATAGATGGTCTCGAGACCACTGAACTTGGTGAAATTCATATTCAAACCTTGATCATTGGTATTGAAAAGTATAGTGACGTATTGGTGTTGGTGAAATTTGAGGCCAATTGGATGGTCAAATTGAGAGAACATAGCCATACAAGTACACATCTCATGTCCATCACGCACCATACTTAGATTTGAAATCTAACCGTAAGATTTGAAGAGTGTAATGAATGGTTAATTTTGGAAAATTATGGTCACAATCAGACGGTTGGATTTAGAGAAAGGCGTGGTCAAAGTTTACTTAAAGTTGGTCAAACCCAATCAAACTTAATAGATGGTCTCGAGACCACTGAACTTAGTGAAATTCATATTCAAACTTTGAGCATTGGTATTGAAAAGTATGGTGACATATTGGTGTTGGTAAAATTTGGGGCCAATTGGATGGTCAAATTGAGAGAACATAGCCATACAAGTACACATCTCATGTCCATCATGCACCATACTTAGATTTGAAATCTAACCGTTAGATTTGAAGAGTGTAATGAATGGTTAATTTTGGAAAATTATGGTCACAATCAGACAGTTGGATTTAGAGAAAGGCGCGGTCAAAGTTTACTAAAAGTTGGTCAAACCTGGTCAAACTTAATAGATAGTCCCAAGACCACTAGACTTAGTGAAAATCATATTCAAACCTTCATAACTAGTATTGAAGAGTATGATAACGTATTGGTGATGGTGAAATTTGAGACGAATTGGATGGTCAGATTGAGATAACATAGCCATACAGGTACACAACACATGTCCATCACACGCCATACTTAGATTTGAAATCTAACCGTTGGATTTGAAGAATGTAATGAAAGGTTAATTGTGGTAAATTATGGTCACAATCAGACAGTTGGATTTAGTGAAAGGCGCGATCAAAGTTTAGTTAAATTTGGTCAAACCCGATCAAACTTAATAGATGGTTCCGAGACCACTAGACTTGGTGAAACTAGGTTCAGTGGGAAGGTTTTCAGTGGATTATTGGGTATTGGAATAATTGTTAGAAAATGTCAATGAAGAAATCATTTTGAAAGATGATGAACATCATGTTAACATTGACTTAGGTAAAGTTGATTTGGCAAAATGATAAAAAAAATTTATTATTTTCACTCATATATCATGTAATATCATTTATTATTTTAATCAATTTGAATATGTATGTTGTAAATATATTTTCATTTGATTTATTTAGTTACTTTTGGTAAATATTAAATTGATGATCGAATTGGTTATTAGTTGAATAAATTATGAATTTATAATGAATATACCTTTCATATATTTATAATGAATTTATTAATTTGGTAAATATTGACTAATGCCTTTCTTATGACACATGATACAAAAAAATCCAAAATTGATTCACGATACGATTCACATTTTAATAATTATGGGTATTAGTTAGTATTTTAAGTGGAATCAAAACTTTCTCGATTTTTGTTATTTTATCGATTTCGAGTTTCAAATGGGTAACATTATGATTTAGGAGTATTTTGAAGCAACAAGCCCTTCCTTGTCTCATTTTTTCTTTTTTCTTTTTAACTCATTTGAGAGTTTTAAATTACTTTAGAGATTTCAAGGTTATTTTGATCATTATATAAGTTTGGGGGTATTTTGGTTATTTTGATGTGGTTAATGGAATTTTAATAATTTCATATATTTTAAAGGAATTTATGTCATTTTAAATATTTTAAGAGGCATTTGGAGGATTTGTTAAAAAAAATCATATTATATCAAAATTATTTTGGCCACGTATTAGTGACGACAATCTTTGTCTTCATTAAAAGATCCCTTATAGCGACGAGCTAATTCGTTACTAATATATAATTTGCTTCCCTCCAATAATTCCCACCACTTTTTGACAGTGAAAATTTTTCCCTCCATTATATTTTGGTAGATATATTTGCGACGACATGTTGTGTCGTTGCTAAAAGGTGACTATCAGAGACGACAAATTATATCGTCGCTAATAACCTTCTAATAGCAACGACCAATGTGTCGTCGCTTATAAATAAAGCGTATATATAATATATATAATATATATTTTTGGCCACATATCTGCAACGAAACACAAGGTTGTCACTAAAGATGATTATTAGCGACGATAGATGTCATCGTTAAAATAAACCTTATTTTAGTGACATAAATGTCATCGCTACAAAATTTATTATCATTGCTAAAAGTTTCCCTCCATTTTCCAAAAGTAAATAAAATTCCCTCCATGGCATTAACGACGAATTATTAGCGACGATCTTAGCGTTGTTGCTACTATGCACTAATTAGTGACGACCATATATTATTGTCGCTAATGTGTGCCTAATAGTGACGACTTTTTGGTCGTCGCTAAAACATTGGTCGCAAAAGACCAAAATTCTTGTAGTGTTTCCTTTTTCATCTTTTTAAAAGTGGGTGCTGTTAACCATCAAACACCATTGGCATATATAAAGAGAGAGTGGGTGCTATTAATGATGTTGATTTGTGCTATTTGGTTTCTCTGATGCTTGTTGCTTTTTTTTTTTATTTTTTTTATTTTCTTTTTTTTTACGTTTGTGATAATTGAGCTGTGGAGAAAGGTTGGCTTCTTCTAGAATCTGCTGTGTGAGTTCATATTTTTTATTTTATTTTTTATATATATTTTATTATATGTTGCTAGATACTATACAAATGAGTGAATATGCACAAAATTTATAGCACATATTTTTAATTATTATAAAATTAAAAGAAAAATCTCTACATGGACTTAGAATATTCTAAATGATACCAATATCATCTTCAGTGGAGTTGTCAAGCTCATAAATGATAGAATTTTGTAGGTGTGACTAGTTACTTAACATTTAAATTTATCAAAATCATCATCCTCAGTAACAGCAAAAGACTCGAACAGATCTGCAATGGATCAAAGAAGCCAACTTGGAAGGAGCATGCACTCATCACAGACCTGATCCATCTACATCAACAGGGGCTGAACACTCTTTTCTTTTGTGTTCCTAGACTAGTTCTATCTCGTATAATAGATTTAGCCTACATTACTACCTGTTTTCCTGTCCACCTATGTAGGCTAAATCCTACCGCTTTATGACCCGAGTGGCTTTTTGGACAATTGCTTTGGTTGTTTTTTGTTCTCTCCTTGTTAACCAGACTTATGTACTCTTTCCTTTTGTTTAATGAATGTTTCTTTGGTAAAAAATAAAAAATAAAAAATAAATTTATTTTATTACTAACTCGGGATTAACATCGTGCGAGATCTCCTATATTAAATCAAGTAGTAATAGAATACTTACAATCCATTAAAATAGTTACGAGGTCTATATGATGGGTAGGAAAGAGGCTAAGCACCTTACAATATTTGATTAACAATGATTACCCAATACAAATAATTTTAACTATTCTAACTTATTATGTAAGGAAGATGGGATCAAGT
The DNA here is from genome assembly GCA_023055345.1 of Quercus wislizeni. Classification (NCBI taxonomy): domain Eukaryota; kingdom Viridiplantae; phylum Streptophyta; class Magnoliopsida; order Fagales; family Fagaceae; genus Quercus; species Quercus wislizeni. The sequence goes on from JALGQJ010000010.1 coordinate 6,348,844, forward strand.
AAATATAAGTTTAGATTTGCAATTTATAAAAAATTATATTAAAAATGATTTTATTTAAGATTAAAATGCTTTTATTTGAAAGTTTGCTAAACGCATTTTTTTTTATGCTTGTTTATACTTTATTATTTTTTTACTGAATTTATAAAAATTATAAAAATTCATTTGAAATTTTTTACAATTGCTTTGGATATTTATTTTGGTAATTTTTTCTATTTTTTAAATTTAATACATTTATTTGTATTTTAATTAATTATGACATCATTACAGTTCAACTTTTATCAGTTGAATTTTAGTCCATCTTTAAAAATTTTGAACCTCTTTTCTTTTCAGTATATTGAACAATTCGGTTTTTAAATCTATAAATATAACTGTGTTTAAATTTTATTGAGAAATCTAACAAATTTTACCCTAAATAAAATGGAATAGGACAACATAATTACTTAAACTATACATATGCTCTGCTGGTATCAAAGGTAATATTTATCTACCTTGCACAATTAGGCTATTTCATTTACCTCATGCATATACTAAAACCATACCCAGAAAAACATACTAACACTAATGCTAGGTTTGGTATTTTACAGGGAATGCAAAAGACCAACTTAATTAATTAATCATCCAAATCCAACAGTCAGAGATTTATCATTTAATAAGATACATATATGCCAACTTGCCAAGGCTTATTATGTTGAATCTTCGTCTCTAGCAATTAGTGGAACAGTCACCCTGGAAAAACGTGTTTTAGCAGCCACTGAAAAAAATGCCAAGGCTTATTTTATTTCCTTATATGAAATTTCTGGGAATCTTACCAGACACTGAGTCAGCCGCAGAGGGAGACTAGGGGTCCCCCATTTCAACTGCCTCTCCAAATTGCCAAAGGTCAATTATTATTTGGTCCGCTTCCAAAATTTTATAATTTTATATATTTGTATTAATCTGTTAGTACAATTTAAGTTGATTACAATTTATAACTTAAAATTATTTATAATGTTATTTTCATAAACATCATATTGTGCGACTGAAACAAAAAAAAAAAAAAAAAAAAAGGGTTTAAATTATTAAAAAAAAAAAAAAAAAACCAGCAACAACAACAACAACAACAACAACAACAAAAGGTATTGACAAACCTTTTATGAACTCCATTTTTAATATTTAGTTTCAAAATTAAAATACAAATATATTTCATGAAATTTGAAAGTGATTTATTAAAATTTCGTGTACGAAATTATTTGGGTCAATGATATTTTTATTTTTATTTTTATTTTTAATGTGAAGTGATGCTCAAGTGGGAAGAATTGTCAAGATGGACTATTCAACAAGTTGTCAAGCATATATTTTCTTTTCAATGAATAATACAACTTTGGCCTATCTGAAAATGTTTTCTAGCTTCACCACTCATTGAAAATGTTTTCTTTTCAATGAATAATACAACAGTATTATGTTTTGCCTAAATCAAATAGGTTTGATAGTATACTTAATATAAACATGATAACATACTTGTATAATATCTAAAACTCAAAAGCTTGATATTTAGTTTGAACTTGGCTTGACTAATGAATTAAGTTAGGCCAAGCCGATCTCAAGTTCTTGGACTATTTGAAAAGTTTAAGCTTAAATATAGTTTATAGGCTTAGTTCAAGTTTAAAAAAAGTTTGAACATTTTATATTTATTGTCTAGTCAAGTTTAAACAACTAAAAATCGACAAAACTTAGCTCTTTTACTGCCTTAACCATTTCTCGATGTTTTTGCTAAGAGTTGAAGTATCCCTTAGACTGTTTGTATTTAGGGTTTATTTGGATACTGTTTATTACTGAAAATTGAAAAATGAAAACTGAAAATATTATAGCAAAATAATTTTTAAATGTGTAAATAGTACCGCAGGACCTAGTTTTGAAGAAAAATTTGTTGAATTAGACAACTTGTGGGTACCATAAACAGTGCACGGGATCCACTGTACTGACTACAAATGCGCTGAAACTGAATTTCAACACAATCCAAACGGAGGCTTAATGCCAAATATTTTAATTATTACTTTGTATGATGGACTCAACACTTTCCAATGAAGAAGTCTTTTGGCCTTTTCCATAGAAGTCATGAAAGTAAACCATTTTCCATAGAATTATTTGAATCAGTCCAATTTTGTGTTCGTGTGGAGGTAAGGTTACTTGAAATGGCGTCAATGTGGGTACACACATGTAACCAAAGCCTGCCCAAACTATCTAGACGAGCAATGTTACAATAAATTTCACAAATATTATATTGGCATGTTATTATTAATTTATTTATAAATCCACCACTAATATTATTTTATTATTCACTCTTAACAACTCTGTAAACACAAGTACCAACAACAATTAACTTACAATTTCTAGTGTGGCTAAATTCTCCCTGTTGTCAAACGGGAAACAACTAAAATTATACTTTTTTGAAGTTCTCTATGAGGAGAGAAAAATAACATCAGCAATGTATAATGAAACCAAGCCCTAATTTTAAAGTAGAATATGCATCTCCATCACCTCAGGAAGCACTTACGTTATTTTTTAGGTATCAAGAAAAACTTTTATCTTATCTGAATGGAAAATTATCCATTTGAGGAATTCATCATGAAGACCAGAAGATGTATGGTTTAACCATTCAAGTGTCTCCCTCTTTGTTGTTACTTTTGCTGATGGTTGGTACAAAATTACATTATGGAGCAAGAAGGTGTGTCATCATATCTGGGAATCTCATAGTATGTGTATGGAGGCCCAACCATGTACTGTACCTTCAGTTCATCTTTTTTCTCTTCTTTCTTCTCTTCTTTCTTCTCTTCTGCAACGCTTACTATGCTTGCATGCCCTACTTTCTTCCTTAGTAACGTTGCAAGTTTAACGGTATCGATCCCCTCTCCTTTTACCTCTATTTGGTCCTTGTCTTGCCCTTTTATAGTTGCTGAATCCACTCCTGCGAATGTCACATGCATCAACAACTTAATTAACAGCTATAACAAATAGGCTCAAGTGGTGTTTGTAGAGTTACAAATTTTGTAATACAATACAGCGTGGGTTTTGTTACCTGAAAGGCCAACTGCAATCCTCATGGCTTTTTTGCGAGCATGGTCGCCTTTCATAATTCGGAAACAACACCTCTGCCCATCCATGGTAACCTGGACGACCACCGTTTGCTGAAGAAACAAAACAATAATAATCACAAATGAAGCAACTTTGAATTATAGGAAAGTATATTTATTTTTTAATAGCATAGACATCTTGCATACCTTCATGGTTTTGGTTTTTTAGAAATGATAATTTATGGGGATGGACCAAAAGTCTCACACCTTGTGGGATAGAATGGTATTTGAAGATGGGGGGAAGAGAGAGAACTCTTGTTGTTTTGAGGTTTTCGGTACGGTGCAAGAGATGATACTGCTATTTATAGGTCTCTTGACTCTCTTCGGAGAGTTGTTAGGGCTTTTGGAAGTCTCGAGGATCACACCTTAGTAACGTCATAAAGGCTTCACGAAAATCTTTAAATGTATCAAGGTAGCGCGTGGTCACAACGTACGACTATAGAAAAATATTACTTTATTATCAATTTTAATACAAAAGTCTTATAAAATGACCTCGGAATAAATGTAATTAGTATCAAATTAAATATTAGCAGAAAAATAGTATCAAAATAAATAATAGTTATGAACTTCAAAACTACCCTTTTTTATTTTTTATTTAAAATTTGACACATCTTCAAAACTTTTTTCTTTTTGTTGAGAAACAAACTAATTATTAAACATATACACACAATTTAATTACACTCTCTCACTAAAGTTAAACACATTACTTATAGTATAATAAAATTTATAATAATCGTAATAGTAATAAAAAAAAAAGGTTGATATTTGATTCATGTACTTTCAAATTATGACCACCTTTCACTTAAAATTTCCATACTCCAAATTATGTGCACATAGTTAATTTAGTACATTTAATGAAAAGTCTTGAATGGAATCATTTTTTTTTTTTGTATAAAATATAAATTCTACTCTAACCTAATCTAAGTATATATGTGTGTGAAACTTCCTTCTTAAGACTTAAATCTCGACCCTTACCCCCATTTCCCACAAACACTTATACTTGCAGAATGATCATCGTACCAAGAGTATGTGGTGGTGAATAGAATTAAACTTAAACCTAATATTTAATCACAACTTTTCATAAGTTTTTATTTTCTTTCCATACTAAAAAAAAAAAAAAAACTCATAATATTATGTAATTGGTGGAATATAAAATGAAATACCAAAAACGAGACAAATGATTTTTACTTCTCATATTAAGAGTTTTTGTATGTCTATGTATGTGTGAGATTAAACATTAATTAATTAATTAATTAAGACACAAAGGAGAGAGAGAGAGAGAGATCACTTTCCGAAACAATTTGATTTCCATTTTTGAAATAAACATGATTGTCATTATTATTATTATTATTATTTGAAAGTATAATTTCTTAAAGAAGAAGTTCAAATTATACATGATAGTAACTTACACATTTTTTAAAACCATATATTTCTAAAATATGTAATGATTTCTCATTTTATATATATATATATATAATTTAATTGGTTTTAAACTTTTCAATTTTCACACCCAATAATTCATTTGTCACAAAAATTTAAAACTTAAATGAACATGTGGCTGAAAATTCAACTCCAATTAAAATCCAATTTAAAATCTAATTGAATTTAGACTCTTCAATTTTTACACTCAATAATTCTATTAGCATAAAATTAAAAATTAAATAACACGTAGCACAAAATTGAGAATCCAATTAAAATCTAATTGGATTTTTTCAAAGTTTTGACTATTAATATATATATATATATATATATATATATATATATAGCATAGGTCATCATTATCCATGCACCATCGCAAAACTTAGCTTCCTCACTTTATAATTGAATTTGCATTTCTTTAAAAAGTTTTACCAATTCTTATTTAGGCATACAACTAATATCACTTTATTATTTACCATTAATAATATTTGGTATTTATATTTTTTATACCAAGTATTTTGTAAAATTTTTTGAGACTGTAGAATTATTATACTTACTTTTGTTCTAAACTTGTCATTGATTGAACCGGTACTAACAAAATTTAAAATATACAATGGGTGTGATAGAAAATGAAAAACATCCTACTGAATACTATTTTTTATTTTTGAGAAAATACTGAATACTAATTTAAGTAGTCCATATCTCAACCAAAAAAAGAAAAGAAAAGAAATATAAAAGTTGTAAATATTGGTTTAATTTCATTCCATCAATTTGAATTCTAATTGATTCTCAAAAAAATAAAAAAAATAAAAAATTATATAAATATAAAGATAAAAGCAAGGAAAACAAGGGAGATATGTGGCTGATGTGTGAGTTTGTGACTGCTTTCCTACTTGGAGTATTCAATTCATATCTGAATGTGATCGTTTTCAAGAAATTACATAGACAATCCGCGTTAGCTGAATAGTCAGCTGACTCGTTGAGTTGACTTGACTTATAGTCTACTTAGCAAAACTATAAAATGACCTAAAGTGTGTTACAAATTGACTCGACTACCTAGTCTGATTTGGTTTTGGATTTTCTTAATGTGAAACGAAATTTAGTAATGATTTTAGGATTGAAAGATAGATACCCACATGGAATAAATTATTCTACATTTTACTCAAATTCTTAGAAGAATTTGCGTGTTTAATTTTTCAAAGAATAGTTTAGTAGTGATTTTAGAATTAGAAGATACCCTCGTGTGTGAGTTTGTTTATTATGTGTCAGTGCTTAGAGTTGCTTGGAATGGGTACCAAACTAAGAAAAACCGCTATGAGGCATCACCTAAAATTGAATGGAGTTGAAAAATACAATTGGCCAAAAATATAACTGACTTGTAAAATTAAATAACACTATATCAAAATAAGTAGCCCTTTGAGCCTCCTGCGCCACTACTACAATACTTCATCAACCTATTTTTTGAATCGCTTGAAAAACAACTCTCACAATTTTGCTAACAAATGGAAATAATTAAGGCACGAATCTCGTTAAGGGGTAACCTTAAGACATTTGTTAGTGGATGATTTTAATAAAATTTTAATACTACTCTACTTTCATATAAATATAAATTAAAACAAAACTATAAAAAAAAAATCAATTAATTTTTTCTTTTCTTTAAAAAGTTTCTAAAAATATTTTTTCTAAACTAAAACCCTTTGAATTTTCCCAGCCCATCAAATACCAATATCAGGTTAGTTAAGAATATTCAATATTGGTATCAACGTGCTCAACCGGCCGTCTTGTGCACAGTGCTAATTAGAATAATGGTGAATTGACGCCTCACAAAGGAATATAAGAAATTCTTGATGATTACCGGCGATCAGAGTAAGCTAATATGGGCAAGTTCCAAGTATAGCCAAACAATTGGGTCCATCGTGCTTGACTTGTCCAAATTCCCCAGTCAGCACGGAAATGGGGACTTCTTTGTAGTGGGACATTCCGAGTTCAAAGCATCCATGGCCATGCATCGTCTAATCCATCGCTCCAAGTTAAAAGTCACTTTTTATGTTCCCTTAAAAACCCTTTTGATTGATTGGAAATTGTTTTAATCTTGTCTCTTCAGAGATTTGTAGATTTCAACATGCTTCTTGATAAATCTCGAGCAATAAGGCAGGTTCTCATCATTCACGTAAATGCAATGCTCTTTTTGGGGTCAATCTTTTGGTAACGGACGCAATAAAAACTCAATTCATAAAGTTGTCATGAAAATATTGTAAGCTTTTATTGTACCTATTGATATGTACATATATTTCCTTTTCTAAAAACCTTTTCTACTAATAATTTAGTCTTTAATTTTTAATTTAAAAAAAAAAAAGACCTCTGTAACTTTTACCCTCGGATAAAAATAATTTTTCAAGTTATTTGCAACCAAAGAAATATCAATCAATCTTTTTCATCACAATAATATAAGTGGGTTGAAGGATTCGAATCCAGATTCTTTCATTGGAGAAAATTAACATGATAGGAAAAATCTACCATATAGTATTCAATAGTAGCACTAGATGCTAGGGTGGGTCCCATCGGTGTCAATATATTGGAAAACTTCTAAAGAGAAAGACAAGTGCAGGAAAAGTCATGATGGACTCCCCAGTCTCCTAGCAATTGGTTGAGAAGGTATGGGTGCATGTCTCGTGCATGCAATCTATATGTATATGCATGGAATGGAGTGAGATATATGAGACATACCATTCATGATGCCTGGACACATAAAATAATTCTTCGTTTTCTTAATTAGGCGCTTGGGTACAATGTTTTCAGCTTAAGCAAGTTCGTTTAATTGAAAACACAAAACAAAATGCCATTATGGTCCAATTTGGCTGCAAGCAAAAAAATAAAGAAACAGAAACCCACGTTTTCTCGCAGCACCCAGGTAAATGCACTTTCAAAAACGCCTCACGCCTCTATTGCTGATTTCCACACAGAACTGTTTTATTACTTACCAGTGATGACATAGCTCAGGTTGGCAGATACAGGTATTTTCCAGGAAAAAAAATTACTGCATAGCATATCTATCTGAAATGGGTGGTGCTAAGACCTTTGCTATGTCACAACTATTTTATGTAATAAACTATGATTGATTGTCTCTCACTTTTATATAAATTTATCACTTTTTCTCGACTACTCATATTTATCTATGTAAGATAGTTTTGATAAAAGTTGTAACTTAGTTTGTAATTCTAGATTTGTTGGTATGGAATCTGGAAAAAGTATGAGCTATGATGATGAAAGAGAGAACCTGGTGGGCTGAGAAGGAAGGGGAACCACCAAGGGCATGAAAGAGAAAGTGAGGAGTGGGTTAAAAAAATGAAATGAGAGATACTACACATTTTATTATATAACATTTACAAATTTTATAATCAAAGAAAGCTTTTTTTATATATAAATTTAATAATTAAATAATTACAACAATGGAGAAAGGAAGATTCAAATTATGGTTCTCCTATTAAAGAAGAGAATGCCATGCCACTAAATAATAGGATTCTTGATGGATGAAAGACATTACTAATTAGTATCATATGATCAAACTGGGTTAATAAATAATTATATCTAAATTAAAGTACATATTTCAATTATATAACTAAAATAGAAAATAAAATAGGCAGAAAGATGAAAGGGAAAAAACTACTTAAAATTAAACTTTGTGGAAAAAGCATATTGGTGTATGATCGCATATTTGTAAAATCTAAAAAAACATAATAGCTTATTAATATGATTTAAAATAAATAACTAAAATTCATCTATATTTGTAAAAATTTTGGAATTAGAATGCTAATGGAGTACTACTTTTAAGCTCTTTGAAATTTTTATAATAGAGTTTCATGTAGAGTAAACTATTTTAGTACATACTAAAAGGAGAGAGAGAGAGAGAGAGAGAGGATATGTTGTAGTTATTAAAATTTTAAATAAAAATTATGTATATTCAATAAAAATATTGATAAAACATGAAAAATAATTGAAATTATTAAAAAAAAAAATCAACAAAAATATCTAAAAACATGAAAAAAAAATTTGGTAGATCATTTTTAAAAAATAAAAAGACAGTTACATAAAATTTCAAAATAAAAGATATAAGCATGTAGCAAAATATACAATATTAGTTATTTAGCACCTTTTGTATTAGTTAACATAAATAGCTCAACAATTTTTTCTACAAAAGTTTGTAATGATCGAATCCTTAAATTACAGTATATAAATATAGTTTCAATATTCAAATACCTAGTTAAAAATTCATAAATGATTATTGCATTTCACTTATTAATAAAATATATAATTAAAAGATACAACATAATTTGAAAGAATAATTAGACATATATCAAGAAGGTCGACAAAAAGCATAAATAATTCAAATAGAGAAAGAATGTTACGTAAAGAGCCTTTGAAATTAAAATAGTTTAAAATATTTTTAGATTTTATAATTATTTATATTAATTAAAAGATATAGTTATGAAAAAAAATACAAACAAATATGGAATGTATTATATTCCTTGATTTCTTTCCTTAATATATATAGTATATTTTTTCTTTTATCTAATGACCAAAATGACAAACTATTTATCAAAAAGTAATTTTAAGAAATAGATAAATATTGATTTGGTGTACATAAAAATACACATGGGTTTTAAAAAAAAACCCATCATAAATGAACGGGTTACAAAGAATCCATTGGGTTTGATTATGTTTAATTACTCCAATCATATACTTAATTGGTTCACTTAAAGACTCAAACCGCTCTATGAATCTGGGCACTAGTTCATTGGCCCAATTTGTTGGGTCGATCTGGATTTAATAATTACTATGTTTGATATAACCAACAACTTGAAATTTTCTACTGTATATAACGGAGAATTAGAGATATCCGAGCTTTAAATTCCTCTCCCCATTGTAACTATCAAGAAAAATGAAAAGAAAAAAAAAATCAGTAAATAAAAAGCTATGCTTGACACAACCAAAATGTATAAGAATGAAATTTTTATAAATTTAAAATGATTCATTTTTCGTCATTTATAAAATTTATAAAGGGACATTTGCCAACAAACTAAGATATACAGAAAAAATAATTTAAAAAAATAAAGAAAGAAAAAGGAAAAACAGTAACGAAAATTCCTAGATCTGCTCCAACTAATGTTCTACTAAAAGTTTCATGACTGGTTGGTACTAGTGCTTATCAATCTTAAAACAAAAATGTTGTGTTCTTTTTTCCACTTTTTTGTATCATACGTTATCAATTATCAAAAATCTTATCTGGAGACGAGATTGATATTGATCGTTCTGCTTGTTTGAGGGAGGGTGTAGGTGGTCCTAACTTTCAAAACGGAGAAACACTATGACAAAATGTATTTTCAGTGATGAATTTTAGTGAGGAAAATTTTTTTCGTCACAAAAAGGTACCATATAGTGACGAAATTTATATTTCATCACTATTTATAAAAAAATTAGTAACTTTTAGTGACGAAAATTAAATTTCGTCACTATATGTTGTGTTGAACTAAAGGCGTCAAACACAAATATAGGTTCCAAACTAAATTCATCTATAGTGACGAATTATTTCATCGCTAAAAGTTTATGTTTTTTTGTGTCGAAAACTTTCGTCACTAAATGTGTTGCTAAGAACACTATTAGCAATGAAACTAATTTCGTCATTGAATGTGACAAATAGTGACGAAAATAAGTCGTCACTAAAAATAGGAACATAAAATTAGATGGGAGTATCAGTGACGAATCCTAATTTTCATGGCTAAAGGTACCCTATAGTGACAACATACAAGTCGTCACTAAAAAGTATAACACTAAAAACACTCAGCCCCATTTTTTTTTCTCACTTTTCCCACCTTATTCTCTCTTTCCCTCACATATTTCTCTCTTTCCCTCACATATTCTCTCAAACAATTCTTAAAATGGAGAAAGCCCAGATTGCCGTCGCGATGCTTGATCTCGCCGTCGTGGCGCTTAAGCTTGCCGTCGCGGCGCTTGAGCTCGCCATCGTGGCGCTTGAGCTCGCAGTTGTGGCGCTTGAGATCGTCGTTCACAACGCTTCAGAAGCCCAAATCGCAACGACGCTTCAAATCGTCGTTCGCGGTGCTTCAGCTCGTTGTTGGCTACGCTTCATCGACAACGCTTCATCAGCAACGCTTCATCCTCTGTCCGATCGGCGACACTTCATCCTCTGTAGTTGGCGACGCTTTAGTTTGCAACCCTTCGGTATTTTTTTTTTCCTTTTGAGTTAATTTTTTTTGTTAATTTTTGTTTAATGATTCTAGTTCCTTTGGGTATTTTTGTTTAATGATTCTAAATGCTTGATGTTAATTTTTTTGTTTAATGATTCCTTTGGGTACATTTTTTTTTTAGTTTGGGTGAAAAGTGATAACCCATACCAAAATCTCTATTTTGTACTTTCAGGAATTAGGTCAACATCCAGACTACATAATGGTGGTTTCTATTGAATGAATTTCTTGGATGGGTTCTCAATTTTAGAAAGTTTAGGGATTGAAAAATTTTATGGGAATTCAGGATAATTGTTAAATACATGGGGTGATAGATTAGTATTCACTATTGAGGTGTGCTTTAGTTTTTCTTCTATTTGTTATGGCAAACAGGTCAATAATAATAATAAAAAGCTAGGTTGGATTTAAAATTTTTAATTTTTTGTTATATTAGTTTTCCATGATTAGAAGTTTATAAAAATTGTTTTAGGAATCTATATTTATTTTAGAACTTTTTTCAGAATGTCAAAAGGGGCAATGAATTCTAAAGACAAACCTGACAATGGGTAATGTGGTGTAGGAGAACCATCAAAGTTATGGATGTAAGTTATGAATAGACCAATTGGACAATGGTCTATTCACTCAAAAGCATTGAGTTTAGTTCAATTTCAATCCATACTTTTTGGCTTTTATATATATGTTTGGCTTTCCAATGAAAGTTGAAGTATCTGTAAATTTAACTCTAGAAACATATAAAGGCTAAATCAAATAACTCTTATCCTGCAAAGTACATTTGGACTCATATCTCAGATCATAAAATCTCCCCTTGTTTTCCAAAGTTACCAATTTCTTTTTATCAAATTGGCTCCTCAAAATTCAGTAATATTAATGGTTCACTTAGATTGAGTTATATAAAAAGAAGGATTTGGATTTCAATTTTTAATATAAATGACTATATTGATGAAATTTATGGATGGATTTGTGCTTTAATAATATGCAGATTTGAAACAATTAGGTTCTTCAAAGCTCAAATCATCTTCTCTTGTCAAATTATTATCAAGCAACTTATTCTAGCAATTGTTTTTCAAATCTCTTGATTATAATTCCTCACATTTAAACACAACCTTAAGGACTGAGGAATAAACACAAATCAAATGACAATTTGAGAAGGTTAGGTTTCAAAAAAGGCATACCTTAATTGCAGAGAAAAGTCTAGCAACTCTAGATTGCGTCCAATCCCTTCCAACTAAAGGCATGAACTGACCTAAAACATCAGACCTGGAAAGGAAGAAAAAATAAATAAAAAGGTCAAGGTAATGCACATGTCATACAAAATAGTTAATTGGAAGACATAAGTTAATCAATTTTGGCAACAACAATGCTCATAGTTGCATTAAAACTAGAGCTCATTAATGCATTCTCCTAATGATATAGCTCCCCTTGTACAAGCTTTTCTTTAACTATGTGGTGGTATGTCAAGCTTTTCTTTAACTTTTGTACTTATAAATTTAACTTTTCTTTTGCAGACTAAATACACACTGTTTGCAGTAACTTTGGATTTTTTCTAAAAGTTGTAAACTTAGCTTGAGCAAAGTAAGTAAATTCTAGTTAAAAACTTATAAAACTGTATACTTGTGATGTTGGAAATTGAATTTGTGGTGGAATGTTGTGTTGGAGCAAGCAGGTGGTTTGCATAATGTTATAAGGTGGTTTAAACTAATATTGAGAATGTTTTTTATTTATTGCAAATGTGAATGAGTACTGTTGATTAGATGTGAAAAATAGTATTGGAGTTTGATTTAAATACTTGTAAAACTCTATACTTGTGATGTTGGAAATTGGATTTGTGATGGTATGTTGTGTTGGAGCAAGCGGGTGGCTTGCATGGTATTATAAGGTGGGTTAAACTAATATTAGGAGTGTTTTTCATTTCTTGCAAATGTTAATGAGTATTGTTAATTAAATGTGATGAATAGTATTTTATTTGATTTAAATACTTGTAAAACTCTATTCTTGTGATGTTGGAAATTGGTTTTGTGGTGGGTTGTTGTGTTAGAGCAAGCAGGTGGCTTGCATGGTGTTATGAGGTGGGTTAAATTCATATTGAGAGTGTTTTTCATTTCTTGCAAATGTTAATGAAACTTGTTGATTAGTAACAATTATGTTCCTTTATTTGATTTCAATACTTGTAAGCATTGTACTTGTGATGTTTGTGATTGATTTTGTGGTGATTGTTGTGTTGAAGCAAGCGGGTGGCTTGCATGGCGTTATAAGGTGGTTTAAATTCATATTGGGAGTGTATATTTGTGTGTGCAATGTATATTTGTTTAAGGATTAATATAGACTTGTGCATTCATTTATGAGATAGAACTTTATCTAAGTAGCTTATAGACTTAGATGTTAGAATATATTTTGCATGAGTTGTCCTTATTTTACTAAAGTAGCATTCATCTTGTAATTGTAGTCAACCATGGATAAAAGTTGTAGAAGGGGTCAATGCATTTATTAATTTTGCAAGAGCGGTTGTGGACTCGAGTGGTAATATTCTGTGCCCATGTATTCACTGTGTGAATTGCTATCGACAATCTGCTCATACTGTGTGTATCCACTTGCTTCATCGTGGGATTATGCAATCTTACATTAATTGGTATGATCATGGAGAACCTCGTGTATTGAACGAGACATTCATGATCATTTGGTTAGTACTTTATTTGCTTTCTACAACTTATACATTAGGAGTTGTGATTTTAATTTATTGGTGTGATTACTCTTAATGCATTGTTAGAAATGTTTCTTATAACATAGTTAATGTTTTTACTTTATGATTTTAATGAAGTATTGTTTTTATATTTGTGCAGATTTCTTATTTGTGGCTTTTAGGGGATTTACTTTTGGCATTACTTGAATACATATGAGGACATCTTCTGTTAGTTCTAAAATATGGTTTAGGTAGAGTTATTGTGTTTATTGCAAACAATTATTGTATGGAAGGAGTTTGAATTGGATACTTGTTTTATTTTTTACTTGTAAAATGTATGGATCTTTTTTTATAAATGTGTTGTTAAAATAAATGTGTTATTCAAATGTGAGGTTTTAATAATGTAATGACAGGTTATAGGTTAATATCAAAGCCATGAAAAAAATAAAAACAGAAAATAAGTTTTAGTGACGAATTCTTTCGTCACAAATATTGCAACAAAAAATTGTTTTAGTGACGAAAATTTTCCTCACTATATGTGTCTGGATTTTCTTAAAAATGGTTTTAGTAATGAATTTTTTCATCATTATATATACCCGAACATAATTTTAGTGATGAAATTATTAGTCACTAAATATGATTTAGTAAACTAAAGTGTTTTTAGTGACGAAAACATTTAGTGACGAAATGTTTTCGTCACTAAAAGTTTTTTTTTTTTTTTTTAAATCAAATCGGACTTTTAGTGACGGGGCTACAGTGACGAAATGAGTTTCATCACTAAAAGTCCAATTTCGTCACTAAAGGTCTTTAGTGACGAAAAACTGGACTTTTAGTGACGAATTTTTTCATAACTGAAAATATATTTTGTTGTAGTGAAACTTCCATTAAACCAAAGAAGCTAAAAACATCAAAACTTGCAAAACCTGATACACAGTAAAAATTAAAAATAAAAGAAAACTAGTCAATTACTATATGCTACACAAACACACGTCCTCTATGGTATAACAAATTAATTATATCTCAAATTATGTATCAATGATATGAATTATTAACTTCTTGCTAGATAATTGCAGCAAGGTGAATGATAGATCGTTTGAGTCACTAATCAGCTGATTAGTGAATTGTTCTTGACACAATTCACACCCATTTGATAAGATTACTGGTATAGAGAGGTTATAATTAGTTTCTTATCCCTCAAGATACAATAAGCTTAATTTCTCATAGTACACCTTGTAAATCTTCACAATCTTATACGGTAGAAGTTCTACAATTTTATTTTTTTTATTTTTTTATTTTTTTTAAGAGTATAAGGATGTAAAAGAAAAGGTGCATATGGAAGAACCTTACTTTTGAGTGACTAGAGATAAGCCTTAAGCCACACACTATTGGAATAAACACCATAAATAGAATAGATGTTCATAAACAATAGCTATTATTTAAAATAAAATGACTAATAACTATTTTTTACATGCCCTCTCTCTCTCTCTCCCACTACAAAACACGTGGGTTATAGCCGCGTTTGCAAAAATGCGGCTATAGGTGGGCTATAGCCACGTTTTAAGTAAATGCGACTTAAAGTATTCAACAATAGCCGCATTTTTAGGTGTTTATAGCCACATTTTTTTGTTATGACCTATAGCTGCGTTTTAAACACATGGCTATAGGACCAACCAAGTCCTTTTTATTTTATTTTATTTTTTTAATTTGACCTATGGTCACGTTTGATAAATGCAGCTTTAGGGTTGGTATAAATATTCGCACAAAAAATTTGATCAGCCCTTTTGTTCACCAAACGCGTCACTCTTGCTCCCATCTCTCACTCTCACTCTTCGATCTCAAGCTTTCACCCTCCATCTGTCACTCCAATCTCAATCTCTCTTAGTCACCACCATCACCATCAAAAGCGAACGAGTTTAATTTCATGGGTTTTTTGCACCACAACACAAACACAAACACAACACAAACATACAAACTTCTCATGATAAACGTTTCTCTCTCTCTCTCTCTCTCTCTCTCTCTCTCTCTCTCTCTCTCTCACCAACACCATATCTCCATATCTCCCTCTGTAAATCTCTTTTATTTTTTGTTCTTATCGATATTTAATTTTTATTTATTAATTTTAATTATTCTTCTTTTTTTTCATGAATGGCCAATGCAATGCATCTGGGTTCTCTACTCCTTCAGTTCCCAGCTTGAGAAGGAGGATTCAACCTCCAAAAGGGATTTTTTGATTTGGGTCTCACTCCCTTGAGGGATTCTTCACAAGGGTATTCTGTTCCAGCACCATTGAAGGTGCAGACAAGCTTGCTTCAGGTGCTTCCTCTTCTGAATCTCGGGTATCCAAATTTCTTCTGTATGTTGGTGATTGATCACTGATTCTTCAGTTTCTTATGCAAATGGGTTAGTTAAGTTTGTCAATTGGGATATGTTTAAGGAGTAGTGGTTGGGTTTTGATTGTACTATCCATCCCTAATATTTGTGCCAATCACTTTTGTTTTTGGTCAATTTGGTTTGTAAACCTTAAATACAGTGCCTTTGATTGAGATTTTGTATTGGGTGTGATAGTATGGGGTTTATTTAGGTATTTGGATGAGAAATTTGGATGGTTCTAATGTGCTTTATTATGAGATTTGTGATTGATTTTTGTTTTTGTTTTTTGGGGTGTGGGAAATGCGTAGTTTGATTAATGTGTGTTTTAAAAAATTTCTCTACATGTTGTGGTTGGTGGATGTTGTTAGTCTTATGGATTAGAAGGGTTGAGAATCCAAGAGGTTTTGCTTACATGGCTGATTGCTTACATGGCTGGTGGGTTGGTTGATGTGTTAAGCCAAAGTCTTCATTCGTAGATATTAACTGTGTTTAATCATTCAAACTTTTAATGGAGAAAGTAAAATTTACTCTATCTTTCAATACACATGCACAAAATATGTAATATACGAGTCTAATTTTGACCATTAGAGGTTGAATTCTATGGCTGACACTCTTAAAATAACAAATTAGTGGAGTTACAGTGAAAAGGCACTGAGAAGCATTTTTCATTAAATGCTTCAATTTGGGTTCTAAAAGTGGAATTACAACTACCAAGAAGAAGGGTTAAGTGCTCTTGTGACTTTTGATTGACCTCCACTAATTTTTATAGACTCAACAAATCTGTTCTAGAGTATATGGTGTGGTATTAAAAATTAGGTCTTAGAAATCACATGATAGTAGGGAAGTCTTTCCAACTATTGATCTCTAGGTTTTGATATCTTTGGAAATTTACTTCTTATGATTTTATTGGTTGAGAAAATTCTAGCTTGTTATTTTGTTGCATTCAATTCTAGAATTGAATGCAACAAATAAGAAGTTGGAATTTAGTGTGTGACAGGTTTCCTATAGTTGCATTTGTAAAACTTATAACAACATTTGTAGACAGGCATTTTCCATTTGCCTAGGGAAAAAAAAAGGGTTATAGCCGCGTTTTGAAAATGTGGCTATAGCTGTTCCCTATAGCCGCCTTTTACAAACGCGACTAAAGTACGTCTTACAGCTGCGTTCTTGAAAACACAACTATAGATCAGTCAGACCTATAGTTACGAGTTTTAGGCCATGGCTAAAAATGCAGCTATAAACAACGCAGCCATAGGCCGAATTGACCTATAGCCACGTTTTTAGGAGCTATAGCCACGTTTTAAAAACGCAGCTATAGGACTTTTTTTTGTAATGTCTCTCTTATATTATTGACATCTAAGCAAATCCTTATAATTTATTTTATTTTTTTTTTAAAATATGGTTTAGTTTTATGAAGTTTATCAAAAGCATAACAATCATTTGTAAGTTGTAACCTTATGATTGTTTTTTAAATATGGTTGGGGATTAATATTTTAAGAAACGTCTATTTTTTATTTCCGAACTTGTTTTATATAACATCATGATATTCAAGCAGGTGAATGCAGACTTTAATATACCTAGAAGATGTTTTATAATCTTGTCAAAAAAAAAAAAAATTGTTATATAAGTTTTCTTTTTTAATATTTATGGAGAAATTAATTTTGAACAAAGGAAAATAATATCAATTATAAAATTATTCAATTTATACATACTAGGATGCTACACTGAAGCCAAAAAGAGTGTAAATATAATCTTATCATGCTGTATTAAAAACTGTGGATTATAGATCCAGGTTCAAATTATGTGTTGTCAAAAAAATAAAAAAGTGAATGGCAATACTTGTTCCATTTCACATTCTTATATTTCTTGTAATTTTGATTCCTATTTCAATGTACCATTGTATTAGTGTACTAAACATGTCCTAGATGAACTTGTAACAATTTACTGATCCCCTCTCATTAACTACATAATAAATCAACAATAAATACTTAGTTAAGTAAATAAGTGAGAGTAAATAATCACTCTTGAAGTTGTAGAACAATATCATGTACAAATTCAATTTTTATTAAATACTACAAGAATTCCCACTTATTTACTACAAAATTGAAATCCAGATTCTATGTAATATATAGAATACTATACAATTCAATCAATTTTACTCTAGAGACAAAGATGAGCTAATTCTTGAACCAAGACTCTTTTCGGGGACCAGGGCTACTTTAGGTAAACAAAACTTGTATCAAACATAGGATTTTAAACATTTCCAGCAACTTGGCAGCCTAAAAATGCCATTTGCACCAAAATTTCTACAAATCTTGTAAATAAGGTTTGACTGAGAATATTTACCCCAACCAGGCATCAAAGTAATGAATTTCACAAATTTGTGGTTAAACTCTCATTTTGTCCAAATTCAACCTAGTTGACCAAGTGTAAACACAAAATTTCTCAAGTTTGAAAATCAAACAATTGAAAGTGCTTCACAAATGTAAATTTGTATTAATTGAATAATGAGTACAATTTTCTGTTTTTGATCGTTTCACAAAAGAATAATCATCTGAATCTATCTTCTTTGTGATCTAGATTTGAACACGAAATTTTCTTCACTTTGATCAGAAAATGGATTAAACAATTTTCACAACGAATCTTTGACTTTGAGCTAGTTAGAGATTTATTGCTCTTCAAGTTCTTCAAATGTTTTTCAAGTTCTTCGAAGATTCTTTAAATTTAAAGGATATTGGGTTGAAATTCTTCGGGGCTTTAGAGGCTTGATCTATTGAACTTCACTAATTTAAAACTTTTTGAAGTTTATGGAGGCTCATGAGCTTGATTCCAATAAAACTCCAAGTCTTGGAAGAAGGATTCAAGTGAATTTATTTGAATGTTCTTCAAGCATTCTTGAGCCAAAATTTCTCCAAAGCTTTGGCGTCTTGAAAAGTTCCTCCAAAAATGAGAGTGGGTGTCCTTTATTTATAGTGGTTTTTGAGGATAAGTCCCACTTTGGATTGATCTCCTTGAAAATAAGTAGTAGACTCTAACTAACCCAACTTTTGCTTATAGATAATTATCTCTATTTATCTATTATGATAAATATTTTATTTTGATAAAGATAATTATCATTAACAAATAGGAATTTTTTGAAAAGAATTCCAACATAGTAGTGACCACATTCAGGCACCTTGACTACAAATCAACACACTTTTATCTAGTAATAGTAGACCTTGTACATGATTTTTTTTTTTTTTTTTTGAGTAAAAATTAATAATTTGCATCTACTATAATTTGGAAATATTATTTTTTATTTTTCAAACAAATAAAAATGATAAATTTTAGAGATAAGCAGTAACTGTAATTTCTTTTTTGAACATGTGTTTGAAAGTGGTGTAGTGATATAGAGAAAAGTTTGGGTAGGAAAAATAAGATGAACCACGTGAGGAGAAAGAAAACTAAATTTTAGGAGTTCTCTTAATTTTTTATTTTATATATATATATATATATATATTTAATTGGGGAGTGCTTTACTTTTATTCGGATGAAAAAGGAATAATAAAAAAAGGCCAAATTTTAGGGAATAAAAAGATGATGGTATAATTTTCAAGTACTTTGATTTTAAATTGCCCTTAATGTTTAGATATTCATATCCAGAATTGTATATGTGGGTCCAAAGAACTCAGCAACCTCGGCCCACTATATTCTGAGCCCAAGGCCCATGCCGAGGAGGAAGAAACGCCCAAGGATGAACTAGAGAAAGTCCAAGTTGCCAAAAGACATCGCCAAGGACAATCCTATCTTTGGCCAACCGAGATCATAAGAAGGAAGAGCGGCATGCCATTAAAGACAGCCTCCCAGGGCATCCCAGGAAAAAGGACTAACACGGTAGGTCAGTCATGGGAGCATGGTGGAAGAGCAATTCTAGGAGAAGCTGTCACCTTCACATTTAATGCCCATAACTAACGATCTGGCCACATTAATGAGGAAATGACCTCTGAGCAGTACTGCCTTGGTTGCTGCAACTTACAGAAGGTTTGGGAAGGCGGCAGATGGGACAAGCACTCAAGTAGCGACCTGCATGATCAACAAATGGAGGGCCAAGATCAACTAAAAGGGGATATATAATGTAAGAAACCCTCCAGGAAAGAGGAAGGAAAAAACTGGAGATAGAGAAGACGGTTGCAGTTTGCATCATCTTGGAAAACCTTTACAACCAAACGCTGAAGAAATAATAAGAACAACCAGTTCTTCGGACCAAGTCTGAGGACAAAGTTTCACACTTTAGCCTATGTCCTTGTCATTCAATCTACTTACAATCATGTCTAGTTGTTATAATCCTCACTGTTGGTTTTTAGACCCCTTAAAACACAATTGGATTAACCTAGGAATTTAGCCAAGTTGTTACTTAGTCAAATTAATTAAATCTAGGTTAACACAATTAAATAATCATATCAAGTATAGCAGCGGAAATATAAAGAACATAAAGATATGATCACCCAGGAAACCAAACCGGTAAAAACCTGAGGAGGATTTAACCTAGCTATCCTCAAGGTAAACTTGAATCCACTATCTTGAAAGAATCGAAGTTCATACAATAAGACTTACAAGCCCCCACGCTCGACTTCTTATTGCTACCCACCAATAGAACTTACTGACACGACCACGTGCAAGCTCCGAATCCACGGACTCCTTCTTTCTTGGATTCTCCACTAGATACAAGCACACCCGCTTGTGTTTTCTTTAAGCTTCAATGGTAGCAACTGGAATGAGCATCAAGGTGGAGAAAACTTCTTCTCCTTGAAAACTCTAAGTTTATGTGAAGGAAAGCTCCTTAAAGATCTCACAAGAGATTCACATAAATCGCAATATGAGCAACACAAAAACGTGGCTAGGGTTTCCCTTATATACCTAGGGTAAATTAGAAACCTAAACCAATTAAAACTCTTTAGGGCTGAGTTGGAAAACCTATTTAAAAAACGTCAGGTACAATTTTCGATTGATCGAGCCTAAGCTTCGATCGATCAAAATGTACATAAATTGTTTTTTTAAATAGCTTAGTATTACATTCCAACTTTACAACTAAGAATCAACTTTGAGCACTTCTAAAACAACTTAAATACATTGTTTTGATCATGGTTTGCCAACAATACAAATTAGGATTCTAAATACATAAAACCTAAGTCTTTAGAACCTAACACTCACTAAAGCCTAGTTCTTGAATCCATTCTCTACAAATTCATTGTATTGGGCTAGTTAGGCCTGAGTCCACTCACATAACAATAGAAGTGCTCAAACCCAGTCCCGACAATTGGCGTCGTCTGTGGGGAGAACTTGTGTGCTAGTAAGGATAACAATCAAGCATGGTAGGATCAGGCCCTCATTAAGCAGGCTCCCATCAGCCTGAACCAACTAGATCCCAATAGTAGGGTAACTTTCCCAACCCTGAGCGTGATCAAAATAAAGAGAATGGAAGGTTTCAAGAGGGAAGTGTAAACACCACTCAAACTAGCAGAAGCCATTTCAGAAGCCATTCTCGTGTGGGCAATCACGTATCCCAAAGACAGAATGATGAATAGGCCATGCAGCGAGAGATAAACGACTTGAAGAGAAAGCTGTGCCATGCACAATGAAGGCGATCTCATCCTAACCCTGACTTGCCCTCCGATGATGAAAGCGATGATAACTATAGGCAGAGATCGAGAACCCCTGTAAGGGAAACCTTCTCTCACGAAGAAGAGCTCTACCAGAGGCGTAAACACAAAAGCCCACCTCTTAGGGGCCTGGGACACGATGCCATGAACAGGGCACTAGACCAACTCTCTAAATCACCTTTCACACACCACATAGAAGGGGCTACACTCCCTCAGCGATTCCAGTAGCTACCTTTCACCCTTTATAACGGCAATACAGACCTTGTGAAGCATGTGAACCAGTTCAACAAAATGATGGCCGTCCACTCTAAAAACGAGGCACTGATGTGCAAGATTTTCTCATCTAGTTTGGGACTAGTGGCGATGAGGTGGTTCAATGGCTTAAAGGCGAATTCCATAGATTCATATAGGCAACTAACCTAAGCCTTTGGCTCTCGTTTTATTACAAACAGCAGAGCCCCTTGGCCCTTGAGTGCGCTATTGTCGTTATCCACGTGTGATGGGGAAACTCTGAAGGCTTACTCGGGCAGATATTAAGAGATGTATAATGAAATGGACGGCAACTTTGACGATGTTGCCATCAACACCTTCAAAAATAGTCTCCCAATCGAGCACGGCTTGAGGAAGTCTTGGACTGGCAAGCCTGCCACCAATGTGCGCCAACTGATGGATTAGATCGACAAGTATAAATGAGTAGAGGAAGACCAGCTACAAGGTAAGGGAAAGGAGAAGGTTATCCCTCAAGAGAGGAGAGATTTCAGGTCGAACCAATATAATAGCAACAACCCGATGAGAGATTTCGTAGGGCAGTCTAGAGCAACCAACACACAAGCTATTAGTACTGTGTTCCGAGAACCAATACATCAGGTGTTGGAGAAAATTAAGAACGAATCATACTTTAAGTGGCCGAATAAGATGGCGGGGGAATCCACGAGGCGCAATCAAAACTTTTATTGTCAATACCACCAGGACCACGGACATACCACAGAGGACTGCAGGAACCTCTGGAACTACCTGGACCAACTAGTCCTAAAAGGAAATCTAAAGCATCTTCTGCATCATTCCAGTGGTCATTAAGGCCAAACCCGTCAGGAGCCCCAGAGCGATACTGCCCTAAGGCCACTCGTGGGGACGATCAATGTAATCTTGGCTGCATCAGGAAGAACAGGCACGTGCCCTTCATGAGTGTTATTTGTGGCCCAACTGCCTGCCAAGGAGCCTCAACCAGAGTCGAAGATGGCCAAAATGAACTTTCACCCAACCTTGAGTTTTCAGAAAAAGGAACCACCTAACCTCATGACGATGTGCTATTGATCACTCTCAGAATAGGAGATTACGATGTGAAAAGAGTGATGGTGGATGGTGGCAGTGCTACCGAGGTTATGTACCCTGACCTTTACAAAGGGCTAAATTTAAAACTGGAAGATTTGACACCCTACAGCTCTCCTTTGATGAGCTTCGACAGGAAACTTGTTATCCTAAAGGGAATGATTACGCTACCCATCCAAACCGGCCCAAAGATAGTGAAGGTGAACTTTATCGTGGTGGACACCTACTCCCCATATACAACCATCGTCGGCAGGCCCTAGCTCCATACTTTGGGGGCTATCGCCTCCTCTTTACATCAGAAGGTGAAATTCCCGTCATGGGACCAAGTCCTCGAAATCCGTAGTTGTCAATCCACGGCAAGGCAGTGTGTAGTGGCCGCCATTTCACATCGGCTCAATGTGGAGTCCTCGGCCTCTGCTGAAAAGGACATATAGCAATCAATGGCCCCGGTGTCGCCTCCTAATATAGCTGCCAAGGAGGCAAAATGCGAGGACCTAGAGAATGTGGTAATTGGTGATACCACGGAGAAGTTTTTGAGGTAGGGGCTCAACTTTCCCCTCAGGAGAAGGAAGAGTTGGTTGAGTTTCTCAAAAGAAATATTGACGTATTTGCATGGGACGCTTGCGATGCTTCAGGAATTGATCCAGCCTTCATCTGTCACCATCTCAATATCAACCTGTCCATCACTCCTAAGAAGCAGCGGCCCCAGCGCCCATCAAGAGAGCATGCTGATGCGATTAGGGACGAGGTGATGAAGTTTAAGTGTGCAGGGGCTATCAAAGAGGTTTTTTACCCTGAATGGTTGGCCAACACCGTGGTAGTCAAGGAGAAAAGTGGAAAATGGTGGGTTTGCATAGACTTCACGAACCTAAACAAAGCATGCCCAAAAGACTCGTTCCCCATGCCCCGGATAGACTAACTGGTGGATGCAACAGCAGGCCATCCTCAGATGAGTTTCCTGGATGCTTTTCAGGACTATCATCAAATACCACTAGCCCTGGAGGATTAGGAGAAGACAGCCTTTGTGACGCCTAATGAAAACTACCATTACAAGGTAATGCCGTTTGGCTTGAAGAACGCAAGGTCCACTTATCAAAGGATGATGACGAGAATGTTCGAGTCACAGTTGGGCAAGAGCATCGAAATCTATGTTGATGATATGGTGGTAAAGAGTAAAGTGGTGTCCGAGCACTTGGGAGAAATCGGCAACACCTTTAATGTCTTAAGGAAGCACAAGCCGCACCTGAACGCTTCCAAATGCTCTTTTGGCATGGGATCAGGCAAGTTTCTAGGATACATGGTTACTCATAGGGGAATAGAAGTTAACCCTGACCAGATCAAGGCCATTAATGACCTAAAACCGCCGTAAAACGCCAAGGAGGTCCAAAAGCTTACTGGAATGATCACCACTTTGAATCGATTTATTTCCAAGTCTGCGGATAGATGCAGACCATTCTATCTCTTGATCAACAAGTGGAAAGGATTCGAATAGTTCGAGGACTATGTTGTGGCCTTCCAACAACTCAAGGAATACCTGTCACAACCACCTATCATGTACAGTCTTGAAACCGATGAGGTCCTATATGTATATATTGTTGTGGCCCTTTATGCTGTGAGCTTGGTACTAATACGGGATGACAATGGCCTTCAAAAGCCAGTCTATTACATGAGCAAGTCATTACATGAAGCTAAGGTCAGATACTTACCCTTGGAGAAAGCCATACTGGTTGTGGTCCACGCTACGCGAAAGCTTCCCCATTATTTCTAAGCCCACACAGTGGTCGTTTTAACCCAATTGCCTTTAAGGTCCATACTTTGGACTACTGATTACACTGGAAGGATCACCATATGGAACACTATTCTGGGAGCTTTTAACATCAAGTACATGCCTCGAACCTCCATAAAAGGCCAGGTCCTAACTGACTTAGTGGCCGAATTTGCTGAACCACCAGTAGAAGTAGCAGTAGGGGAGCGAAGCACGGATGGAAAACCGGTTGGGGCAATCTCTATGCCAGGACCCCTATGCTGGAAGGTGTACATTGATGGCGTAGCAAATCAAAAGGGGTCCGAAGTGGGGCTAGTCCTAGAGTTTCCTGAGAAGACTATCATAGAGAAATCCCTGAGACTTGGGTTCTTAGCCACGAATAACGAAGCTGAGTATGAGGCATTGTTACAAGGAATGGCCATGGTGCAGAAAATGGGAGAAAAAGCAGTAGAGATGTTCTTAGACTCAAGATTGGTAATGGGCCAGGTAAAGGGAGAGTTGAAAGCCAGAGATACGAGGATGCAAGAGTACTTAAACCAAGTCAAATGCCTGCGGTCAAACTTCAATCTTTTCAGCTTGTCACACATCTCCAGAAATGGAAACACCCATATAGATTCACTGGCCACACTTACTACCTCCTCAGCAGGGAGTCTACCTCAAGTTATTCTTGTCGAGCATCTAGATAGAGCAAATGAGGTTGTGAAAGGCATGGTCTGTATCCATGAAGTTAGAGTGAGTTCTAGCTGGATGGACCCTATAGTAAAATTCCTCAAAAATGATATCCTGCCCAAAGAGAAGTCAGAGGCTGAAAAAATAAGAAGAAACGCTCCTTGGTTATGGTTGTCCAAGGACCACAAATTGTACAAGCTCTCCTATTCTGGGTCGTATTTACTGTGCATTCACCCTGAAGCATCGGAGTTACTACTTGAAGAGCTGCACAAAGGGATCTGTGGGAGTCACATAGAAGGAAGGTCTCTGTCACACCGAGCCATTACCTAGGGATATTGGTGCCCTGTGATGTAGAAGGAAGCCCTAGAATATGTTAAGAAATGTGACCAGTGCCAAAGGTTTGCCCTAAATATCCATCAGCCAGGAGGAGTCCTTAACCCTTTGTCCAGTCCATGGCCGTTCGCCCAGTGGGGCCTAGATATTGTAAGCCCCTTCCCCAAGGCAGCAGGAAATAAGAGATATCTGTTGGTCGGCACAGATTACTTCACTAAATGGGTCGAAGCTGAGCCATTGGCCAACATTAGAGATGCAGATGCTAAGAAATTCATCTGGAGAAACATTGTTACACGATTTGGGGTCCCTCGAACCCTCATTTCAGACAATGGACTCCAATTTGACAGCAAAGCCTTCAGAAGATACTGTTGCGAACTGAGGATCACAAACAAGTACTCAACCCCAGCTTATCCTCAGGGAAATGGACAAGCTGATGCTGTCAACAAAGTCATTGTTAATGGGCTTAAGAAGAAACTGGATGACGCCAAGGGAAGATGGTAGAGGAGCTGCCACACATCTTATGGACTTACCGGACTACACCACGACGATCAATAAGAGAGACACCTTTTGCCATGACCTATGGGGCCGAGGCTGTTATCCCTCTAAAGGCAAACTTCCTAACGCTGAGGACGAGCTCCTTCACTCCAAGCAGCAATGATGAACTACTGGGAAGAGCCTAGATCTGATCGAGGAAAGAAGAGAAAAAGAAGTGATCCAATTGGTCTGTTACCACCAGAAGTTCAAGTAGGGGTATGATGCCAATGTGAAGTTGAGGCCATTAGCACTAGGGGACTTAGTGATGAGGAAAGTCATGGGCGCAACCAAGAACCCATCCTGGGGAAACTGGGGCTCAATTGGGAAGGATCATACCGAATCATTTTAGTGGCAAGGATAGGTGCATACTACTTAGAAGACTTAGATGAAAAAGCTGTACCCTGTCCCTGGAATGTAAATAACCTGAAAATGTATTATTATTAACGAAAGCGTTTCTCTAATTCAAATTTTTAGGTCCATTATGATTATCTGTCTTGTATTGTGGCGAAAATCTAAGTACTAGACAGAACTAAGATCTTGCATGATCCTCGGACTCAAACCTATGGGGAAACTAGATACTTCCAAAAAACTCTAAGTACTAGACAGAACCAAGGTCTTGTATGGTCGTCGGACTCAAACCTATAGGGAAACTAGATACTTCTAAGAAAGTCTAAGTACTAGACAAAACCAAGGTCTTGCATGGTCCTCAGACTTAAACCTATGGGAAAACTAGATATTTCCAAAAAATTCTAAGTACTAGACAGAACCAAGGTCTTGCATGGTCCTCGGACTTAAACCTATGGAGAAAGTAGATACTTCCAAAAAACTCTAAGTACTAGACAGAATCAAGATCTTGCATGATCCTTGGACTTAAATCTATGGGGAAACTAGATACTTCCAAAGAACTCTAAGTACTAGACAGAACCAAGGTCTTGAATGGTCCTCGAACTCAAACCTGTGGGGAAACTAGATACTTCCAAAGAACTCCAAGTACTGGATAGAACCAAGGTCTTGCATGGTCCTCGGACTCAAACCTATGGGGAAACTAGATACTTCCAAAAAACTCTAAGTACTGGACAGAACTAAGGTCTTGCATGGTCCTCAGACTCAAACCTATGGGGAAACATGATGTCGCGGAAGCCTGAAGAGAAGCACACACGATGCTCTCTTTGATGGACATAAACTAAATTGTTAGTTCCTGGGTAGTAAACCTCGAATCCACGAGGGGTTCCTTGAATCCACAAGGGGTTTCTTGAATCCACAAGGTGATAGGTCTTGAATCCACTAGAGAATACAATAGACACAAGTCTGAATTTTTATTAATAATAAACTATGAAAAACGTTTACAGACTTAGGAGCCTATTTAAGGTCTCCTTAAAACTTGACAAATAAGAAAATATCATCTAAAATAACTCCTGATTGATACCTAACCATAACAGGAATCAAATTTGACCTAAAAAGCATTAAATACACCTAAAAACAAGGAAATAAATCACTTAAACCTAAAATAACGTTTTTTTTTTTACATAAAAATACCAAAAATAATAAATTACAATAATTAAATAGTAAATTGTGTCCTACATCAGACCCCTCCACTTGAAACAAACTCGTCCTCGAGTTCATCTTTGACATCTGAAATCTCCCATGCCAAGAGAACAAATACTTTGAATACTACATCTTCTTTGTCTTCTTGCCAAACTTGAAAGTCATTAATTAGGCAACTTGAACTTCTTCTCCCTTGATCTTCATGTAATTGAGAATATTCACCAACTAAGAGTAAATGATCAAATCAAATCTTTCCACCCTAATAAAATCAATAAACTTTGTTTCCGCGTCTCCCAATAAAATAATAGGAGTTTGAATGTTGCAATCATCTAACTTGATTTCATCGAGATCGTTGACAACTTCCTCTATAATTTCTTCTTTAATGGTCTCTACTATCTCAACCTCAAGATCTTTCTCTATAATGGGGTCTTCATTAATCTACTCCACAATCTTGATTTTAGGTTCTTCTTCTATAACAAGGCCTTCATTAATTTCCTCAAAAATCTCTATATTTTCTTCTTTGACTTCTCCATATTCTTCAAGAACGATATTTTCTTTAACATGTAATTCTTCCTTTAACGGTGGAATATTTGGCTCTTTAAAATAATTCAAGTATGAACTTCTTGGCCAATAATAATCTTGTATTGTATACGACAAGATTTCTTCACAATCCAAAGGATAAAATTTGATAGCAAGCATCTTTTTCATCCTTAGCCATGATCGAATTTTGTCTCTACCTTGTTGAATTCTATCAGATTGTACTCGTTCCCACCAACATAAGGCATACTTACTAAGTTTATACAAAGTAAGTCCAACTTTTCTCTCATAACAAATATTCTCATAGTCAAATAAATCCTCTAGATCAAGTAACCAATTAAGAAAATCTTCTTTTAAAAAATAACCATTAAAACTTGCAATTCTCTTATAAGGTCTATATGAAATTTGCTTACCAATAGGTTGCCCGTGAGTTATGTCTACACTGCAATTATCCCTATTGTTTCCATTCTTCAATGGCACCATCCTAGCATAGATATTTGTGAGTGCTTGTTGTATGTCACATAATACTCGCTAAGTTATTCGTCATTGTTGTGGTGGTGGTTACCGTCTCGCTAGTTAGCAATTAGACCAAGGTAAGTCAAGACTCTAATACCAACTAATATCGCGGAAGCTTGAAGAGAAGCACACACGATGCTCTCTTTGATGGATAGAAACTAAACTGTTAGTTCCTGGGTAGTAAACCTCGAATCCACGAGGGGTTCCTTGAATTCACGAGGTGATAGGTCTGGAATCCACCAAAGAATACAATAGACACAAGCCTGAATTTTTATTGATAATAAACTATAAAAAACGTTTACAGACTTAGGAGCCTATTTAAGGTCTCCTTAAAACTTGACAGACAAGAAAATATCATAAAAAATAACTCCTAATTGATACTTAACCATAACAAGAATCAAATTTGACCTAAAAAGCATTAAATGCACCTAAAAACAAGGAAATAAATCACTTAAACCTAAAATAACGTTTTTTTTTACATAAAAATACCAAAAATAATAAATTACAATAATTAAATAGTAAATTGTGTCCTACATCAAAACTAGATACTTCCAAAAAACTCTAAGTACTTGACAGAACCAAGGTCTTGCATGGTCTTTGGACTCAAACCTATAGGGAAACTAGATACTTCCTAAAAACTCTAAGTGCTAGACAGAACCAAGGTCTTGCGTGGTCCTCGGACTCAAACCTATGGGAAAACTAAATACTTCTAAAAAACCCTAAGTATTAGACAGAACCAAGGTCTTGCATAATCCTCGGACTCAAACTTTTGGGAAAACTAGATACTTCCAAAAAACTCTGAGTTCTAAACAGAACCCAGGTCTTGCATGGTCCTTGGACTCAAACCTATGGGGAAACTAGATACTTCCAAGAAACTTTAAGTACCAGACAGAACCAAGGTCTTGCATGGTCCTCGGACTCAAACCTATAGGGAAACTAGTTACTTCCAACAAGAGCCTAGGTGATTGTTATTATTATTTTTTATGATTATGATGGGATCTAAATAAATGGTATCCCCTCTATGATGATCTAGTTCTTACCCTTCAATTAAGATGTCAATAAATGAAAATTTTTCTTTTCGTGTAGGTAGGTATGTGGGATTTGAAGTTGAATTTTGACAAATCCACCATTCGATTACCTAGTCTTCTTGTACCTTCCGTTATTTCAAAATTTCTAGAAAATTAGGGATCAATAGTGTGGGGACAAATCCTCGGACCGCAACCTTTGAAGAAATTAACGAGATCAAACATTTATGCAAGTTGCGAACATAGCCTAAGTATATGCTCGATACCTTGGAATTGGGGTTTCAAGGCTTAATTACAAGCATGGCATGCATATAATCATTTTTACCCATTGGGATAACTAACCCATGAGACATAGGATCGATACTAATAACGATGACAATAATAATAAAAATGTAATGTAAAAAGAAAAAGTGGAATTTCATTCATTCAGTAAACCTTATTACAATAATCCCAATGTTCAAAAAAAAAAAAAAAAAAAAAAAAAAAAAAAAAAAGAAGGATAACAATAATAATTATAAAAAAAAAAAAAAAAACACAAAAACAAAAACAAAGTAGGAGCTGGCCTAGACGGCCTATTTCTTTGGCTTAGCCTTAGTTCCCTCCTTAGAGAGTTGAGTAAAGGTGGTCTCAAGGTCCTTGCAGCCCTTATCGGGGGGAACAGTCTGAAGGGGCTCAACAAGGAGAGCTGGCTCCTCAGCATGAATGGCCTGAGCCTCAGCCATAGACTCTATAGCCTTCTGGGGTGCTTCAGGGTTCAGGCCTCCACTTGTTTCTGCCACCCCAGAAGGCTTGTTTTCCTTGGCCAACTCATCAGGAGCAGTTGTAGCCATAGCAACCTCAAGTCAAACAGCCTCAGCCTCTTCAAGAACATCCTTAGCCTCAGAGCTGGAGGGGGCAATTTCCCTGATGGCAGGAGGGTAGTATACATTCTCCACCTTCCACAGGTCGGATAAAGCGTCAACCCCAACTTGCTTAAGGGCCTCATTCCAAACTTGGGAACTGTAGAGCCTGCATACTTAGGAACTTGAGCCTTGAGAGTAGCCTGGGTCTCAGCCACTCCCAAATCATAAGCCTCCTCCTCGGCCTTCTCCTTAAAGCTTTCAGCCTCCGCCCTGGTAAACACCGCCTCTTCCTTAGCCCTCAAGGCTTCGTCCTGGGCCCACTCTACGACGTTTTTGGCCCCCTTTGCCTCGGCCAGCTTTTTCTTCAGATCGGTAATTTTCTCCTTAGCAATCTTCAACCGGTCCTCAGCCTTAAGCAGACACCTCGTTTGGTCCTTGGCCTATTTTTGGGCGCTGGCTAGGCATGATTTAGCATTATCCCTGGCTCTAGTCATCTCCTTTAGATCCTCCCATGCCTTCAAGAGATTGACCTCAAAGTTTTTAAGGGTCCGGGTGGCATCCAGGCGCTTGTCACGCCTGAGCTCTAGGACCCTGCCCTAGTCATTGGCTGCCTCCTCTAACCTGTAGGTAGCCTAAACAGCCTGCCAATTGAAACAAGCACACGGTGAGTGGGGAACCGAAGAATAAGAATCAATGGAACCACAAATGTTGGGAGTCTTACCATGACCAAATACCTCTTGATGCAAAGGAAGACCTCCTGCCTCCTCAGACCCCCCAACTCGGCTATGTTGGCGGGGAGTAGTAGAAATCTCTCCAACGTGTCGGCCACATAGGCACCTTCACTCCCTCTGAAGTCCCTTAGGGAGGCGTTGTCCATTAGAGGCTCCCCATGAAGCATTGGGGCAAAAAGCCAGGCCTGAGGCTCGAACTGTATGGTGACTTCCTTTTCTTGGCCCTGGTGCACAATCTTCAATTGCTTTGAAGCTCGTCGGGCTTCATCTTCTTCCTGAAGGAGCGGGATCTCCCCCCATCCATGGGCTCCTTACTTTTGGAAGCCCTCTTCCTTTTTGGATCGGCGGGCTGAGGAAGAGGAGGAAGTTTGGATCGTGGAGACAATGGCTGCGATGGGGTGGAAAATGACCTAGTCTGGGCATGTTGAGGCTTAGGCAGAGAAGGGGGAAGCTTGGGTTGTGATTTCCCCGGCGCATCCTTCCCCCGTTGGTCCTCAATTAGGTCAAGGAAGCTGGTGGGAGGTTTCCTCTTAAAACCCATCTCGGCCTGAGAAGAGGTCCCTAAGGGATCCGCTTCGATTAAGCTGGGGTCGCCCAAATCACCAGAGGGATCCTCGGACAAATTAACTTGGTCGAATACACCAAATTCGTCCTCAGACTAGCCCAATTCAGCGACCTGCTCCTCGCTTTCTGTTCTTACTCCCTTGGCCTCTGCAGCTTGATAGGACGAAGAAGAGCCTGCCAACATAGCACCTCTTTGGGCAGAAGATCCTTCGGGAAGCAAGAACCCGTGTTCCTCTACAGTGATTCTGTGAAGCCAGGGATCTTTGGCTTTGATCATGTACTTCGAAGCCGAGAATGACTTCTAGATAGGATCGTACCTGAGGATCTTGTGAATGGCTCTGACCTGGTTGTCAACTTCGTTCATAAAGACCTTCGCCTTAAGGATGGTCTCCAAATCTGCCCGGTTGACCAAATGAAAATGACGTTCAAAGGCATGAGGATCTGCAAAAAAGAAGGCACACCCCTATTAGCAACCAAACAATGCAAACTATGACAACACCAAAAGTCAACCCTCTCCTACTCTGAATACCCCACCTGGTGCCCCCTCCTTGGTTGGACAATGAAGGCCGTCGTGCCACCCCCTGACACGATGAGAAAGTCCTTATTTAGCCCTTTGCTGGACTCGGGGAGACATTGAATAAGCTGAACCTTGTCATCCCTCGCTTTCATGTAATAGGATTTACCCTTAAGGTGTTGGAGGTTGTAGCACTAATTTACATTGTGATGGGTTAACCTCAACCCTATCTTCTCGTTTAGAGCGTCCACACAACCTAAGATCCTAAACACATTGATGGCACATTCGATGGGAGCTAGTCAGAAATGCCTAAGGTAGTCCCTCATCACCAGCCCCATAGGGATCCTCATGCCCCCTTCTATAAAGGCGATCATGGAAATCACTACTTCACCCCCTTGTCTCATAAAATGCCACTCACCTTCTTTACAGTACCTCAAACCTACGTTATTAGGTATCCTATAATCGGCGATGAATTTCTCCATCACTTCTTCAGACTCAACCAACTTTTTAAATCTACCCATCCCTAGGAATGACTAAAAGACTCAAGGAGGGACGAAGGAAAGAAAGGAATGAGAGAAGAAGAGACTTAGAAGAGAAAGAATATGAGTTAGAGAGAGGAGAAAACTTACAAAAAAGACGAGAAGCTCCTCGGACAGGCTTTTTATGCTGAAAAGAAACGTAAGTTTAGCTGAAGACTTGACCGAATTCTGGATATGTGCGCAAGAACTCTTGAGTGTAAAAGTAAAGAGACAGATTGGTTTAGATGGGTATTTATACCTCCAACTAAAAATAACTGTATGGGTTTTCCTTCCCATAAAGGCTAAAGAAGTCCCTACCGTTGGATTACTATTACACCGTCTAACGTAGAGAGTACAAAGCAGCTAGAATTTAATGAGGGCACGCTTCGTATACCGAAGCGCCAGGAACGTGCCTTGGACAAGCAAAAAGGCTCTGGCACTGACGGAGGATAAGACTTGACAAGCCATGACGAAAGCCTGAGGACATCAAAATCCTCTTCTCTATCCGAAGAGGCATACAACAGGATTTTGAGGGGTTATTGTGGGGCCAAAAAACTCAGCAACCTCGACCCACTATATTTTGAGCCCAAGGCCTATGCCGAGGAGGAAGAAATGCCCGAGGATGAATAGAGAAAGTCCAAGTTGCCTAGAGACATCGCCGAGGACAATCCTGTCCTCAGCCAACCGAGATCATAAGAAGGAAGAGTGGCATGCCATTAAAGACAGCCTCCCAGGGCATCCCAGGAAAAAGGACTAACACGGTGGGTCAGCCATGAGAGCATGGTGGAGGAGCAATTCCAAGAGAAGCTGTCACCTTCGCATTTAATGTCCACAACTAACGATCTGACCGCATTAATGAGGAAATGACCCCTAAGCAGTACTGCCTTGGTTGCTGCAACTCACAGAAGGTTTGGGAAGACGGCAGATAAGGCAAGCACTTGAGTAGTGACTTGCATGATCAACAAATGGAGGGCCAAGATCAACTAAAAGGGGATATATAATGTAAGAAACCCTCCAGGAAAGAGGAAGGAAAAAATTGGAGATAGAGAGGACGGTTGCAATTTGCATCATCTTGAAAAACCTTTGCAACCAAGCACTAAAGAAATAATAAGAACAACCAGTTCCTCGGACCAAGCCCGAGGACAAAGTTTCACACTTTAGCCCATGTACTTGTTATTCAATCTACTTACAATCATGTCTAGTTGTTGTAATCCTTACTAAAGCCTAGTTCTTGAACCCATTCTCCACAAATTCATTGTATTTGGCTAGTTGGGCCTGAGTCCACTAACGTAACAGTAGAAGAGCTTAAACCTAGTCCCTACGATATATACTTTCTATTTTCAATTAAATCTTAGTGATTTTATATTTTTATGTGTCTATGTATATGTATATGTGTGTCGTACCTTTCAAATTATTGAGGTCTAATTCATCTCAAATGCACTTCTTGGCAATGATCTTCCGAACTTGTATGCATTTCCTCTCTTAAAATGAAAGTTTTTGATATTAAGTAAAAAATAGGAATTGATTTTTTTTTTCCTCAAAAAAAGATATAGGAATTTGATATTATTTTTTTGGTTGTAAGGTTGTCTAATATAATACAATAAATAACATTATCAATTTTTAAAACGTATATGTGAGACACATGTATGTTATCAAATTATGTTATTGAGCATATTTAGAAACTGATACATTGTTCTTCTCAAGAAGGAACTAATACATTGCCATATTCATTATCTTATATTAGTTTAAAAAAATTAATAAAATTGTTACAATTAAATATTTTCAACTTCTGCATTTAAAAAAATCCTTGGATCTGCGTAAAAAATTTAATTAAGATTTGGTTTGCGACTAGTTGTATATAAAGCTTGTATAGTTTTTATGCGATTTAGCACATAGCAATGTTCTTGCAACAAAATTCATTTGCACAACTAAACCTATGTTGCAAAGGAAAAGGAAAAGTGTATTAAAAGGCCGAAGAATTTGAAATTGAATATGATTATATAATGAACTTGAATCATCTATTAATGTTAAAATTCAATCTCCTGAGCCAAATTGAATGTATTATCATATGGAAAACATCATATCTCTTGGGAGGATCGTTGACTACAAAATGTCGTTGGACCTGCTTCACTCTCTCCTGCATTCTAACGTACTGATCATCAGATATCCCCAACAAGATTTTCTTGAGGTTTGGTATTTCACTCACTGAAACTTGAATTGTGAAAGAGTCCCAATTAAGAACATCGCTAAATGGAAGGACATAATGCTGTGATATTAACACTGGAACACACTCTGAATAGATTGCCTCAGCAATTCTTGGACTTGCAACTTCATGCCCACTTGGACAAATGCAATACTTGCTCTTCTTCAACATTTCATCGTATGAAAGTCCTTCAGGGAGCCTCTCATAAACTAGTACATCTTTGTCTTTCTCCTTCCAATGCGGGAAAAGTGCTGGTCTAATTCGGCCATGCATGGCACCGGCAAAGAATGCTAGGATTGTGCGATTAGAAGGGGGCAAGCCACCAGTGAGACCAGTAATCTCCCCAGTTACCAGGTTGATTTCAGGAAATGATGCATCTTTCTTTGGATTAAAGTGTTCTGAGGTATTCGCGTTACATAGTACTCGGATGGAAGTGAAATAAAGCTGCGGAACATACCATGTTGCTCGTGGACCCTATATCAAACCCCATTTTTCGTACAAAAAATAAAGCAAATTGATGTTAAATATGATAAATTTCAATAGTTCCTCAAGTTTATGCAATTAGTAAATTGTGAATTTAATCATTTAAATATTATTCCAACACTCATATCCTAGATTTCTCTTTAATAAGTGGAATAAACATATGAAAATTTTTAAGGGTTTGAACTTTTTATTTTTATTTTTTTAATTTGATAATTACAAGGGAGAAGGGAGTATCTACTTTAAAAACACTAAGAGATCTCACCAGTTGAATTACAAGTCTCTTATGATCCGTTTGGATTGAAGGGAAGTAAAGTAGATTTGACCTAAAATTAACAAATTTTCAACCAATTCTACTCTACTCTACTCCCTTCCACTCCCCACCATTCATCTCTCCATCCAAACGGGCCCTTAGCGAGATTCAAACTTAGACTACCTATTTTGATATAATGATAAATTACTGATTATCTTAAAAACTTAAGTAAAAGTATTAAGAAATTATAAACTCAGACATTTAATCATAATTTTAACAATATCCCTTGACTTGGAAATCAACACAAACTATAATTCTAGCAATATCTCTTGACCAAGGAAATCAACACAATATTGAGTGAAATAGATGAAAGTTAATTACCCAATCATGGCAAGAAAGCATGAAATGATCAGCTCCAAGGCTTCTGTTCCAGTATGGATACCTGTGAGCTATGAGATTAACATAACCAACAATAGTACGCTCTAGTACAGCTTTATCACGAATAATTGGATCAAACAGTAATGCAATGATCATAACAACGCTAAAGGGAAGAAAGAAGACATGAGCTTCATCGGGATCCCAAGTTTGGAATTTGGTATCTGTTTCCATTAAGCTAAGGAAGATTCCTTCCAAAGAGTATATGTTCTTGCAATGACCATTGTGAAATATGGGCGGTTCTCCCTCTTTGTAAATGAAGATCTTAAACAGGCGTTCCATTAGGAGGTAACTCCTGCGCAGTCGAAACAAGTTGGTTGTAATAGTTGACACAAAATGTTTTTATACCCTGTTTTTTAAATATAATTTATTTTTTGAGTTTCATTGTAACCAGAAAAGAATTGCACACTTCAACCATGAGATTTTCTGACCAATTTATTATTATTATTATTATTTTTTTGGAAGTGTTAATATGATTGTTCAGTACATCTTGAATACTTGACTATTCCTCAATATGTGAATCCTCCTTCTTGTATACATCGAGTAATTACAATTAATGAGTTCTTTGTGGCTAACCCATGATAGTTGTTAGGATTTATGAACCGAAGACTTCATAGATCGCATATGAGGCTTGAGAAATACTAAACCAACCTCTTAATATGTTGGATTTCTGATCTTGGAGTATGAAACACTAGATTACAAATCATGTAGCTCTCTCAGGGAATTTGGGCCACTAGTTTCCCATTCTTTTAACTTGCCCAAACCAATTCTAATGTTTATGATCGTATACCCATTTAAAGAAACCAGAGGGATTTGAGTGATATTCTAGTGGTACTTGCACCTTTTGTGGTCCAAACTTCACATTTCCTTATCCTCTATTTCTTTTCTTTTTTTTTAGGGAAAAAAAAAAGAAAAAAAAAAAAAAAAGAGAGAGATTGGTTCATCATTTTCTAAAGAAAGCCAACTTCAAAAAAAAGATGTATAGGAATGGTCAGCTCCTAATGCTAAATTTAGGACTGGGTGAGAGAGAATAGATCTGACATATCCAACTCTTTCTGGCAATCTCAAGATCTAAAATTTTGAAGTTCTTCTCAATCAAAGTATGGCTATAATATCTAGAATGCCTGATCATCACTTCGTTATTATTACTTTAATTAGGAAATATCAGTCTGACTATCTCTTGTTGGCTTTTTCAGAGAACTTGGTATTTTCTAATCAAACATTCAATCCGTCTACCAAAATACACACACACACACACACACACACACAAAAAAAAAAGAAAAAACACCACAATTGCAATATAGAGAAATCAAGGATATTAACATGTATAGAATACAGTACCGATGAAAGACGATTGCATTCCTGTAAATGTCACCATGCGGAACATAATCTGCATCTTCAAGAGCTAATGTACTGTTATCTGTCCTTCCAGCCTCCCAAATCAAAGCCCGAGCCTTATCAAGACGTGCTTCTAGCCTCTCCAGTTTTTCATCTCTCCTATTCTTAGCTCTATTGTCCTACACAGTACTTGTAACATAAGGCACATCCTCTAACATGAACACAATTTACATTTAAGCACGCACATATATGCGTAGAAGTAATAATTATCTAATGAATCCATATATGCATTATTTCTCTCAAAGTAGAATAATGAATAATAAAAATATAAAAACGGATGAATAATTATAGACAAAATGAAGATTACAGCAATGAATGATGGGAATGCTGAATTTGTCTGCGATGAAGAAGGATCAGAAGTAACCCTAAGAAAAGTAGTCCATGTCCCTGCATATGATGAGAAATAAGACCAATACAGTCCTTTGGAAGATAAATTTGTTATTACCACCACAGAAACTACAGCAAAGGAAGCCACAGCAAACCCAATAACATTTGTATTTGTCCTCATCTCTCTCTCTCTCTCTTGCTTGCTTACGCACACACAGATTATGTGGCTGTTGCAAAGAGTCTACGGTTATATGAGAAAACCGTCTTCATTGGCATTTGGCAACACCTTCTATGGGTCTGCTAGCAACTGTACTCTTTATAATGGAGGATAGTTTTGTATTTTCCTTGCTGAATTCTTAAGGAGGTTCAATTAACATTAAATAAGCAGTAAAACTGCATTAAATGTTGCAGAAATTTCAAATTGCGAATAATGTAGATATAAGAGTGCAAAAGGCAATCAAAAAATTCACTTGATCACCTATTTGCAATGAATAAAGTACCAAAAAAATTTTCAAAAAAATAAAATAAAAGGGTAAACTTTTTATTATAATTTGAATATAGGTTCGAGATGGCAATAATTAAAAATAATAATGACTTCTCAAAAAGAATTTCCCTTTAAAATTTTCTCAAAAAAATAAAAAACGAATTTCCCATCAAAATAATAACAATAATAATAACTAGCCTCATCACACGCGCTTCGCGCGTGCGATGAGGCTTTTTTTTTTTAGTGGTCTTATTTTGTAGCAAAAAAAATATGTTTTTATTTTATATATGTAATTTTTATTTTGAAATTTTAATTTATAAGTGAGGCTTTTATTTATTTTTTTTTTAGTGGTCCTATTTTGTAGCAAAAAAAAAGTGTTTTTATTTTATATATATAATTTTTATTTTGAAAATTTAATTTATAAGCGGATAAATCAATTTGAAAATCAACAGGAGAGTGACCCTATTTTTTAGGCAATGTTTTAGTAGAAGTTAGAGTTGTATTTTTACCAGATTGTCCTTTAATTTTGTTTCTACTTAAACATAGAGATGTAGGGGCTTTTTAGAACTATGAAAATGAGGAATCCAAACAGGGGAAGCCCCTTAAATAATAGTATAGAAAATAATAATGACTTCTCAAAAAGAATTTCCCTTTAAAATTTTCTCAAAAAAATAAAAAACGAATTTCCCATCAAAATAATAACAATAATAATAACTAGCCTCATCACACGCGCTTCGCGCGTGCGATGAGGCTTTTTTTTTTTAGTGGTCTTATTTTGTAGCAAAAAAAATATGTTTTTATTTTATATATGTAATTTTTATTTTGAAATTTTAATTTATAAGTGAGGCTCTTTTTTTTTTTTTTTTTTAGTGGTCCTATTTTGTAGCAAAAAAAAAGTGTTTTTATTTTATATATATAATTTTTATTTTGAAAATTTAATTTATAAGCGGATAAATCAATTTGAAAATCAACAGGAGAGTGACCCTATTTTTTAGGCAATGTTTTAGTAGAAGTTAGAGTTGTATTTTTACCAGATTGTCCTTTAATTTTGTTTCTACTTAAACATAGAGATGTAGGGGCTTTTTAGAACTATGAAAATGAGGAATCCAAACAGGGGAAGCCCCTTAAATAATAGTATAGAAAATAATAATGACTTCTCAAAAAGAATTTCCCTTTAAAATTTTCTCAAAAAAATAAAAAACGAATTTCCCATCAAAATAATAACAATAATAATAACTAGCCTCATCACACGCGCTTCGCACGTGCGATGAGGCTTTTTTTTTTTAGTGGTCTTATTTTGTAGCAAAAAAAATATGTTTTTATTTTATATATGTAATTTTTATTTTGAAATTTTAATTTATAAGTGAGGCTTTTATTTATTTATTTTTTTTAGTGGTCCTATTTTGTAGCAAAAAAAAAGTGTTTTTATTTTATATATATAATTTTTATTTTGAAAATTTAATTTATAAGCGGATAAATCAATTTGAAAATCAACAGGAGAGTGACCCTATTTTTTAGGCAATGTTTTAGTAGAAGTTAGAGTTGTATTTTTACCAGATTGTCCTTTAATTTTGTTTCTACTTAAACATAGAGATGTAGGGGCTTTTTAGAACTATGAAAATGAGGAATCCAAACAGGGAAAGTCCCTTAAATAATAGTATAGATAACAATTCAGACAAGCTGCTTGACAAATGCGAAAAAGATGGAGTTACCAAAAGAGTGAAGACCCATTTTTTGAGGAATATAATTCGTAGCTACTGTGCCACTCTCTTTTTTTTCAATTTTTTTTTTAAAATTTATAATTCCATTGTTCGCCTTGCTCTATCAATTCAAGCAAGATTTCAAAAAAAAAAAAAAGGTAACATTGTTCTCCAATGGTTTTCGTTATTAAATAAAAAATTAAAAAAAAAAAATGCACCATCACCTAATAATACACCTAATAATAAAGAACTGACATTACAAGATTATCCACCCCTCAAAAAATGGGGTTTTGAAACAACCCAAATATAGCATATGAACTGGAAATTGCTTTTCCTAAATTAATAATTTAAAAATAATACTAATAAAAAGAGGACACCTTACAAGGCAAAGTTTCTATTTATAAAGTTTTTTTGCACTTCCCTCTATTAATATTGTTGTTGATATTCAATGAAGTCTGAGTCAAGCAACTTGGCTGATCTACAACTATAAAAATTAGGTCATTTTGTAATTGTATTCTAGGTATGTAATGTATTATAAACCCAATTTAAAACACTAATATTACTATTTCTGTGTGTGTTCTAATAAGTATTACTGATTACTAAAAGAAAAATGCAGATTAAAAAATAAAAATAAAATGATTGAAGTAGCTAATTAAATAAACAAAATTAGTATAGCCGATGAAGAATTTTCCATACGTATTACGGTATAAGAATTAAGCATCACGTGAGTCATTAGGGATTTTTTTTTTTTTAATGAAATGTCTTAAAAAGGAAGGAGATCGATCTCAAGCTTAAAGTATTTAAATGGGTCGCTTAAGATATTGGTTTTCAAAAAAAATCTAGGTAAGATATCTCATGAATGTCTATCGGTATGTAATTTTCAATAATATTACCAATATATATATATATATATATATTTTTTAATTTAGTGGCATTGTTTGGTGTTTTCAATGGAGAAGTCCACCTTCAAATTCTTGATCCTCTCTCATTTTTTTTTTTCTTGAAAAATTAAAAAAAGATAAAAAGAAAGAAAGAAAGAAAAGATATAAAATCAATATATTAAATTAGATTTCATTAGGGGTGGCAAAATTAGATTCGACTCGCGAACCTGACATGACACGACACGACACAAAATTAATTAGCAAGGTATGGGTTAAGGTTTAATGAATTCGTGTCATATTCGAGTTAACACAACAGACCCATTTGACAAACGAGTTGGGTTAGTGTTCAACCTATAGAACCCGTTTAACATGTTTGACCAATTTAATTAAATGAAATTCTTCCAATATACCCTTCAAACCATAGATATATAAACTTATTAGTTATTGTGCTTTATTTTTTTTGACATATTATAATTGATTATTTGTGATATTGAGATATACTTTTGTTTTAAATGATTATTTGTGATGCAGTTACTCATTAGTTTTGAATTTTATATTTAAACTATTTATTTGTTTGTTTTTTCATAAATTTTTTCTTCATTTTGATAAAATCAGATAAATAGATCGACTCGACTGATCCGTTTAATAAATGGGTCATGTTAAGGTTGAGAAATCTTGACCCGTTTAATAAACATGTAAAATTAATGTTGACTCATATAATCGGATACACATGAGTTAACACGACACGAATCCGACACATGAACACGAATTACCACCCCTAAATTTCATAATATATTTCTGCAAATACAGCAAAATATGGGAAATACCACAAAAATATACGATAAAGTAAACTATATTATATATATGATATATATAAAAAAATATAAGGAAAATTTTGATAATTTATCAAATATATATATATATATATATATCAACTTGGTAAAACAATCAAATATATATCATCAGATACCATAGAAAATATCAGCTTATATTAATATCTAGATGTTGTTGAGATATCAATAACAATAGCCTAATCCAGTTCTCTGATATGTGAAAAAAATATAAATATATATATATATATATATATAAATAAATTCTCTGATGTGACCCATATTTTTGGCTTAACAAACCTTGCCTAATATGTATAATAATCAGTAGTGGTTTGGGATTTTTTTTTCTTTTAAACTTTTTGTGGGGTTCTTACCTAATAATTTCCTTTACCAAGTTTTTTTCCCCTCAACCGTCATCTAATAGACGAATTCTAAGATATCTCCTATTTATTTATTTATTATTTTTTTTTTTTTTTTTTTTGAGAATCTAGATATCTCCTATCTAAAAGCATGCATCTCCATGTATTACTTCAAAAAAAAAAAAAAAAATCTTTAATTCTTCCTTAATTTATTTATATGGTTGCCATTTACGAAGGCATAAAATCATTGAAATGGGGTATGTGATTGTGATCCTTAACTATAACCTTCGATATGTTTTAACCAATAACCTCCTATATTATTTTTGATAATATCTAGTCATTATTTTCATCTGATAGTTAGAAAACCTAATTTTGTTGAAGTTTAATGTTCAACAAACACGAGAGCGTTATATTTGGGATGCACCAAAACTTAGACATAGACTTCTGTGAGTTACATTTAACTAAACATAGATACTCTTCTACGTATTGATTACAAATCACCGACAAGCTTGGGCAACTTCTAGATTTGCATTTATATTCTCATTTACAGAGAAAATTAAATGTACGTAAACCACAAGTCACAACACGAATATAGAATGAAGAATGACTACGTACAATTGAAAGTCCTTTCACCAAAACCTACCTGAAAAATATTTACAAATATGGTGTTTTCTATTGATTTACAAATATATATATATATATATATATATATATAGATAAGGATTATATTAATACTCTTTTTTTATTATTATATATTATTGATGATGCCAAAAATCGTCAGTAAGTCACACAGTCTTGATGTGCTCAAGACAATACCTGCACAATACAGAACAGTGAGACCTTAGGAGAGTACCGGTGTGGTACCGGCCAAGGACCCTCTGAAGATTAAGTTAGAAATCTTTTCACAACTCTAGTGTGCCAAAGCTGGGGTGAATTATGCATACCTTGTTTTCCTAAGAGCTTTGGGTTTTTATAGTAGTGTAGAACCGACCTCCGTTTCTTGCGTAGGAAGGTGTTTCCTTACAAGGAAGATTATCATAAATGTGCGTATATTGCGAGATCCTTGAGATTCTACTAATTAGGGTTAATTGCGGAATGCAAGTTATTTCCATTTAGGATTCCTTGGAGCCCACACAAATTCATGTAGGTGCCACGTGGCCTTGGTGTCCATCTACCTTATATTCATGTGACTTGAATCTGTCCATATCGAGGGACTATCTATCTACTATAGGGAGGGGTCCATCCATCATGTGTCCCCTCCATCCGAACCCATCTGCTGCCTTATCTCCGTCAGCCCATCCGTCATGCCAAATTTTGTACTCTTCAATTGCCCCCTTACTCCATGGGTCCGTCACCTCCTTGGATGGACCTATGAAGTGATGGTTTGATTCATCTCCTGAGAAGTGCGCATGAATTGACAGG
Organism: Quercus wislizeni; assembly: GCA_023055345.1. Lineage (NCBI taxonomy): Eukaryota > Viridiplantae > Streptophyta > Magnoliopsida > Fagales > Fagaceae > Quercus > Quercus wislizeni. The sequence goes on from JALGQJ010000010.1 coordinate 6,392,516, forward strand.
CTAGCCTAGGGTCATTAATGTTGTAAGGGCACGTGGCACTTTTTCAGTGGTTGATCTCTTGGAACAAAGTGTCCCTTCGTCTTCCGTGCCATTCTTTCTATATAAACCTGCTTCTTCACTTCTCATTCTTTACTTTCTTCAGTGAATTAATGATCAGAGCGTTACTGTCTCCTTTGATAAACGAGCATTCCGTCCATTTGGTGCACCCATCATCTACACTTCTCCTATTACTCATCTTCAACCGGTAAGTATTTTTCACCTTCCTGTTGAATTCCCTTGCTATTTTTTAAACTTTTGCACACCTGTCGACTATGTAGATCTGTCAGTGTCTTAGGTTTTACCCGTCATATGTAGGTGACAAATGTCTAGTGCATTGACTGAACAATCGTGTGTTCGTGAGGGGGCGGGCTATGATGAGATGTTCCTATCAAGTCAGAACGACCCTAGCACCTTAAGTGACGAGAGGAATCCGTCAGCCACCTCACCTTCCACAATGGATGAGGATTTGGACACGGATAGGCCGAAAGGTAATTTTACTGATGGGCTATACGATGCTGAACCCCCAACCCAATCCGTCATAGGTCCTGACAGACTTAGGGAGTTTATAATACTTCCTTTATGGACAGTTAACGACTTCATTCCTACCATCAAACAATCACACTTCAACACACTTACGGATAAGTACTAGATACCCATCCATATACCCCTCCGTCTACCATATAAATCAGAGAAATGTTATTACAAAGGTGTTGAAGGCGTCGAAGTCTACGAGCAAATGCTAAAAGTAGGGCTCAGATTCCCATTGAGCACTCTCCACCGTCACCTACTGCAATACCTAGGGTTGGCTATCACCCAAATTTCCCCTAACGCCTAGAGGGTTTTCTTTGGCATGGAGGTTTTGTACGAGGCCATGTTCGACAGGGCACGCAAGTTGACGGTGGAAGAGTTTTTTCACTATTACCGTCCTACTAAGATCATTCAGTCCAAAGGCATGTATAGTTTTATGCCTAAGAGCCCGTTGCTGAGGCTCTTGTGTGATACCCACGACTCAAACAGGAATTAGAAGAGTCGCTATTTTTTATGGAAGGTGACAAGTGGATGTGTCACCCTAGTGACCAAGAATTTATGCCCGTCGACAAGACATGGGGTATAATTCCCTTGTCTGGTATGCATCCGTCTATTTTTAGGTGTTTAATTGTATTAGCTTTACTTGTTACTTTAACCATCTCCTATTGCAGCTCAGGACCATCCTTAAGCTGTAGAGTTTTTTGGAAAGAATTTTCAACAAAACCACGTTGTTAGAGAGGACGTGGGCTAAACTGGTCAATTTAGACACTCTCTACTGATATTGTGACGGACCAGAACCCACAGCAGCTGCCCATCGCTACGAACGTCAAGTTCGCCAACGTAAGTCTATCGCCTAATACGTTGGTGTTTTCTTTGCCTTTAAATTATCTAACTCATTATATTCGTCCACCTTTGTGCAGAAATAGAAGACAACAAAAAAAAGGGCCTACATCAAGCAGCAAGCTGCTGCAAAAGAGGGCCTAAGGGTACAGGTTTGGCACACCAATCGTCCAAAAGGAAACCGTTATAGAAGACTGACCATCCTCCAAAAAAGTCCAAGGTGGCACCCGAATCAGTCGTCGGGTTAAAGTCTGAACCTAAGAAAATAGCAACTCCACTTGGCCAAAGGAGAGTTAAGGGGCTCATGAAGGGTTATGTCCCCGTCACGAAAAAACCACCCGTCCTCCTCCAAGAGGATTTTTTATATGCGCTGGAGCAGCTTTCGTCCATCATTGCAGCTGATGACTATGAGGAATTAAGCAACCACGCAACCGAAGCAATGGGGAGACAGGTCTTTTTAGCATTGCATAGGTAACTATGTCTATCTCCTTTCTCTTTCTCTTCCCTTCTTCAACTTGCCTAGTTACTAACCCTTCTTTTCTTTCATGCTAATGATGAAAGGGTTGATGGGTCGTTGCCTAAACCACAAGATGACAAAGCCTGGAGGATGGTCTAGGAAAAGAAGCTTGCCTTATCAAAGGAAGTCTGAGGTGAGCTAGAGAAGCAGATGGAGGTGTTGCAGCGGGTCCTTCAGGACAAGGAAAAAGAGATCAAAACTGTCAAGGACCAACTCCATTAGGCAAAGGAAGACGCAATGTAGAAGTTTCATGACTCTGACATATACCTAACGGAGCTCGGTGGCACTTATACGGATGGCTTTGACGATTGCCTCCGTCAAGTCAAGGCTTCTTTTCCAGATCTAGACTTGGCACATGTTTCCATTGATACCCAGGCTCAGATCTCAGCCCAACCCATCCACTTCGAGAGTACTGACGAATTATTTGCTGACGATTCCCTTGCTGACGATGCAACTATCGACCTTTAGGGTGACGAGGATGCTACCTTTGGAGAACAACAGAAAACCGTTAAGGAAGGTACCCGTCAGCCTAAAGATGTGTAGATCATGGAGGAGAAAGACGATGATACCCCTGTCGTTTAGCAATAGATTTCATCATTTTTTTTTTTGTAATTTTTTTTTTTTGTAAAGTTCAACTGGAAGAACAATATTTATACTTAATTGTATTCGTCACCTTTTACTTGGCACATAAACATATTTCTTTATGGGCTTCTATAATATTTTGTTTCTATGCTCATTAGTATTTGCAAACGTTTGGGTGCTTCTTTGTATATTTAAATAAATACAAGTCTTTTAGTTGGGATAAGTTTGTCCGCTTTGACTGAAATAGATCATTGAGCCCACCCAATTCCTGGGTTCCATCCCTACAAGATTGATCTTTCTAATTTAATGACTGTGGGGCTTATATAGGACCCATCCACTTTGTGGATAGGTAAACATGTACCCGTCCGCTTCAGCAATCCCTAAGGGGTGGAACCTGTCACTTTGTTGACTCCGTAACTTGAATCCGTCCACTTTATGGACTTATCATTATTCATCCTTAGAATGAAATCCATCCACTTTGAGAACTTGAATCAGCTCACCTTATGGACTTATATTTAAGGATGAAACCCGTCCACCTTTTTGGACTGGATAACTTGAATCCGTCTTCTTTACAGACTTATAATTAGTCATCCTTTGAGGATGAAACTCGTCCACTTTGCAAACTTGATAACTTGAATCCATCCACTTTAAGGACTTATAATTAGTCATCCTTTGAGGATGATAACTTGAATCAGTTCACCTTATCAACTTATAATTAAGGATGAAACACGTCCTCTTTTGTGGACTGGATAACTTGAATCCGTCCACTTTATGGACTTATAATTAGTCATCTTGAGGATGAAACTCATCCACTTTGTGGATTTGATAACATGAATCCATCCACTTTATGGACTAATAATTAATCATCCTTTGAGGATGAAACCCGTCCACTTTGTGGACTTAATAACCTTTGAGGATGAAACCCATCCACTTTGTGGACTTGATGACTTGAATATGTCCACTTTATGGACTTGATATTGTAGAAATGTAGATATAAACATATGGCATTGAATAACTCCTCTTATTATTGTAATCATGCTTAAAATTTGTTCTTAAAAGATAAAAAACCTACCCTTAGGCTTAAAGAAACTCTAGATAACTAAAAATTAAACTAAAAGGAAATAAACTGGGAATGAGGAGTGTCATCGCTTGTCTACTAGTAGTACTTCTTTAGGTGCTCTGTGTTCCACGGGTGATGCAACTTTTGCTCGTCTAGCATCTCTAGGTGGTAGGTTCCTTTCCTATACCATGATGCAACTCTGTATGGTCCTTCCTAGCTAGGCCCTAGCTTCCCCTGAGAGGTGTCTTTTGTGGTGCCCATCACCTTTCTTAGGACAAGATCTCCAACCTAGAAGTCCATGTGTTTAACCTTAGAGTTGTAGTGCTTGGCCATGGGATTTTGTTACCGTGCTAACCTTTGCTCAGTTGTTGCTCTTACTTCGTCCACCAGATCAAGCTGTAGGTGCATAGCTTCAACATTCTTGCTTTTGTTATGGTTCCCTACTCTGTAACTTGTAAGTCCTACTTCAGCTAGGATGACTGTCTCGCTTTTATATGCTAGCCGAAACGAGGTCTCCCCTGTAGGTGTCCTCACTGTTGTCCTGTACGGCCACAAAACACTTGGTAATTCAACCAACCATATACCCTTGCCCCTTTGAGCCGAGTTTTGATGATTTTGAGCAAGGATCGATTCGTGAACTCAACTTTTCTGTTGGCCTGTGGGTGGGCGGGTGATGAGTAATGGTTCTTAATCTCTAGTTGTGAGAAAAAATCTCTGAATGCGTCGTTGTCGAATTGCGTCCCGTTGTCTGAGACCAGAACCCTAATTATACCGAACTTGCAAATGATGTTCTTCCATACAAAGCTTCGCACATTCTTCTTAGTGATGGTGGACAAGGCTTCTACTTCTACCCACTTGGTGAAATAGTCTATACTGACTACTAGGAACTTTAATTGTCTAACCGCTGTTGGGAACGGGCCCAATCCAATCCCCATTGAGCGAAACGCCATAGGGCCGTCATTAGGGTGAGGTCCTCTGTTGGTTGCCTGATAAGGCTTCCAAATCTCTGACACTTGTCGCAAGGTTTGACGTATGCATAGGCATCCTTTTGCATGGTTGGCCAGTAGTATCCTGCCTAGATTAGTTTATGCACCAACGACTGTGATCCAGAGTGGTTTCCGCAGACTCCTTCATAGATTTCTCTTATGACATAGTCTGCCACCTCAGGACAAGGCACCTCAGGCACAATCGGGAGAAGCCCCTTTTATACAAAACGTCTTTAACTAGAATGAAGTGAGCTGCTTGAACCTTCAAATTCCTTATCATGTAGTAGTGCATCGTCCTTTAGGTAGGAGGCTATTGGTGTCGTCCAATAGTTCTCAGACCCTATCTCCTATACACTGGCATCGTCTATTAATGATGAGATTTGAACGAAGGATAATACCTGACCGGGGATGAGTATGTGCTCCGCTGAAGCAGCTTTAGCAAGTTGGTCGGTGCGCTCGTTCTCCTCCTTTAGGATTTGAACAAACTTTACTTTAAGGTTGTTAACTCGGTCCTTCACCTGCTCAAGGTACTTCTTCATCCATTCATTCTTGCATTCATAGTCCCTCTAAACCTAACTGGTTACTACCTGGGAATCGTAGTATACGACTAAATTTTCAGCTCTTGCCACCTTAGCAAGGTCCATTCGTCTATCAAGGGTTCATACTCTACTTCGTTATTAGTTGTAGGGAAGTCAAGACGAACCATGCATTCGATCTTATCTCCTTCCAAGCTATAAAGTGCCACACCAACTCCACCTGCTTACCTATTGAAGGATCCATCTGTATGGATGCTTCATTGAGGGCTCTTTTCTGCCCCCTGGCCTTCCATAAGATTAAATTCTGCGATGAAGTCAGCGATTACTTACCCTTTAATAGCCGTGCGCGGTCAATAGTGTATGTCGAATTCACTTAACTCGATTGCCCATAATGCCATCCGTCCCGCAGCTTCAAGGCTGCTCATAGTTCTACACAGGGGCTTATCCATCAAGATGACCACAGTGTGTGCCTGGAAATACGACTTGAGCTTTCGTGCCATAGTTACTAACGTGAAAACAAGCTTTTCCATCAAGGGATACTTCTCTTCTGCTCCTCGGAGTGCTCGGCTTGAGAATATACGAGCTTTTGCACCTCATCCTCTTCTTTGACCAAAGCCGTGCTAACAACGGTCAAGGAGATGGCTAGGTATAGGAATAGTTCTTCCCCAGGTTTAGACGGGCTTAGTAATGGCGAAGAAGAAAGATATGTCTTCAGATCTTCAAATGCTTGTTGGCATTCGGTCGTCCATTTAAACGACTTCTTCAATGTGCAAAAGAAAGGTAGGCACTTATCCGTTACTTTTGAGATGAACCTGTTTAATGTAGCTGCCTTGTCGTTCAGGCTCTATACCTCTTTAACCGTCTTTGGTGGAGCTAACCCCATTATGGCCTGTATCTTTTTTGGGTTGACCTTAATACCCTTTTAGGATACCATGAATCCCAAGAACTTTCCTGCCATCACCCCGAGCACACACTTGTTTGGATTCAGTTTCACGTTGTACGACCGAAGGGTATCAAAGGTCTCTTAGAGTTCACTCAAGTGGTTGTCCTCCCATGTGATTTTTACCAACATCTCGTCCACATAAACTTGTAAGTTCCTTCCAATCTGACGCATGAACATTCTTTTCATTAGCCTTTAGTACGTGGCGCACGCATTCTTGAGCCCGAATGGCATCATTTTGTAGCAAAAGAGACCCTAACTAGTGACAAATGAAGTCTTCTTCTAATCCACCTCATTCAGTTTGATCTAGTTGTAACTAAAGAATGCATCCATGAAGCTTAGCAACTGGTGTCTTGCAGTTGAGCCTACCAAGGCATCAATTCACCGGAGTGGATAGTTGTCCTTAGGGCAGGCCCTGTTTAGGTTCGTGAAATCTACGCACATCCTTCACTTTCCATTGGCTTTCTTTACCATCACCACGTTCGCCATCCAGTTGAGGCAGTACACTTCTCGTATGAAGCCTGCTTCCAGTAATTTATGAACCTCCTCAGTTATAGCTTTGTCTCACTCCTGTGTGAACACCCATTTTTTCTACTAGATGAGAGAGAACGTAGGCGATATGTTCAACTTGTGGACTATGATTAATGGATCAATTCGTGGCATGTCCTCATGGCTCTAGGTGAACACGTCCTGATTTTCCCTTAGGAACATCTTAAGCGCTTGCCGCACTGGTAGGTTGGCCAAAGTGCCTATCCTTATTGTTCGTCCAGGCCTAGAATCATCAAGGAGTACTTCTCCCAATCCTTCCACCGTTTCTACTACTATCCGCTATTCTTCTATACACATAGTCAGCAAATGATCATCCATATCTAACATGGCAATGTAGCTTTCGCGTGCTGCCACTTGATCCCTTCTTACTTCTCCTACTCCGTACTCGGTGGGAACCTTGATCAACAAATGGTAGGTTAAGGTTACGGCCTTCCATGAATTCAAAGTAGGGCGACCCAATATGGTGTTGTACGCGGATGAACAATCAGCAACCAGGAACGTGACATCCCTGGTGATCTGCTGAGGGTAATCTTTGACCGTTACTAGCAATGTGACTGCTTCTAGGGGATGTACCTTTGTTTCTCCAAATCCTATGAGTGGTGCATTGGTTGGAATTAACCATTCTTTCCCTATCCTCATCTGCTGGAATGTTGGGTAGTATAAAATATCGGTAGAGCTCCGTCCACAAGGACTTGGTGTGTGTTGTAATTCCCTATTGCTTACAAGTGCATCGTCATGTGGGTGATGGAGACATCGGGTATTTTCCTCCGTGAATCCGATTATGGGGTTGTTAATTCGCACCATTTTTGGAACATACTTCTAAGCTAGACGTTCTGAACCATTCATAGGTAAGTCTTTCGTGCCTTCTTGGAAGAACTGGAAGTTACACTACCCCTATAATTATCCTTATGTTTCCCAAAGGTGGCTTAGGGCACTTGTTTTCTCTCCGGGTAAGCTGTCCTTGGGGCTGTTTCGTCCCTTCCTTACTAATGAACCTCTACAACTTCCCTTGCCTAATGAGAGCTTCTATTTGTTGCTTTAAGTCGTAACACTCGGACATGTCATGGCCATGATTGCGGTGGAAACAGCAATACTTGTCTCTAGACCTGTTGCTGGGGTCTCCCTTCAACTTGCCAGGGAATGTGAGGGACCCTTCATCCTTGATCTGCATCAAGACTTGATTAATCGGGGTGTTCAGAGGGGTAAAGCTTGTGAACCTTCCAGTTGAAGGCTTGGAATGCCTATCTTCCCTTCTATCTACTGTCCTAGCCATCTTCTGCCCTCTGTCTTGTTGTGATTCCTCCTGTCTTTCTCTCTTTTTGGGCTTCTCTTCGTGAGCCAGCAGCACATCTTCTGCGTTCATGTATTTAGTAGCCCTGTAAAGCACACCCGACATGGTCTTCGAGTCATTCTTATATAAGGAAAATAGAAACTTACCCTTCCGCATCACGTTCATGAACGCAGCAACAAGTATCTTATCGTCAGCTTCATCTATTAAGAGTGCCTCATTGTTAAAGCAGGCTATGTAAGACCTTAGCATCTCATCCTCCCGTTGCTTAATGCTCATTAGGCATGCAATAGATTTCTTATACTTGTGCCCCCCGATAAAGTGTAAGGTAAACTGGGCGCCCAACTCCTTAAAGGTACCAATGGAATGGCCCTTCAGCGTAGTGGGGAAGGCCCTGCACATAATCTCTTCTGCCACTCCTTGCAGGTGCATCAAAGTCTTGAAGGACTCCAAGTGCATCCGTCGTAGCTCTCTACCTAAGGCATAAAGAACTTTGGTGGTAGGGGGAATGATGTGACGGATGTGGTGAATGGTGAATCAGTTCAATGGACCAAGTCATCGAGGTTGCTAGACACTCGTCCTCTGAGGGCATTCATCATGAAGTCCATCTGTTCCTTCATCATCTGCATCTCCGCGACTATGGGAAGGGGAGCCGTATCTGTGGCAGATGGTCAGCTAGTATCCTATCACTCTTGTCTGCTTAGGGCATTGCTACCTTTCGACCCCTCTTAATTTCTTCTTTCAATGCTGGTTCCTTCCTAGTCCTCTTCCTGGGTGTCAAGTGCTGCATTCTTTTAGCATAGCTACTCCTTTAGGTCATGATTTTGTTTGGTAAGGCATTCCACTACTGTTGCAAAGGTTTGAACTAGTTTTTCTAGGGCAGTGGTGTGTGGTTCGTCACCTTGATTGTTAGTGGTTGTTGCCATCGAACGAGTGAGTACCATGTAACTTTTTGTCTAGGAAGTCAGTAGGTATGGCTTATCTCCAAGCATTCCTTACAGACAGCGCCAACTAATGATGCCAAAAATCGTCAATAAGTCACACAGTTCTCACATGCTCAAGACAATACCAATACAATACAGAATAAGAAGACCTTAGGAGAGTACTGGTGTGGTACCGACTAAGGACCCTCCGAAGGTTAAGTTAGAAATCTTTTCACAACACTAGTGTGCCAGAGCTGGGGTGAACTATGCATACCTTGTTTTCTTGAGGGCTTTGGGTTTTTATAGTTGTGTAGAATCGACATCCGTTTCTTGTGTAGGAAGGTGTTTCCTTACGGGGAAGATTATCATAAATGTGCGTATATTGCGGGATCCTTGGGATTCTACTGATTAAGGTTAATCGTGGAATGCAAGTTATTTCCATTTAGGATTCCTTGGAGCCCATGCAAATTCATGTAGGTGCCATGTGGTCTTGGTATCCGTTTGCCTTATTTTTATGTGACTTGAATCTGTCCATATCGAGGGACTATCTGTCTATTATGGGGAAGGGTCTATCCGTCATGTGTCCCCTCCATCTGAACCCATTTGCTGCCTTATCCCCGTTAGCCGACTAGTCTGGTACCATCGAGTCTACTTGAACGAATTTGTCATGCCAAATTTTGTACTATTCAGTTGCCCCCTCACTCCATAGGTCTGTCACCTCCTTTGGACAAACCCATGGAGTGACAATTTGATTTGTCTCCAGAGAAGCATGCACGAATTAACAGGCTAGCCTAGGGTCATGCATTTTGCCCTACTCAAAACCAACTTAAAATGAATCATTTCTCTAGTCAACACTTACCCACATTTCTCCCACCAACACTTAACCGTCTTACCCAATTGTAAGAACTTAACTTTACTGGTGGCGGTGTTGTCCGGCGAGCTGTTGGTGGCATGTAACCAAACGGTAAAAGGAAGCTAACCACACCCCATGTGAGTGGAGGGGTAAGTAGTGATTAATGGAATATAGAGTGGTACAGAAGATTTGCATTCTTCTCAAATAGGAGTTAAAATTTGTTTACTGAGACAGATTTTTTTTTTTTTTTAAGAAAATCTGTCTCATTTATTATACCAAAAAAGCGTGGCACTATAATGGAATTAGGGATTACTTTGCTACTTTTAATTTTGGAACTTCAAAGTTTAATTTGTTACTTTACAAATTTTGGGTTTAAAATAAAACAAACCCAAAATCATCCTTTCTTTACTTGTTTGCCTACGAAACCAATGACATTGAAAAAAAAATATATCAATCATTTGAAAAAACAAAACAGAAAGATAAATTATATCAAATAATGATGTGGACATGAGGTACAAGCCCCCAATTATACGCATGTATGAGAGGAAGAACAAAAAGAAGACAACCCAACCAGTGGCCTTATGGATGGAGCCTATTAGTTATTGGGCTTAAGAATGAGCAAGCCTGAGCATTTAATAATTAGGGTTTCTTTATGCATTTTATTGTTAGCTATTTAAGCACTTTTTCTGATTATTATAAGACAACTTTTGAGAATTTTTAAAAATGTGGGTTTCTTTTTCACTAGTGCCGACTCCAGTTTTGCTTGGTGTTGACTCCATGCAACCCTTTGGTGCTGACTCCTAGAATTTATCATTTGTTCTATTTTGTTGTTTATTTGTTCCATTGAAATATTGTGGTTGTTCTACGCCAAATAAACTATTATCATATGAAAGCTTTTAATTATCTGCTATTGGTTGAATTGCTTAGGAGTTATCTTTATCTTAGCTATTGGTTGTTATCTAACATTTCAATTTATAAGTATTTATTATTTAGAATGATAGAAATTCCCTTTATCCTTATCAGATCAGAAGGATAGCAGTTGTAGGAATTGTTTCTATCGTGATCGTTTAGGTGTTGGTTTATTTTTAGGATCAATTGTAAGCCTATATAAGACCTATTATGAATATTGAATAATAAAGAGAGATTAGAATTTATCAACCAAAAAACCAAGTTTTGCTCCTTCATTAGGAAGGTCCTGATTATCCCTCAACGTATAACCAAGATTTTGAAACCCGGACCATTCATTGAACCGTAAAAGGGAGAGGTTCAAGGTTTTTGAAGTCGAACCGAGGTTAAATCGAGGTCGAACCGTGATAACATCATAATTAATTTAATAATTATTTTAAATATATATAAAAATATTAAATTAATAAAAAAAATAGAAAAATTAACTAAAATAGTCTAATTCTACAAGGATTTAACTAACAAGCTCCAAGACAAGTGTTTCACCAAGCAAATCTTTTATATCATCTAGCCCTCGATCTATCCCAAGGTTTAAAGGTAATCCACCAATATTAGGTTTCACAATAACAATGGTTTTCACAGAACTAACCACATCATAGTAACAATGTGTAATCCATTACACATTGTTTCTTACAAAAATACATAAAACCAATGTCATGAATACCGTTTCGGTTTGTCTATTGGAATTGAATGTTTTGGTACTAGTTCGATACCGGCTCATTTCAGTGTACCATTTCAAAACTACTGCAAATATATATATATATATATATATACACATATATATATATATATATATATATATAATTTCATTTCTTATTACTTACAAAAAAATATTATATTTTTAATACATTTATAAAACTTGTTATCTTAGAACTAACATGATCATTTACTTAAACTACTATTATTTTATTAAAGTATACTAATTAATTCTTTTAATGCAAAAAAAAAAAAAAAAAAACAACAACAACAAAATGAAAGTATGAAACTTAGAAAGTTGGCTTGCCCTCTGCCCAACCAATTATATTTTCAATATTTTATATTACTCCTTTTTTCCTCGCCAGCTGGTTCACTCCCTTTTCATATTTTTTTTTCTCTTCTATTTTCTCATCTACACACGTCTAGTCACACTCCTCGATTTCCACTCTTCTCAGTTTTAAATTTCCTCTCATCTTTGTCATTTTATGTTGTCTTCCTCTTTCTTCTACTTTTTTCCTTTGTGTGCATCTTCTTCAACTTACTAGTGCTTCATCTCATTTGACTTTTCTTCACTTCTCACTCAAGTTTCTCACCGTGGTTTTTTTGTTTTGTTTTTTTTTTTTTTTTTTTTTTTTTTGTGGTAAGGTACGATTGTTTATTTTATTTATTTCTTCTTCTAATTTTTTTTTTTTTTTTTTTTGGGTTGAGATTTTAGTTTTACAGTCCAAACTCTATGCCAGCTGAATCTTGAATTTCGGCTGATATTTACCGAGAGTTTCTTGATTGAAAGAGTGAGGCGAGGGTTTCTTGTTTGAGAGAATGATCCAATTCCAAAGTCCAAACAACGCTGTATAGAAAAAAAAAATTAGGGAAGAGAGTCCAAAATGGTGCCGTTTAAGGCTTGAAACAAAGGACCCATGTGAACCGCTTGAACTAGTCATGGTTCACAGAACCAAGCGGTCCGACCGCAGTCCGTATGGTTCACTACTTTTTTTGTATGGAACGGTTCTTCATGTTTAACAGACTGTAAAAATAGCCAGTTCGAGATTTTACCGATCAGACCGTACGATCTGATATGGTCCGGTTTTCAAAACCTTGTGTATAACTAGAAATTAGGGGCAGCTCGTGGCCAAAAGGGTCGTATCAATAGTGAGGATGGAGACAATGGCGAGACTATGACAACAGGATTAGGGAAGTCAAGATTAGAGTAAATTTCAGAGCTATGAAGGTGAACTTTTTTACTCCATCACTTTATATCCTGACAATCTTTCTGCTGGGTTTGATTCACCAATTTGTTGAGTGTTGTATTTAAGAACATAAATCAATAAATAAAATCAGTTTCATAAGATACAAAATTATGAATTAAATAATGATATTTCATAAAAGTTGTATTTCACCTCAAAACCACGTACAATTAGGAGATATTTTCTTATTGGTGTTTCAACGAATCTTGTAACATGAATTCAAGATTAATTGTTGCTATTATGAGATTGAGATTGAATAATAAGTTATATTGACAATTTTGCTTGAATTTGTATATGTGGAATGCGATCAACAAGTGGACACAATATCATGAGTAACTATAACAACACTAGTGGGTTTTGACAACTGGCAGTGCGAACGCAACGCAATCATTTTTTTGGGCAAGAAATGTTTTGCGCTTATTTCCCCCCCCCCTCCCCCAACCCCTCTTTTTTTTTTCTCCACTTTCTAAAAAACTTGTTCGATAACCAAAATCAAATAGAAAACAAAAATTGATTTCAAATCTCAATATACAAAGGAAATTGAAAACAACATTTTACCTATTTTCAATTTCTAAAATAGCCCATAAGCCAAAAATAATGAACCTACACTTAAGTTCAAAATCTCTCTCATCAGCACAACCACCACCACCATCACTAACAAAGTTTGGCCTTTACCATAGGCTTGTCCATGGGTCGGGCCAGGTCAGTTTTGGACCCAACTTGGACTCGACCCGCTGGCATCGGGTGGAGGGCGAGGAACCCAAAATTGACCGTTGGCATCAATCAATCGAGTTAGTTTCTGGTGAGGATGCGGGTCAATTGGCTCGGCCCATTGCCAGAATCTAAAAAACGTCATCGAAATATGCAAAAATGTCGCCGAAATCTGCAAAAAGTCACCAAAATCTCATTTTATTGCCGGAATCCACATTTTTTCGCTAGAATTTGCATTTTTTCGCTAAAATTTGTTGGAATTTAGCCGGATATGGTTGAGAACTCGCCAAATCTGGTTGAGAACTCGCTGGATCTAGCTTGGTTTTGTAGGAATTGGCCAGATTTTTATATAGCTCTGGTTGGGTTTAGGTTGTTCAGGTTTTGGAGAAGCAAATCCACCACTCGACCCACTAGCGTCAGTTCTTGAAATCAGAAACCCAACACCGACCAACTGGAGCTTCGATTCGAGTTGAAATTAGGTCGACATCGGGTGGGTTGGTTGGTTTTTTGGGCCATGTTTGGGTCTGGACACCCCTACTCGACCAATCTAGAAATCAAGTCGAAGAAGGATTTCTCCATGTGGGATTTGTTTTTTTTTTTTTTTTGGTTAGGGTTTCTTTCCTTGAGACTCGAAACCAAAAGATGAGATGATTGCTAGGCTTGTAAATTAATTGCTTGCTATTACTAATAATCAAACCCCATTGCATTGTATTGTGCTTCATTCACATTTGTTAGACCAAGAAAATTATGTTTTATTATACCCTCCCTAGCCTAGCCTAGCCTATTTATCTCATATTACATTGCCATATCCACAAGCTTTTTTCTTGAACTAAATGTTTATTGATTCAATTACATCCCCAACACAACTTTGTTATTTCCTTTTTTAATTACTTACTGGAGCTTGACTTTGAATTGCAGGCCTAAATTTTTTATTTTCTATTATTTCTTGTTTGGGGTAAAGTTTTAGTCACTACAACAAGGGAGGTACCATCTTATAGTTTTTTGTTTTGGCTGAGTGTGTATGAGTGTGAGGACAAGGGTGTTTCAAAATTGCTTTTTATGTGCTTGTGCTTGAGAACATTAATGTGTACAGAAAGAAAAGAAAACCAAGGACTAACAAAGTAATTGGAGTGTAAAGAAGACGAGAGTATGAAAGATGCCGTTCAAGTGTTTGTTAGAATATGTGAATATAATATGAGTTCACAAGTCAAGATCAACTAGGAGCCGCTCTACATAGGCAATGCCATCCCTCCACAACTGGTACTCAGCATCAGTCATTAAGAGTGGGGCAAGCATGACTGCGGGAGGATCCATGGGAACTTGAGGTGCATCCTCTCCCACCAACTAGCAAGAAACTCGCTTAGCTAGGTATAGGACCCTTAGGTTAGCACCCTCCAAAAATTGAGAGCACTTAGAAGAGATAATGGTAACCGCCTTTAAATCTAGATCAGCAACAGGAGTACCTGCCCAAGGTCCCCAAACAATCTGTAAAGGCACTTGTGATTAGAAAGAAACTTTGAATTATGCAACAATGACTAAACAAGAGGATTTCTGTTTTACTCACCAAGTTGGAGGAAAGATTTTTGAGATGAGCTCGGACTAAAGGAAATACCTTTAGGTCCATACTCACACCATGGGATATGAGGCTATAGGTCAAGGCTCATTGCTACAAGGAAAGAACAAGAACAGATATAGTTTGCAAGAACGAGAATAGAGCAAGATGATCATTTGCAAGAACAAGAACAAATATAGTTTGCAAGATAATAGTTTGGAAGAACAAGAATATATACAATTTGCAAGATGATAGTTTGGAAGAACAAGAATAGATACAATTTGCACCATGATAGTTTGCAAGAAACAGCACATGGGTACAGTTTGCAAGATGATAGTTTGCAAGAAAGTAAGGTCAGTTTGCAAAAGCATGAAAGGTAGTTTGTAAACCTAAAAGACATATGAAACAAATATAGTCTGCAAGAGTGCAAAGTATGATTTGTGAAACAACATGAGAAAAAGAAAAGGGTCTAACCTCAAGGAGCTTCCAAGGCCCCGCAGGCTAACGTAGAGTCCTTCGGCTCAAAGTATCCATGATCGAGTAGAGGTAGGCAAGGCACGCATTGCCCTAGATCACCTCTTGAGCATGCTCAAAATCACAAAAGAGAGCCAACTACCTCGGACACACCATCTGACTTCCATTGGCAAAGAGATATGCCCTTAGTAGATACAGCAAAAATGCCCTAGTCATCCAGGCACGATCATCTGGAGTCACCTAAGAAAAAGGCCTGTAGTTCCTCTCCAAATCGAAGTAGCAGATGTGCTCACTAGAGTAGGCACACCCTAGTAGGTCTATGCCTAGTTAAATGCCTGAATCAATCTCGAAGTTGATGATAGGCCCATCGGATCTCAAACTGGTCATCTGGTGGAACTCGTGAGGAGTCACAATCATCTCCCTCCCAGCAATATGGAATGTGTGAGTAGTGTCCCACCAACTCTCATCAAGTGCCTACACTAGTAAATGCATGATTGGGTTGAAGCCAGCTGTGTTCACCAAGGCCTTTATCATGGCCATAAAAGTCTGATACCATGAAAATAGATGACTTTCACTAACCCTACTCAAGTAAGGCAGTAAACCTTGTAGAAGAAAAAAACTGGAACATAAGAGTCACGTTGAATAAAAATAAGTGAAAAAAATCAAACTGGACAAAAAATAGAGTTTCTATGCATAATCATGTGTACACACGGCTTGTGTATATGTACTCATGGCTCATGTATGTGTTTGCATGCTAAGGCATGCATCCATATGAAATTATAAACATGAACGCGTACGCATGACGCTTGAATGTGTACACATACAGCCTAGCCATGCACGCATGCACGACGCATGCGTACGCATAAATGCAGAGAGAACGAGTTCTTCGGCATTTTCAGCCTACCATGGATCAAAACTCATCCTAAACATATTCCCACCACTCCTAGGACATTAGGTTTTCATCTAAACCCATCCAACAACAAAACCCAAGCATTTACAAGTCTAAAAACGGATTAAAACAGAAGATCAAAGCAAAATGAGAAAACTTTGAAAAACTCCCCAATCCAATCCATGCATTCTCTAGAAGATGATTTTGTGGCCTGTAGAGCAATAGAGGGGACTTAGTTAGCCTTGTGGCTGCAACTTGGTGGGTGAGGTTGAAAACTTCACCAATAATCAAGTAAGAGGTCATCTTGGTCTTGGGTGCCATTGGAGAGGATGAGAGAGTTTGAAAGAAAATTAGAGTTTCAGATTATGAGGGATGAAGAAATGAGGAGATGACAGAGGCTCTTGTAGAGAAGGA